>CM050163.1:443736681-444336681 GCA_027410445.1 Discoglossus pictus
TATTATCATCTGTACCTGGTATAATTTACTTTGTCAAAACATGCAACCCAGATTCACCTGGTATTGTGCTGTTAAAAGCATTTTCAAGTTTCCTGGATTACTAAATTTTTGCATTCTTTAGGCAAAAAGCATCCTTTATATATGCAGCACATTTCATAAAACATTTTATTTTTATTAATATCTAAAAATCACTCTAATGATTATGTTGATGCCCAGGGGTGTCTAAACAGACACCTGACCCCTCCTCCCCCCGCCCCAATAATCATGCAGCATTAGGGGCCCAATTTTAACCCATTATTCACCTTCCGTGTCTCTCAGCCATCAGGAGAATAGTTATGTCAGCCCTCAAGTCACTGCTGACCTGCCCACCTGCTTCCTGTCAATGCTGTTTCCTGCCATAGCACCTTCTAACACGGTTCCACACTACATATCCCAAGCTGCATTGCAGCACAAACAGGAGCCGGAGAGTTGATTCAAATGTTTCAGCTAAAATGTTATGCTAATTTTGCCTGGGTTTGGATGGGGTATTAACGCTAAGTTTTAACTGTCAGAAATTACAAGACATTTTGCTAACTTCAATGTAAGTGTTGAAATGCTTATTTTGGTATTTTTTCATACAACAAATATTTGTATACACTATTAATTCTCCTCTATCAGATGCACTCATAATCAAGGAAACTTAAATATTCCTTTAACTCTATATATTGGGCTGGTGTCTAAACTTGTTTACAACAAAGAGCTTTTTACAAGTTCCAGTCTTCTAAGAAATACTGTTGTTCTCTCATAGGAGCCCTCAAATAACTAAGGCGTTTAAGATAATGAAGTACATTTAAAAGGAAACAATTCTAAGTTATTAGTCATACTTTATTTATGAATGATCTAGCAATGTCATGTGTTAGATATCTGCATTCCTCTATAGAACATAGAGATTGCATTCAGTGTGTTACTGTTGTGCCTCACATTTCTACCTGTGATGTCACTTTGTCCCTTGCCGTGTGTAATTACCTGAAAATCATAGGACTGCTCTCTTGTCTTTTTCCACTTGAGGTGCAGAGTAGGGAACCAGGAGCTGTGATGCAGAAATTGAACAGGCTGATGCCCTTGATGTATTGAGACATTCTGCATGTCCAACTGTGTGTCTTGTATCCAACTGACAATGGTCGAAATTACACATAGCTTCTTTTCCATCCAGGTATTTACATTTGGTGTTCTATGGTTGAATTGCTGGATTTCACTTGCTAAGGAAAATATCAGTCATTCTTGACATTAAAGGGACACTGTGAAGTCCAAAGTTTTTTTTTCTTGAGTGAAGTATGAAAAACTTAATATTTTCTTAGCTTTTAAAAATGATAGGACCCCTCTCTAGTAAAAAAAAATGTTTATAGAAGATGCAGCCAACTGATTAACATAGAAAGGACGTGCTCATTTTCTTAATTTGATTGGAGTATATTTACTATTCCTAAATCTCCACTGTCGGAAGGTGAAAGGAGAGAGGTGTGATGGAAAGGAAATATAGTAAATGTTTAGGAAACATTTTTTAAATATGAGAAATACTAGAACAGGGGATCAGAATATAAAGCTAAGGGTAGGAGATGTATAAGTAATTTCTGCAAGTCCAACTTTATAGGACAATATATATTCCAGCAAAGGCTATTTGCATTTGTTTGTCAGGAATGTACCAAAATAACAATATTAACAGCTGTGTAAGCTATGGACTACCTTCTGGGTCACTACCGTGTCTTGGTAAAGGGCCTTAAGTACTTCAATTAAGCTGTGAGCTATACCATACAGGGTCACCCAAAATGTGAAAGTCAAAGCAAAGAAGTCCGACAAGTCTCGGTCCACTGGAGAAGGAACTGGGAACCCACTCCAGTATTTTTGCCAATATAATCTTATGGATAATCAATGAGCTTGAGCTGCTCAGAGGGGCAGTGAATGACAGATGTGCCTGGCGTGCTGAGGTCCATAAGGTCATGGAAAGTCAAACACGACTGAATGACTGACCAATATCTGCAAAGCCATGGACAGAAATTATTTTTTGTCAACATTTTTTTTTTTAACCCTCTGTTTATGAGTACAGATATTATTTTGTCTTTGTTGTCACACATCTTGATAGCCGGATGATGGGGGTGTGGGTTTGTACTTATCAGTGGAAAGAGGGGTGGGGTGGAGGTAACAGGTAGTAGTCCATAACATATGTCCAGAAATATAAACAACCTCTCTGACGTACAACGTCTACAAATATATTATGGATCCCTTCAGGGTTCTGCAGAGACTTTAAAAACTAGCTGTATTACTTTTTTCTTGCTTAATTAAACTTTTATTTCAAGTTCAAAGCCTGCAAACATATTTTTGCACTTGTTCTTTAAGGTATTTATTAAGGTATATAAGAGCATCAGTAAAATGCATGGATGTGTCAGTTCATATCTATCTTCAACATGTATGCTTATTAAGTGGACTATAGATTTGACCACACTGTCCACATTGGAGTGTTTTAGAAAATTTAGAGGTTTCAATTTAAAATATGAGCATTTGAATATTTCACTTAGATTTGTATGTATATAACATCCTTGTGTGGAGTGATGACACCCATATCTGACATGTTCTAATATTTTACTTAATATTAGCATCTATAGATTATTCATCATTTTGCTATGCTGAAATGAATAACCATAATATAAATATATTACTGTTAGCCATACTCTAAATTGAATAAGCTGAGCAGTTTCTAAAATATGTACATTGAATAAGTGTACAGTGCTTTATTCAGACATATACAATAAAGAACAGACATACCATAACTCTTTGTCTTGCACTCTAAGAGAAAACAACGGATGGAAGATAAGAACGAAAGTGAGATGTGGTAGATGAAAGAAAGCATTTGTTATTAAATATGGGACTCCCATTAGAAAGAGGGACACTTGGGAGAATACATGGGGCAGAGGGATTTTCCCTCTGGGAAGTGGAGGTTACAGTATGTTATAATTGCAGATGAGCTTATATAGAAGTAAATGTGATGCTTAAAATAGAGATGGCTACTGCATAAACTGAAACATAGTGGGACAGATATATTAAAGAGTGAAGTTCTCCAAAACTTCTTTATTGAATACATGCTGTGGCATATCTTATTAAAACTCCTTCATGTGTATATCAGTATATTTAATGTGTATCTGGTCCTCAAAAAGAATAATAATAATAATTACGGTATTTAATTCAAGGGACATGGAAATGCAGTTGTTTTAATCTACATTCATTATGCACAAAGGAGATAATGTGTAATAATATAATTATTCTGTTATGTTTTAGAGAAACTGTGAAGCTGTGCAGAAGCACTAAAAACATAAGCTCCTGTTTAGTGACACTCTATGAATAAGTCAACAATGGAAAATTAAAACATGCAACACCAAAAATGACTTGCTACAGTACAGGGGGATATTTTAAATACTTGAGCGCTGCTCAACAGGAACATTTCTGGTTGTGTGTGTGCAGCAGAATCTACTTTACTACAACAGCAATGGAGATACTGGAAGCACGGCCTACATATAAGTGTGACTCCCTCTTGTAATCCGCACTGTGAGACTTATTACACACTGCCCTTGACAGGTCTCCTTTAGAGTAAGATGTCCATACGGACTTCTCAGCCAATCATAGGTAATATCCCTGGATGTGTTTTTCTGTGATTCCTGGTGATTGGCTGGGAAGTCGGCATGGTTTCTCACTGTACAAGGTGTGCTACCCTGTTAAAAAATAAATAGTACAGCTCTCAGCTCTAATACATTTTTATGATAATGTTTAAATGACTTAAAAGTAAATATTTAAGAGGAAGAGATGCTATGGCAAGAGATCATGCTCTGAATCATTATGATGACAGGTTCGAGGTTAAAAGCCACAAGGTTTGACTAAAGACACAAAGTGGAATATATGTGTGATACACACCTAGGTTTTAAATAAGAGTATCCAGAATATGTACTTATTCTTTATCTACATGCTTTAAAACAGAATGTATTTGATTGTGAATGCTGATTTAGATGAAGACTGGCCTATATTCATGCCAGCTGTTTTTGAATTTTTTTTTACTGTATTTTCTATAACCACCTTTCTGTAAATTGGCACTATACAATTTCATGTTTTCCCTTATCCTGCCACCCTGCAGCTACAGAGAATGACAGTGTGAGGAGCAGGCTACACACACACAGCACAAATCCAGCATCATTCCCAGAGACCTACAGACCCTTCATCAGGAGTCAGGACCAGGCATTTTCAAAAAGTTCAGGGGGTGCTGCAATGAGATCTGCTGCAGGTAAATACATATATCGACTTCAATTTCAGTTGATGCAGTCCCCATCCATGAATTGTTCATATTCTGGTATATAAATTGTTTTTGAAGTTAAAATTCCCTTATAGTTATGCAATTAATTTTGTAGCAAGTTTAAAGTACTAATGTAGCCCTGTTTATACTATATAGCCCTTTGGACAAGTTAATTTATTAATGGGAAAAATGTTGACGAAAGTAATAAAATAAATAAATTCAGTCTATAAATGACCACTGTACTGCTTATACAACATGGTTTCATTTGCTTATTTAATATCTGATCAGCAATAAAATCAACATTTGTATAAAAAATCAATATAGCCTTTAAAGCTTATATTGGACTTTTAAAGTTTTTGAGTTCATTAGATGTGATTCTTTTGCCCCCTATCAGGAGTCCTTGGTGTGGGAGGAGATCTGGTCAAAAGGCTGTCCTAATATGAATCTTTATATATATCCTCATAATAATCTTTATTTCCCTCAAATGGCTGTTGCAGACAAACCTACACTAGTCAGAAACATATTCTGAGCAGATACTTTTCTACCCCTTGTACTGCTGATAGGGGTGGATACAAGCTTTAGAAAGCTGGTTTTATTGATAATCAGTTCCTAAATAAACAAATTAAATACTATTGTTTGAACACTATAATGGCCGTTTTAAATATAATTTTATTCATATAATAGTAATATTTAAAATGACAAATAAATATATTTCTAATGCATTTATCCTTTACTGTATGTATTAATTTCCACGTCTGTGCTACCTCTTGTAGATGTTTTGTCAGCAGGATGTATTATTGTAAACTAATAATATTGCACTTAATCTTGTTAAAAACACTGGTATTTTTAGTTGTTGCATCACCATTGCAGCAGATCGAAGCTTTTTCTGTATCGAAGGCCTCCCACCTATAAAGGCATGGGAACCAAAAAAAAAAGCTTCCACTGCATCATAATTACATACATATATATATATTTCAGTTTCTAAAAAAATATTTTGCCCATTATAAAATGCTGTTTTTCCACCAAGAGTATGTTTTAAATATTGGATTGTAGTGGTCCTTTAAGGGACAAACAAGAAACAGGTGTACCATTTTATTTATTTATTCAAGTCTCACACAATACTACATATGATGTGTTAATAAGCATCTGCTTATCTGCCATGGCAACATGCCCATTCAGATAATCAAGAATTAAAGAGACAAAGGACCCTATTCTATTGCCCAGTTTATAAATGTATACACACTTAAAATCACTCTTAATATGGCTACATATTCAGCAAATATCACTTACTGGCACTAATTAATTCTTAAGACATTAGAATGCATATAAAAATTAATTTAATAAAAAAAGCACCCGAAGCCAAACTTTATGAGTTGAAGGCATTTGCAAGTAGCTAAAAGAATATGGCCCAAAATGTGCAAATTCGAAGATAGTAAATAGTTACAGTATATGCTAGCAAAGTAAGGACATTGAATAGTTACTGGAATCAGGGCCCACCATGTTGTTGAGGCATGTGCTAAGCCTTAAGATGCAAAGTTTTTCCTTGGTTTAAATATGCATCTTTGTATTATGTATCTTATATAAAATTAATATTAATGTAAATTATTTACTTCTTCTATGTCACAACTATTCATTCTTACAAAATGTTTTGACTTATTTATCTTTTATTTTCAAGCTATTATCATTTTGCCTTTTTATCACTCTATTTTGATAATTTAGTTGGCACAGTTGCTTTTGCAGAGCTGTATTTTTCTGGAGCTATATTTATTTTTAGATTTTTTTATTTTGAATGTTGAATAGTTGACAATTTGTGTTGTTTTGAGATTTTTAATCTGTCCCATATTGAATGCATTATCTTATGGAACCAAGAACCTGTGCTTTGGTAGTGATAGTGATGATATCCCTAATGTTGCTTCTATTGGAATTGGTAACAATTATCTATAAAATAGATGAATCAGTGTACTAAACAAAGAAATAAAAAACATGTTTAAGGATGTTGTAAATTCATGCTAAACTCTCTCACAAGGGAGCTAGAAGAGACCCCCCCCCCCCCCCTTTATAGGTAATATCACATATTGATTTTTATCCAAAGGTCATATAATGGAATTTTTCTCGTGATCTTCTATAATTGTCAGAGAACTAGCCAAAATAATTCCTCAAATGTTTTCTGTGCTGTTGGAAAGATTTCCAAGTCAGGAGCATACAATCATTTTAGAGAAAATCTTAAAATATGCAGTCTCCGTTTGTGTCATAGAAGCTTTAGTATTGGACTGCTCCTTGAAGCATGAGAGGGAGGGATACTTTAATGATATTTACTCACATTTTAAGACATGGTGTAGGTGACTGTTCATAGTGGCACTCTCAAGAGAACTGAATAGAGATGTAATCTGAATTCAAGGATCAACTCTTTCTCTTTATTGTCTAGTAGTATTGTGAAGAACAATATCAAATAACTGCCACCATGAAAGCAAAAGTGAATAAATATTTAATAATGAATGCCTTTATTTTAAAATTCTTAAACCTTTTCGGACATTACGAACGCCAGTTCCTCATATAAAAAATACTATCAACAAATTTGCTTCAGAGTCACCGTTTTGTCTTCTGAGAAGCTGGATCTGGGCCAAATTTTCAGCATATCTATGTTAAAGGGCCACTTAATGCAGCACAATTTGGACCACAACCGCATGTTGAAATATTTTTTAAATACATGCATTTTTCACTGAGAATTCAATAAAGTAAAGTCTGTGTTTACATTAGTCACTGACTGCCCGCTCCCAGACACACAGTTCCAGCTCCCTGTAGTGAGCAAAAGAAAGAAAAAAAAACGTTAATCTTCAACAAATCAATCTGTGCAGATCATGGAGTACTGGAAACAACGAATAGGTCAGTTGTTGGTTAACTTTTCAGCGCAGTCCTGATTTCAGGGAAAAGCTCCCATCAATCAGTGTCATCACCGTGCAGCTCTGCTGTCTGTTATTATTATTATTATTATAATCATGAAACTGACAGTAGGCAGGACATACTGTGTTTTTGTAAACAGACTTAAAAATTTAGATTTTTAGCCGTTATTAGTATAATTAAAAGAAATACTTTTAACATACAATCTTGTGTTCTTTCCCACCACCAAGAGCACTTACAGTGAGGTAAATGGCCCTTTAAGTAATATCCTAAATATAAATGATTGACCAGTTTTTCACTCATAATTTATTATGACAAAGCTAGAAAACCTATGTAACAATAAAATAATAAGTGCTACATTTCACAGGAATAATATCCCATCCATCCTATGATCAATATTCAGCAGGAGTTTTTCTTAAGACTATAATCCATGACTTCCTTTCCAGGACTGTATCTAAATGGTTGCAATTTTTTTTGTCTTTGTCTTGCAGCAAAATACATTGGTTGCTACATGGATGACACGCGGCAGAGAGCGCTCCGTGGAGTGTCCTTTTTGGACTACAAAAAGATGACAGTGTTCCGTTGCCAGGACAACTGTGCTGAACGGTAGGGAGGTGATTGGTGAATGAAAAGGAGCTTTATTAGTTTGTGCACATGAACAAATTCTCTTCTCCTGACAAATCATGAGCTTTGTTTTATTGTTTCTTTTCTGTATTGTGTTACAAGCATTATGTTTCATGATTCAATATAAGCTACTGCAAAATACATGATGGGGTAATTATTTTCACTTATCCCCAGTCTTTTATGCTGAGTGAAGGTTACAGTATCACAGCATTCATTGCAATAATTGTTTTGTGTATTGTTAGGTTCAAATCAGCCCAACTTTTTTGCAGCAGATTGAATTTTATCCTCTTAAAGGGACCCTGCCCCCCTGCAGGAAGTTGATTTAATTTTAAAGTGCATTAAACTGTCTATACATTGTACATAGTTTTTCTCTACTGTGAACAAATTCTGAAATATTTAGAATTTTTTTTGCTGCTCCTGTATGTTGGTGTGAGGTTTAATATGTTAATGTGTGCCTCAGACCACGCCCCAACCATTACCAAGTTTGCTAACTGCCAGGTATCATTGGAGGCCTTTAATTTGGCCACTACAGAGACAGACAAGCAGACTGTAATCCGAAAGAGCTAATTAATATGCACGAGACAGTCATTTGCATATAAATGCAGCAACAACAATGTGGAATTTCTCAGGATTGATTCGTTTTAGAAAAAAATGAACAACACAACATGCGGTTTAAGAATAACTTAAAAAATAACTTGAGTTTAGAGTGTTAAATATTACATGGGTGTTTTTTGGCCTTATCCCACAAGGCCCAGGCCTAGGGCAGCATATTTTCAGGAGGCTGCCTAAAGTTGCCAATGCAATGAATATTCTGTCTATATGTGTGCCTGGCACTTTCTGATTTATAGTTTACTTACATAGGCACTTGAGAATTTCTGTATAGGTTGATGGTAAATGTATTATCGGGATATAGCAAAAGGAAAGAAGCAATAATAACTGGATAACTGGGCAGCATAAAGCCTAAACATGTACCTGGACTGTCTGTTCTTTTTTTACTTGCTTAGTAGACAATAGGCCACTGTTAGAAAAAAATACATATTTTATTAGTTATCATTATAGTTTAGTAAAAAAAAATATTTTAGTAAAATCATTAGATACATTTCACATTTTAGTAGTAACTGGTATCCAGCCAGATAGATTTCCAAATTTAAAAAAGTAAAAAAAAAAAAACATCAATGGGGTATGGTACTTAAAAAGTCCCATGTGGCTTTAAAAGAGCACAAATTGCTTGATAAGATGATAAAGGAAAATGTGTTTATTCTTGCACCAAAATATGTCTGTGCATAGATGATGTGATACCTTACTGACTGAAACTCATGACTTATATAGTTATATTATAGTTTATTGACATATATGGATATACCACCAGTGTAGCAATACTTACAAAGCATTGTATACAGCAATGGGATGACTGTTTAAAACAAGGCTACATACCTTGAAACATTTATATACAATTCATATACCCTGTTCCAAGTAAATATAGTTTATTTAAGTCCTTTAATTAGTAGTTTTCTATCTTGATAATTTCAATAATCTATACCATTGGCAATGTTATTTTCTAATTAATCTGTGCATTTTTGTCTGATAATTATTCATATAATTATTCTGTAACATACTAGTGCAATTCTGACAGCAATATACCTAACTTATTATATAATTCTGATAATGATCTAATATAACTAGTTTATAACATTGTACTGACATTCTGACATTGATGTAATATAATGAATGTATACTATTGATCTTGCACAGCAATTCTAAAAACAAATATCTAAGGGCTAGTTCAGTTTGCTGTGGATAAAAAAAAAAAATACTGTTAACTTTAGTACATATTCTTGTAGAAAAAAAAAAGAAACTATTGATAAATTGTCCCATAGCAATGAGAAATAACTCTAAGTGATTATTCATCAAAGATAACAAAACAGTGGCTTTAGTGAATAAAATAATAAAACTTACATTTTGATCTGTTCAAGCTTACTATAAACGGTCAATGGGGAAGATTCACTAAGCGTCACAGGGGCTGTGAGGTGCTTTGCAATGCCTCCATGTGCTCTATTATCTAAGGGTAACATTGCTCCACATCCCTATGCACTCTTTTTACAGTCCCTTTATTTACTTAGTGAATCTCCCCATTGCTATGATAACATTGGCTGCACTTGTTGTCTCTTGCAATAAAGACCACATCCCTGGTGAATCAAGACGTCCAGTTTTAAGTCATGTGTCAGAGGAAAAATAAATGAGCTGTGAGAATTGCTTTTTTTCATACTTCAGTCTTTGTTAATATGAGTGGCATTTAGCAGGCACTGTGTGTAAAATATTCATAAAACATCCAATAACATCTTCATTTTTACAATCAGTCCATTCTGGCTCTTCCCAGGTTTGAGAATCACACCATCATTATAATATTGCACCGCCTGATTAAAGCTGACAAGAGCCATGGAAGTCTTACTCTCTCTAACTAGAGATATCTCAACAAATCTGAATTCCATCTTCCTAATATTGATTACTTAATAAATGTATGTTTCTAGATGTAATATATGAGGTAAACAGTTTAATTTTGTATAGATGCAAGGTTTGCTTCAAATAATGTGCTTGTACTTAAAATAGAGTACATGTAGTTTTTAAGGAACCTCTCTATATTATGTGTGTTCCTGTATATACAATTTGAAATACGAGAAGCAATTTGTTTTATTATTTTCCCAATTAATGATTCAGCTATTGAGTCAGTCTGGTAATTGCTGTTCTTTATCACATATATAGTTGTCGTAATTGCGATTTGTCAGTAACGATCTTGTATTGCGGCCTTGCCGAATGCCGATGCGCCGAAGTCGCTCATCGCGAGCCTCGCAAGTGTCGGGTTTGACAAGGCCTGCAATGAGCGGCAAAGCCACTCATCACAAGGCACCCAAGGTAGGGGAGGACAGGCTCCTAATGGCTTCCGTGTTACGGGCTTCAAAAAAGTTACATTTTTAACGGCCATCATTTTTTCAAACTCGTAACTCGGATGCTTTGGGAGGCCGCCAAAAGACGCCAATTGAATAGAAAATCAGATTGCAACCATCTGAGGCAGGGACTCCATAAGTGAGGTTGAAAGTTCGAGAGGGGGAGAGCCTCGCATTGTGTGGCAAACAGCGTTGCGAGGCTTCCAAAAAATGTTGCCATCATTTTTGACGGTCAAGTGGCCAGTATAGTATAGTTTATATAGTAAAGGACATTCACTAAAGGAAAATTAAATACAGAAGCAAGGTTTAAGTATATAATACCGAAATAAACAATCTGTCCACTGACAGAAGCCACTGACTTTATAAAGTCACACTAAAATTATGCATATAAATTAGCAGAATTTAAACATTTAAATATTTTTGTTTACATTGAAAATGAGAGCTGGAAGAATTAAAATATTATTTTAATCACAGAATAATCTATGTTGGCATTAAAGTGGCTGAAACTGAAGTAGGTAAAAAACAGAAGCTAGCCTTTAAAGCTGTTTGTACAAATATTTTAAGGTGATTTTGAATGTCTGCAACATTTATTCTTCTGCAAAATAAACTTTTATAATGTTGAAAAACTGCTTTTTAAAATGCAACTTCAGTGTCCGATCAGGTTAACTTAGCTTCTATGACCATAGTGTGTTTCAGTTCAGTAGTGGTATGAATTTAGATATGTGTCACTAAAACTGTTCCTTGTATCTGTGCAGGGGTTATATGTATGCTGGACTGGAATTCGGAGCGGAGTGCTACTGTGGGCATAAAATCAAAGCCTTGAATGTCAGCGAGTCAGAATGCAACATGGAATGTAAGGGGGAGAAGAGCAATATCTGTGGTGGAGTAAATCGTCTTTCAATTTACCGACTGGAGCTCACCCAGGAGTCTGCAAGGAGGTGTGAGTATTTTAAACTTCAAACAGCATTGCTTGAAAAGTGACATAGATGACTATTGTCCAGTGTATGAAACTGTGTATCACCAGTGGTGTTCCAAGATATATACATCTTTTAATTTAAAAATCTATACAAACTACACTGTTATCTAGAAAGGAGGTCAGCAAGTTCTATTATTCTCATGGATTTGATTATTAAACTGTTTATAATAGATCAAAATCATATTGGTAAAATACATATGATTATATGTTCTTGTCTCAAACTGCAAATATTACACAGTGAATACTAAAGGCAAAACATTATCAAATGTATAAATTCTGGCATACATATCTAGCACTATGAAGTCCCAGATACTCCGAAGACCCCTAGGTCCAGATCTGTGGGTTCCTGTTGATTTTAGTGAATAAAAATACACAGATCAAAGAACAGCACTGGGACTTTTCTAAGTTTAGCTTTTATTCAGTACAATGAAATATTAAAAGCGCAGAAGGCTTAGTCACAACACTCCTGGTCTGTCCAAATAGATCAGTATATGCATGATGGGCCATTCCTACTGTGTAAGCTAACAGTGCCCACGGATTCCATTAGCTCCTGATGTCAGAGGTCAGATGGATAGTTCTATATACCTCAGTTAAAACACAAATGACAGTGTCAGAAGAGATCAGAGAGATGAATTCAGTATTGGTTGTATGTGTTTGTGATAGAGTTGGGGTCACTAGGTGTGTGAGCATGTGTGTTTGATCAGAGTTTAGTGTTTATGTGTGTATCCTTATATCAGTTTCAGTAACATGAGCCTCAAAATATCAACCATCAGCACTGATGAGGCCCAGTAGATCAAAATAGCTGTCTGTGAGTATCTGCTTATGTATTTCTTCCCTCAGTAATGTGACCAAAGGGGTTGTTTAAACTAGCAGACATAAGAATTAGGTAGGATTAGAGATTTTGTGCTGGATGTATGAACATGTACAGGCTGGGTAAGGACGAGATACGTTCCTGAGAACTTATTTAAACTAAATTTGTATGTAACGCAGAACCCTGATGAATTATAATACACAAAACAATACTATAATGGCTCATATGTGATAATAATAATACAGTGTAATACTGTAGTAGTAGTAGTAGTAATAATGATAATACCCCTTTACTGTAACAATATGGTGATGATACTACTTTGATGGTTGAAAGTGAGGAGGAACTAAAGTACCTATTGATGAGGGTGAAAGAAGAGAGTGCAAAGGCTGGCCTGCTGGTTGATGTTAAGAAGATGAAGATCATGGCAAACTGCAATCTCAGTTCCAGGAGCTGGACCATAAAGAAATCTGAGCGCCGTAGAATTGACACCTTTGGATTGTGGTGTTGGCAAAAACGACTTAGAGTCCATTGGACTGCAAGAAGATCCAATAAATCAGTACTTCAGGCAATCAAGACAAACTTTTAACTAGATGGTATGATCATGAGGCTGAAATATAATGAGATGCCAGGAGACTGTAATGGTGGGAAAGATTGAAGGAACAAGATGTAGACGACAGAGGCGGAGATGGATAGATGAGATCACTGAAGTAATGAACATGAACTTGATGGAGCTTAGAGGGGCAGTGAAAGAGATATACCTGGTGTGCTGCGGTCCATAGTCATGGAGAGTCGGACATGACTGAATGACCAAACAACAACAAAATTGTAACAATAAGTTACAGAAACTATTGTGTTCTTTCTTTTAATTCAAGCAAACAGAACATAAAAACAAACTCCTTGGGAGCCAGTTCTTAATTATGAGGTCATCTGTAAATCTGATTTGTCTGTAACCCGTGCCCACCTGTATACAGAAGTTTACTATTTGGTAGCTGTAAATTATTGAGTGGGGAGTTTTGTCATCCATCATAAACTTAGTTTGTGGATTGGTGAGAGCCTTGACAATGGTCCTATACAGGGCATGGAAACAGACTCGCTACCTCAATACAAGCTTTACATTTATGTGTGTGTGTGTGTGTGTGTGTGTATGTGTACATGTGACTACTGGAAACCATGAATTTGTGTATGAGGAGTTATAGGTAGTATGTGTCTATGTGTGTAAGTATTGATGTTGTAAGTCTACAGGATGCAAATGTTAGGGTTAGTATGTGCACTGTATGAGTTGATGGGTGTCAGCGCTGCATACAATATCTACTGAACAATTTATTAATACTGAAATTGTGAATAAAAGTATAGAAATATAAGTCAATATTTCTTTTGAGATCCCTGTGCTGTCGACCTACCAGGTTATAAAAAATACAGGTCTTACTGTATAACAATAATCAAAATGGGACCTAAAAAAAGTATATTATTCTTCTGACCTTTCAAATTCTCAGAAATATCTGAAACAAAATGTTTACTCCATGTGCCAGTATATAATAGTGGTTACAGGCTCTGTTCAGTTCCATTAATTCACCTGTGAGTAATCATACCCACTTATGGGAAAGAAGTACACAATGTACTTCAAATGTCAAGTTGCAAATGTAATACAATGATACTGATTTAATTTGGCTTCACCCCATGGTCATTAATACCTGTGGGGATACAGCCTACTCAATGTCAGATTCCTTTGGCAGTAAAGGTGATAAGGGCTTTCGTTTTTGTACTGTGGGATGCCACAACCTATTAGAATTTTATGACATCCTCTCACTGAAACCATGACCAGGAATAGATTTTAGAACTATAGAAAGAGGAAAAAATATTTTCGGTTTTGATGAAGTAAACATTTTATTTAGTGATGCTTATAATGTATATTTTATTTATAGGCATCCAACTGTAATAAATCTGCTTGGGGTAATATCAAGATTTAATAGTAGTCTCCTCTTCATCGGGCTTCCCCGGTGGCAAAACCCCGGGAATACTTATTTCAACTATTTGCCTAAAAGTTATTTCCAGTTGGAAACACATATATAACACATATTTGGACATGCTAATGCCATATTTAAAGTAACACAGCAAATGTCCCAGTTACTACAGCTTAAAAAAAAGTACACAAATAAATATAATTGTCATTTTGAGTGGAAGTTTTAATTAATTGAACTATTTGAAGAATAAATTATCTATACAGGACCACCTCTCTCTCGTGACGGACTATTACTTAAAAGACCAGTATAGGGGGATTTCATGTTAAATCTATTTTCTTAGTTCATCATTAACTACCATTAAAATACAAGTACAAATAAAAGCAAAGCTTTAGCCAGAAAATATAATTAATTTAAAAACATACAGCCTTATTAAATTGCGATTCAGTAAATTTAAAAGGGCTCTATTGAAGCACACAGCATATTTTTTTAGAGAAGTTTTTAGTTAGTGAACTTCTATCCAAAAGCAAGGTCTTCACTAACTAAAAACTTCTGTAAATAAAATATGCTCTGTGCTTATATAGAGCCCTTTTAAATTTACCGAATCGCAATTTAATAAGGCTGATAGTTTACCCCATTAATGTCGGCTGCTTTACCCTTCCCACCTTTCTCAGTGTCCTAATCACAACTGAAAAGTAAACCATCATTTTCAACCATCATAATATTAATTAGGCTGGGTGGGTAGCTTGTTCACTTTGGAGGTGCAGGGGATTATGGGATTGTAACTATAATCCCCTATTGAACATGCTCCAGGTTACAACATGACAATAACCTACAGGCTCATGGAGAAACAATCTTTTCCTTGAATAATTGTTACATTGTAACCGAAGTAATGGCATTTCAAAGCCACCTGAAATATTAACACCCCTCATGCTTGTTTATTCCCATAAATAATAATTTGGGTATTACAATGGAAAAGTGGAAACTGAGAGCAACCACTAAGAACAGTAATATTTTATTTTTTAATTTGTACTATTTTTAATAAGCTTAAGGGAAATATTTGTGAGTGTTTGAAAGCTGTGTATCATGTTGGCTAATGAAAGGAGTCAACACTTTTCTACGGTCAATATCCTTCCTAGATCTGCAAAGTACATTATTAAGAAAATTCCCTCTTAACATGAACACACACCATAATACATCTTCACACAAGTGTTCCTAAGCAACTACTTTGAGGCTGGCCGAGATCTCAAAATTCACATTAGTATCTTAATACCAATATTAAACAACAAAAGCTGTTACATGTAATTTGGTATATTTGCACATTTAAACTATAACATTCTTAATCAGTCTTCTGCTGTTAGATTTGCTCAAAGATAATGAACAGGGTTACTGGCATACAACTTCATATACCACCAAAAATACTTTAATGGGTGTTTGGTCTCTAGAATTCATATTTATAATTTATCCAAATCTCAAAGACCTTGTTAGCCATATATGTCTATAGGCATTCACTACTGGATACATTATTGAAATGCAAATAACATTGTTGATCTGCTGGGTATTGCTTTGGAGATAAGACATGCAGTCTGCATATATTTGTTGCATTTATTTACCTTACTAGTTCCTAACTAGTTCGTTTTTTTAACAATTCCATTCTTAAAGAGAACAATTTAATTATTAGTTTATGGTAATTTATAGTTTGGGTATTAACTATTGATTAACTATTAATCAAACTAGTTGCTTTCCAAAAATTACATTTAAAGTCTGGCTTCTTTTTGTGCACACAACCCAAGAAGTATGACATGGATCAAGGGGACCGAATAACTACCCAGACTAAGAGTGCAAGCAGGAAATATTTATAAATGAGTTTATGTGATAAAAGGTATAAAGAGATATGTTAAAAAGATAATAACTATGACCATATATGTGTTTTGCAGTCTTAGTAACCGATAGGTGTGTATTTTGCACAGAAAAAAACGTTTTTTCTTATGAACGTCTTTTTGTGCAGCCTTAGGTATTATAATGAAGCCTAGACCAGATGAGTCTTGCCGGCACAAAGTTACCATCAGTCAGGGAGAAACCGATCTTTCCCAGCATCAGGGTCTTTTCTAGGGAATCTCGTCTTCTCATGATATGGCCAAAATATTTAAACTTTAACCTCGTGATCAAACCTTCCAGTGAACAATTTGTCTTGATTTCCAGAAGTACTTTTTGGATCTTATTGGATCTTCATGCAGTCTGGGGGGCTCTAGGCAGTTTTCTCCTCCACCACAATTCAAAGGCATCAATTCTATGGTGTTCAGCCTTCTTTATGGTGCAGCTCTCACATCCATATGCTTAAGGGATATCTAAGTGAGCTGGATTAATACATTTCTGCACTCTGTAGGCAAAAAGCAGCCTATCTATATGCAACAATTCCTCTAATGATTATGTTGACACCCCCAGGGGTTGTCTACATGACTTCCTGGTGCCCCCCCAATCAGCATGCAGCACCCAGCGAGCAATATTAACCCACTATTTATCTGCTGTTGCTTGCTCAGCCAATCTCCTTACAGCTTCCTCCTTGCAGCTTCCTGTCACATGTCAGTGATACACTACATTTCCCAGGCTCCTTTGCCTACATTTCCTATGCTGCTTTGCACCACAGCCAATAGGAGAACAGTGTTGTCACTGCGGGTATATGACTCATCCCTGCTTCCTGGCTATGCTGTGTGGTGTTGCCATAGCAACAAACCTAGTGCTAGGTCTATAATCTTTCTCTAACTGGATTGGCCAAAACAAATTTGAGGGGTTGTTAACCTTAATTTTAAACTGTCAGAAATTACAATAGATTTTGCTAACTTCAAGGTAAGTGTTTAAATGTTTATTTTGGTATTTTTTCATGCAAACATTTTTTTTATACACTTCTGATTCTCCTACATCAGATGCATTCATAATCCAGAAAATTTAGCTATCCCTTTAAGTACATGGCAAAATCAAACTTAAAAAATTACAGAGAATCGAGGGCCCTGTTTTTGAGCTTAAAATCAAATGTACATAGTGCTTGTTTCCAAAGCACCGACACATGACTGAAAAATCGCAAACTTACAATCTAAAGAGAAATAAAATCGGTCACTGCCACCACTTCTTCCCCATCTATGTGCCAGAGATTGTTGATTGCCATGATCTTCATTTTTTTAATGTTCAGCAGCAGGCCAACTTTTGCACTCTCTTCATTTACCCTCATCAATAGGTCCTTTAGTTCCGCCTCACTTTCAACCATCAGAGAAGTATCATCCGCGTATATAAGGTTGTTGATATTTTTTCCAGCAATATTGATTCTGGCTTTGTATTCATCCAGGCCAGCGTTATGCATCATGTACTACACATATAAGCTGAATAAATTAGGTGACAATATACAACCTTGTCGCACCTATTAAAAATGTTATAGTTTAAATATGCAAATATAATAACAATAATATTGTTCGGGTGGATTTTTGTTCCACATACAGATTCCTCAGGAGGAGGATGAGATGATCTTTTTTTTTTTTTTTTTTCAAAAAAATGTAAAAAATATATAAAACATTTATGTGACATCAAGTTAGTCAGTATACAAAAGATACAGTAGTATGAAAAAAAACATTTTCAACTAGCTAGGTGTCATACACATATTGATACATATTAATTTGTATGTCCTCAAGTTGGTCAATATGCAATAGATACAGTAGTAAAAAAAGGCAAACATTTTCAGCTTAACTTGATGTCGTAGACTTATTGATAGACAATACAGACAGATACACATACATCCATACTCATTCATACCTGCAGGCAATTTACAATAATAGATCTTTTTATATGATATCAAAAACAGATCTCTAACCAATACAGTAATTTAAGTTCTGGCATCCCAAATCAACCATTTTTTACTGTTATTTAAACCTTATTATCATAGAGGTTTCTCTCGAGCTCCAATTTGGAGAGATGGCTTGTCTCCATTTAGAGACAATCGCAATTTTAATTATTTTAAATAGTTGACTCATATAGGCTATTTTTTCAGTTTTATAATTCTTCGAAAATATATGTAATAGACCGGTGCTGGCCGCTAGAGGGACAACCTCCTTAAGGTTGATCGAAATATAGTCAAAACATTTTTCCCATAGTGGTAGAATGAGGGGGCAAGTCCACCAAATATGAAGATAACAACCTTGTAGTCCACAGCCTCTCCAACATAGTTTATCCTCGGTTCTATGACAGAAGTTGTATAGCTTGATCGTTACTATATGCCATCTGTTTATTACTTAATTCTCTCTTTCGTCTGTGTTTTTAATCACCTTATTGGTGTTTGGTAAAGCTTGATCCCATACTTTTTGGTCTAAGTTAATCTTCAGTTCATTTGACCATAAGTGCATATTTTTGGTTATATCTGACTCTGAGTACGAATAAAATTTAACATTTTAGAGGTTATATGGGAAAATTCGTCTTTAAGGAGAAATACTTCAAATTTATTCAAATTGGTATTTAATTGAGGAACCTTACTTGCTGATTTAAAAAAAAATCTTTAATTGGACATGCGTCAGCCAGTTAAATGGTTTAATCCCGTATTTTTTTTCTAATTGCTGGATAGAGGCCATTTCACCTGAAATAACTAAATCATTCAGATACTAAAGACCATGGTTTGTCTAATGTTTTTTCCATACTATGTTTTGAAATTTAGTCACTGTTACAATTGGAGTAGCCATACTTATAGATGGAAGCAACTTAGCGGATGAGATGATCTGATACTCCCATCTCTTTTAAAACATTCCTCAATTAGTTGTCATGCCCAGGGAGGCCACTGGACTTTATAACTGTTAAAACGTAATGGGCCCCAGGCTGGCAATGGTTAATGCAGTGTGATGTAGTATAATGCAGTGTAATTTTTCTCCATTATAAAGTATTGTGTCATAGCCATGGGCTGGAAGGAGTTAACTATGACAGACTAGTTTGTTCTGTCATGGACTATTTTGTTGTGACTGTAATGACCTGTGTAATGTTAGGCCTCAGGCTCTGGTTATGTACTTGGATCCGAAAGAGCATGGTCTTTGAGTATTCGGGACTACTAAGAATTGTTTGTAATGTGAATGTTTAACTTGTGGTCAGAACATACTAGGACATGACACTGTCCAACTTATCTAGTAATGTTATAATGTAGTGACCAGATTAGTAGAGGTGATTTGGGTCATTGCATAATGTTTAAATAATGTATGTGCACTTAGAAATAGGTCCAAGGTCCATTAGGCTAATATTATATGAAGTCACTTCAGAGGTTACAGGGCAATTACTTGAATGGCTGGATGTGATAGGGATGTTCAGCTAGGAAGATAGGGTTTAGAAATGTTTTAAAATGTAATCTATGTGTTTAAATTAATCCTGTTTAAATCATATGGTATGCCTATTGCTGATAAGGGAATATAAGTGAGTTATACAATATGATATTATAATATGTATTTGGAATTCCATCCCCCCAGGTCTCCAGGTGGAGAGGAAGCCAAGCTATTTTGGACAGATGCTTTGTCTCTGGGCAGATAGTCATAAAAGTTGTTAAGCTTGATCAAATAGATCACCCCACCACTCCAGACAGCAGAGCAATACCAGAGGGAGAGATCAAAAATATCTGTAGGATAGACCAGACGAGTTATCTAAGAAGGGGGAATGTTAGGGGGCCCAAGCCTTTCAATCAAAATCAGGTGGGTTAGGATCAGAGGAGCTATTGCTAATTAGCTAAGCAGTAAATCATGACAGCCCACACAGTCAAAGGCTTTAGAATAGTCTATGCAGCAGAAGTAAATATTTTTCTGGAACTACCCTGCTTTCTCTATTATATATCAGACTAGCGAATTGCTTGTTAAAAAATGACAGCAATAAAATTGTAAGCCAGGCAATGCTGTTTGCCACACAATGTGAGGCTTTTGCTTCTCTGAGCACCTTTGGTGCTCATCGCGAGCCTTTCCTCCCGCGAACTGTATGGGCCGCTCATTGTAGGGTTCATTAACCTGCAAGCTGTGTGCTTGGGAATGCCATGTGTCTCTTTCCTGCATCTCCCCTCTGTCCCTTCCCTGTGTGTCTGCTGAATGTTTGTGTGGCGCGCGCTGACTGCCGTTTGTTTTATTTTCAAAGTCCCGCGTGCATGGCGTTGTTGGTGTGTTAGAGTCTTTGCTGTTGTGTATTTTCTAAGTCCTGAGTACCAAGCTTTGCTCCGCCTCGTTTTCATCCAGTTTCAGAATTATTTAAGTTTTTCGTCCGCCATTTAATTTCTCGCTTATCCGATTTTGGAGTGACAAAACACGTCAAATAAGGTTCAAAATCGCTTGCAACCTCACTCTCAGGCTTCCTGGCTCTCCCCCTGTGCTGTGTGTAAATGTGTTTTTATTTATTTTTTTATATTTCTATTTCCGGCCGTTAAATTCGTATTTTTCCAAGGTCGTGTTTTTTTTCCCAAGCTCGCATGTGTGACGGCGCAGCTGGCTGCAATAAGCACCTTTGTCTTGCATGCTCCAATGCCTCAACTGCTCGCTTTGTGAGGCGAGCAGGGCAATGAGCGCCTTTGGCGCTCATTGCATAAGTCCTGCGAGCTCGGAATACTTCAATGCCTCAACGGCTCGCAAGTGTGACGACAAATCGCAGTTTGACAACTATTATATGTGATATTGGCAGTTTAATCTCTTGTGCCTCTTCCTCTGCAGAACCCGGCTTGCACATCTGGTTGTTCCCAGTCCATATATTGTTGTGCCGAGCTTTTAGGATCTTAAGCATTACCTTGCTGGCATGTGAAATTAGTGTAAATGTTCTACAGTAACTGGAGCATTCTTTAGTACTGTCGTTTTGGGATTGGGATATTGACTGACCTTTTCCTGTCTACTGACCACTGTTGAGTTTTCTCAATGTGTTGGCATAATGCAAGCAACACTTTCACAGTATCATCTTTTAGGATTTTGAACAGTTCAGCTGGGATTCCATTAACTTCTGCAGCCTTGTTATCAGCAACGCTTGCTATGGCCCATCTCACCTCACTCTCCAAAATAACTTCAATAGTTTGCCCAATGAGAAGTTTTTAATGCTGTTAAGATCCTTCCTTTATAGATCTTCTGTGTATTCCTGCCACATCTGATCTGCTTCTATCAGGTCTTTACTTTGAGATCCCCTGTTTTCTTGAAGCTATATTTTGACTCCCATTCTGTTATCTCCTTCCATGTCTTTACATTTCTCATTATAGAATATCTCCTTGTCTCTTCTGGCTAACCTCTGCGATTCTGCATTCAGTCGGAACTTTCAGTTATTTTCTTATCTCCACTACCTTTCGCTTTCCTTCTTTCCAGGGCCTCATCAGAAAGAAAGTTTTCTGGACAATGTCACTTTTGTCAGGCATTCTATCTACCATGTCTAGTTCCTTAAATCTATTTTTTACCTCCACTGCATATTCATATGTAATATTAATTTATTTCAAATCTGCTTGGTCTGTAGATTTTCCCTCTTTTCTTCATATTAATTCTGAATTTGCAATAAGAAGCTCATGATCTGAGCCATAGTCAGGGGCTGTTGGAAGATAGTGTTTACTATCACTAGATAATTATGTTGACAGAATTCTACTAATCTCTGGCCTGCTTCATTTTAGATCTAGGAGGAGTTGATTATCATTGCAGAATTAGACAACTTCAGTCTTTTCATCATGCATGGTTGGAGCCTAAACTTGGATCACTGTGATATTAAATGGCTTGCCTTGAATTCAAATCATTCTGTGATTTATTTGTCTTTAAGTGAGCACTGCTTTGGCCACCCTTTGATTGATATCTTCTGTGAGATTCTTGACCACAGTAAAAATCTGGTGGTTGTCTGATGAAATTACCAATTTCAGTCCATTTGAGTTAATTTGCCCATAGGATATCAATGTTTAACCTTGTCATTTCATGTTTGACCACATCCAGTTTGCCTTGGTTCATAGTTCTATCATTCCAGGTCATTATACTGAATTGGTCTTTTAAGCAGCAAACTTTCCTTTCCCCTCCAGACATATCCTCAGCAGGGAGTCATTTCGACTTTGGCTCAACTACTTCATTTGATCTGTTTTTACTTGTCATCTGCTCTTCCCTAGCAATGTGGATGGCACCTTCAGATCTGAGGGGCTCACCTCCAGTGGTTATCATTATGTCTTTGGTTGTGCTTATCCATAAGATTATCTTGACAAAGATACTGGAGTGGGTTGCACTTAAAGTGGACAGTGATTTGTCTGACCTGCCAATCTTGGATGACCCTCCATGGTATAGCTCACAGTTCATTGAAGTATACAAGCCACGTGACCAGGGCAAGACAGTGATCCAGAAGGGTAAATAAACATATCCTCCCTGATAAATACAAAATGCAATTGGATATAACATTAGTATGGCTCAGAGAAATACATTTTGATAACTATAATAAGTGCATATGTTAAAGGGAACCTGTAGACATCATGATATAAAACATCAGATAGAGTGTGAAAAAGCATATTGGAATAGTGCCATCCTTTTTAAAATTGTTGATAAATGTATTTAGTTATAACTGATGGTAATGGCTTTACATTACCACTGCAGTCTGAAACAAATTGTCAGTTTAATTGTTGTTCAACTTTATTATATATTTGCATTTGTTAATGTATTATTATAATACAGGTATACTACTTACTAATTTTCCATTATGGAAGCATCCATTTTGCTATTATAGGCAAGACCTCCATCTTCCTATTGCTACATTTGCAAATGAATATGAAACACAGGCTTATGCATGTGCAACCCAGTATGTTTCACTTGGTCATACAATGTCACGGGTAACAGAGTCGCCACTGGTGACATGAAATGAGTATGGGACATTCATAGTATAAAGCGTTTGTAGTCATGTGTTGCATATTCAATTGCAATAACATTATTAGAAAGATGGAGCCTTGCTAAGGAGGGAAGACTGCTAATAGTAAGATGGCTGCATCCATAGTGCAAAATAGATAGATTAAACCATGACAAAATTATTCTTTTCCTTTATTTTAATAATGTATTAATATAATAAAATATGTTATGAATTAGAGTATTGATTATATTCACAATATTTTTCTCAAAATTTGCTCTTCAAATCCTAGCCCATTTAAAAAAAATACTATTTTTTACTTTGGTCAGAAGATAAAACTGCAAATATATATTAACTGTAAATGAGTGAATATGGTGATTTCAGTGTCCATTTAAATATAAAAACAATAAACATCTTTTTCATAAAACATACTAAAATTCTTATTTTTCAGCACTGCAACAGGTAATAAAGAGTTACACTGTGCAGACTTTGCACTGCTCTAACACGTACATAATGAACCCAGCATTCATTACTCCCTTGTCACTACTAAGAGCAGGAAAAAATGATGTAGTATTATATTCTAGCCTGAAATGTAGTTATGGAAAAATGACATTTATTAACACAATCTCCAATTTTTTCATGGTCATGAGCTTAGTAGGAATTCTGTGCAGGACCTGTCAGTGAGATGACTTATGATCAGTCTTTGTGCGGATGATGTTTTATTGAAGTACACTGGATGTCCATTACAAAGTCTAATATCTACTTCTACTCCAAAGTCAGATATAATCATGTCTCTACAGTGGCAAACTTGGACTGTGTTGCACTGAAGGTATGATGACGTTCTGCTGATAACTTAACTAACATGCCTTGTAGAGATAAAATTGCTCAGCAGATTAAAAGATCTATAACATGCTGGCTAATCATCTTCCCGGAGCCATTGTTCATCAGAACTCACTGTCATCACAAGTTAGAAATCTTTCCAGGGTGCTTCCGAGTAAAACTGTCTATTTGAAAGATTATTATCTTGCTTTTAGACCATGTCAGCATAATTTGACATGAAAAATATCCCGAACAAAGACTTTACTACCTTGATATATTATTCTTTTTCTTTTGTTGGAAATTGCTAACATCGGGATAAAAATTGACGATATAATACAACATTTATAGCACGGCTCAATAAGCCGGTGGTTTTGCTTGTTCTGAATTTTATGGCAGTGTCACGTGTCAAAATCTCTTTTCCATTTTACTGAAGGAATCCAGTACATGTTCCAGGAAATCTATATCACTTAAAAGAGCCTTTAGCACTTTTACTGAGTATTTCTAGTCCTCCAGGACAGTTCTGTCCTTTTCGAATCTCCCGCTCCTATTGCAAACAGTCCATTACAATAGTGTCACAGTGGCGGCTTTTCTATTTGTTGCTGCTGTGGAGTTCAACCAATTATCCTAGGGCTGACAACACCGGGAATTACAAATCATCCATTTTTCCATGTGCCTTCTTATAGGGAAATCAATGGGGTTTTCTAGTGGGTGCCTTCCATAATTGTAACGCTGGTCCCAAGTGATCTAGGTTACCTTGGGTGCAAGGTAGGGTCTTGATGTATCGGCCCGTCACAATGTCTACAGCACTAAAATAGCTCTACGGAGAGAGTAAAGCCTGTTCACGGATTGATTTGCTATTGTGATTTGTGTTATAGACTGCCAAGAAAATACTTGCTTCATATGCTAATTCAACAAAGCTATGAAAGTTGATACATAATTATCTTGAACTAAAGTTAGATACCTGACAATGCCTTCTCCTTACATTTATTAATGAACTGGGTGTTGCCTCATTAGGTGACCAGGCTATGAAATTAACTTTTATATGACATACATGGCACTGCATAACCAAATGACTTTATTTTACTTTAAATAGAAATGATTATGAACTGTACCTGTACCTCTGTGAATTTGACATCTGATGAATATTCTAGATACGCAGTCAGCCTTACATTTAAGCCTCTAGACATGCAAAGCTCATTAGCACATGGTTCAGCTTAGAAAAAGGAACTTAGGTAAATTAACATATCTACATTATTAAGATTTTCAGTGGGGATAAGTGCAGTGTGACTGGTGTAAGCTACAATATTTACTGCATGACATGTACAGGGTGGGACAGAATACAGCAAGAGACTCTCTGATCCGGTGTACTTAAATAAACTGTATTCATGCATTTGGTTAATTAATTGGCCAATCACTATATAGCCTATCCTGAAAGTAGTTGTTGCACATGATATCCAATTTATTAATGTTTTCCTGTTTCATAGAATGATCTACATTAAAAAGGGACGTGGCGCTGTATTGAACAAATTGTCCTGTTGGTCATTTATAAAATCATGTTTTATTAGCGGGTTGAGGAGACCACATGAATAGTGGTGATACAAAAACATGTGGCTGTGTAGCACAGTATGCATGGGTTGCAAAAAGAAAAAGGAAAAATATATTATCTGTATCTATGATATCCTTGGTGCATAACAACACTTATGTCTGAAAAAAAAAATAACTTTAATAGGATATTTATAATCCGAGAATAACGCCATTCAAAATATATGCAAAATAGTGCACTATAAAATAAATTCCATGATGTAAGTATAACGTGGATTGGTATGACCATGAATATAGATTCCAAATCAAGGAAAAAACCCTATATAAAGGGTTTAAAAATCTATAGCTATAATAGTCAATCCTCATATATCAGAATAAACTGGTGCTCCTGAGAAAGTCAGGATATACTGATAATCATTCGATATATTAAAAAGTGGATTATAAAAACACTATTCAAAAAACATATAAAAAAACAAGATACAGGGTAGGACAGAGATCTTAAATGAACTGGAGGCTCAATACATTTATATACATGCTATCAAAGACACCTGGGACAAAAAAACAAAAGATATCAAAAGCTGCAGATAACATATAACAGTAATAGTGTATCGGCAATGAATTGCCACACTCAATATACTTGCTGTTCAATTGCTAAGCTTTGTGGGCATCAACGACATTTGTCCTATAGTCATGCTGTGTCTAATGTGTCCTCCAGTGGTCTCTGTCCCCTGTAGTAAGAAATGTAGTTGCCAATGGGCCGTTTCGTCCAACCTCGTGGGATGCAGTTGGTTATACTTATTGGAGCAAGTTTCTCACAAACTTTTTGATGCCAGTTATCTAAACTGATGTGAGATTAGGAACATTACAAACAGGTTGATGACGCATGCAGTGCATGACTTTTTTGAGTACATCTTGACTGTAGCACAAATCTGCAATAATCGGTTTCCAAACTGCGACCAATAACAGTGTGACATTTAAAGGGACATAAAAGGTCTCAGCACAGAGAATGTATTAACTGCTCTTGGGATCTTACCCTCTGGCAGCCAATGGGATCTACAGTATAAGTATACTTTCTGCATTACCTGTTCTCTTTACTTAAAGGCATATCTAAGTGAGCTGGATTATGAATGCATATGATAGAGGAGAATCAGTAGTGTATGCAAACTATAAAAAACAAAAACAAAATAAACATTGAAACACTTACCTTTAAGTTAGCAAAATATCTTGTAATTTTTGACAGATGAAAAACAGGGTTAACACCCTCTCCAAACTAGACTAAATGAGCATTCATTTCAAAAATAGTTTTGGCCAATCAGGAGGAAGCAGAGCCTGAAACATTTGGGGTTGCTGCCTGTGCTGTAAAGCAGCCTGGGACATGTAGTCAGATTCATATGAAAATAAATAGTACTTTCTAAAGTGCCAATCTGTGCAGCACATTCATAGTAGATTATACCTGCACTTGTCTGCTCTCCTGCATCACTGCTGCTTGTGTTTCCCACAAGGAGACAGGCAGAGAGAAATAAACTGTGACCCTAGCAACCATGTGACTGGCAGCACTTCCTCTGAAAGATGCTGTGCAACCTGTACCCACTGTAATGTAAGCTTCCTATGGGTGTGCAATTCCAGATAGTATTACCCAGCATATAAATATGCAATATAAATTTTCAATATAATACATATTTTTCTACTAATCAGTGCTTGTTTTTTTAGGAAACATTTGAAATCCAGGAAACTTCTATATACCTTTTTAAAGGGAGATAGAATGTTTCTGAATTTCACCAGTAATATAATATACCTATGTACCTATTTACTTGTATGTACTTTGTTTTATTAAGAAGTGCTTGTAAGCTTTATTTATATAATTTTAAATGTTGTACCTGTTTGGGTCTGCCCTCTGTAGCTCATGCTGCTCATCAATATATAGAACTAGCGAATTGCCCGTCAAAAAATGACGGCAATGAAATTGTAAGGTAGCTAATGCTGTTTGGTGTATAATAATGAAATATGTAATACATTACTAAATGAATATACTGTACCTATTTTGAAGCATTGTGATGAAGAGCTGGCAATGTGTTTTGATGTTGCTGCAGCATTAGTGGTGTGGAGCTGCTGTGTAAGCATGCTGAATGTGTGCACTGTGTGGTATGAATATCAGTAGGTCGTTTGTGGCATTTTGCGAGTTTCTTGTGGTGTTTTGCGAGTTTGTTGTGGTGTTTTGCGAGTTTAGAGTGCTGTAGCCTCGTTTTCGTTTTGTTCGGCGGCCATTTTTTCTCTCGCTTAGATTTTTTTTTTAGTCTCTAAACTCTTTTATTTCGAGTAAAATGAAGGTCTAAGTTGCATTTTTGAGGTCCTGGGTGCTCCCTCTTGGTGTAGGTAAGGTTTTTATGTATGTGCTGTGTGTATGTATTGTGTTTTACATTTTGTAATGTTCGCGAGTTGCGTCCGAGTGTTGCGAGGCCGTAATGTGTGTGAACGTGTGTCGTATGTTGTTTGCGAGTGTCGTAATGTGTGTGTTGTGCTCTTTGTGTTGCGACGTGAAGTTTGCGAGGGTCGCAGTTGCTGGCATGGAGCGCCTTCGGCTTTGCGAGGTCCTCAGGTGCTGGCATGGAGCGCCGGCAGGTTAGGCTGATTTTTCAGGTTTGCTGGTCCAGCTGTCTGTATTCAGTGAAATGTCATTAATTACACTTATTTTGCCATTTTAATATTTTCTAGTAATTTTAAGTTAACACATATTAAACAAACTTTCTAAGTCTCCAAATGTTAGGTATATGTTTTATATTTAATCTCCTTTTGGCCCTCTTAGCAGCCTTGATAACATTATCATAACAATATACCATATCCTATTTATTTGCAGCTATCTCAATCTTTTGGCTATCACTAAAACTTGGCTCACTCCAACAGACATTGCCACCCATACAGCACTCTCATATGGTGGCTTTCACTTCAGTAACACACCTAGACCTGGGGACAAGCAATGAAGAGGTGTGGGTGTATTATTTTCCTCTTGCTGCGCATTTCACTACATACCCCCAATTCCCTCCCTCCAATTCTCACATTTTGAAGTTCACTCTTATCTGTCTCTTCACATTCATCTCTGTGAGTTTCTATGATCTATCGCCTGCCTGGATCAACCTCTGAAGAAAGACACAGGGGAGAGGGTGGGAGGAAGACACAGGGGAGAGGGTGGGAGGAAGACACAGGGGAGAGGGTGGGAGGAAGACACAGGGGAGAGGGTGGGAGGAAGACACAGGGGAGAGGGTGGGAGGAAGACACAGGGGAGAGGGTGGGAGGAAGACACAGGGGAGAGGGTGGGAGGAAGACACAGGGGAGAGGGTGGGAGGAAGACACAGGGGAGAGGGGGAGGAAGACACAGGGGAGAGGGGAAGAAAGACACATGGGAGAGGGGGGAGGAAGACACAGGGGAGAGAAGGGAGGAAGACACAGGGGAGGGGAGACGGGGATACACAGGGAAGGGGAGATGGGAGAAGAGACAGAGGAGGGGAGAGGGGAGAAGAGACACAGGGGAGGGGAGAAGAGACACAGGGTAGAGGAGAAGAGACACAGGGGAGGGGAGGGGGGAAGAGACGCAGGGTAGAGTAGAAGAGACACAGGGGAGGGGAGGGGGGAAGAGACATACGAGAGAGGGAAAGAGACACAGGGGAGGGGAGAGGGGGCAAGAGACACAGTGGAGGGGAAGAGACACAGAGGAGGGTGGGGAAGAGACACAGGCAGGGGAGAGGGAGAAAGAGAAACAGGGGAGGGGAGAGGGAGAAAGAGACAGAAGGGAAGGGTGGAAAGACACAGGGAAGGGGGGAGAGACACAAGGGATGGAAGGGGGGGGGAGAAAAATAAAAAATGATACCATTATTTGTGACGGGCAATTTACTAGTTATACTGTAAATATAAAGCAATAATATAAAGAAAAAACATATCATATTGATAAAGCATATCATATTGTTATATCTTTATGCTATCCCACATCATAAGTCTAATTATAATTTGTCTCTGACTATGCAAATAAAAGTCTGAGGTTTTATTTATGGGAGGGGCTAATGTTATGGAAGCCTCTTTTGCACTAGGTCCCAGCACATTATCAGTCACTACATTATCACTTACTTCTTCACCATGTACTTCATACATTGCTTTCAATGTGTTTTCAATTTGTAAGTGTTTTAAAGATCTCACAACACTATGAGAAATATGTTTTTATCAGAAAGTTTATCCTAGAAAACTGAAGAAGAATCCTTTAGAATTTTCAATCCGTTATCTTTCATACCCAGTTATTCATTGCTGCAGGGATCCTTTTACTTTTATCAGCTGACCCTGCCTTTTACCTTTTTCATGAGAGTCAGTTCTTATAAACTAATAATATTGTAAACAATCCAAGGAATGCTCTAGCATCCTTGTCAGTTTTTTCTGCGATTTTGGGGTTGTGTAGCCTCCTTAAATTCAACTTTAATTTGCGTGCAACCTCACCCACAGACGTCCTGGCTGTGTGCCCCCCGTGCTGTGTGTCATGTTTTTTTGGGGGGGGTTTTATTTGTTTTTGGGGTTTTTTGATGTACACGTTTCGGCCTTTAACTTTGCATTTTTGGGACCTCGTATTTTTTTTATTTAATAAAAAAAAAAATTCTAAGTCCGGATTTCCTCATTCCGCGTTATTGTTTTTTTTCTAAGTCCCGCAGGTCGTATATTTTTTTTTTCTAAGTCCCACTGCGTGGTTTTTGTTTTCAACGTCCCGCTTTTCTGGGTTGTTTTTTACGGCGAGTGAGGCATCGTAGAGCCTCATAATATGCTAATAAGTTTAAAAAAGATTCTCATTATGAATGAGAACTGACAAGGGGAGAAGGGAACATTTACTCCTTGATAGGAGACGAAGGAGTTAGCATGTATTAAGTGCTTCCCCGAAGTAATTTGAATTTAATTAAAAATAATTTAATAAAATGATTCCTTTATTGTTTTACAGACTTCATATGAGGTTAAAGCAATATTCTTATTATATTTTATGTCAGTGCATGGTTTTCAGTGTTTCAAAGCCCCTTTTGAATATCTACTTCTTTGCTCCAAATGCATAAAACAGACTAGCACGCCTGTTTGCTGGCCCAAAGCTTTAATTTTATCTACCATCACTGGAGTTCGGTATATCAAGAGGATTTGGGAAACTGTTTCAGTTGAATAAATAGAAGATACAGTGTTTTGTTTCAACAAGTAATCCTAAGTATTAAAGTATTTGTGTGCCTTCTAGCATATGCTGCACAGTATGCATCCAAAATGAGTTCTGAAAGATACAGTAAGGTGCATTTTACCCTAGCATCAACTTGCGTGTATACCATGATTTATTTACTGTTTCTACAGAATGAATATCACTATAGTATTATTTATAAAATGCTATTTTATTAAACACTATATTTTTGATGTTTGCAGTAAAATGTATATTTTGAAAGTGGAATATTTATTTTCTGTATACAATTGAAATTAGCTTTTTCTCACATCAAAATATTGTATATGTTTAAATATTTGTGTATCAGAATAGTGTAGCTTAAATGTTTTTTAATAAGTTAGTATTTGTTAAATGGAGCAATGAAGTTCCAAATGTTGTTGTCTATACGTTTAAAAGAGTGTATTGTATGGCGTGCATGCTTGGTGTGAGCTTATTCTTGTTATGTCTGGTTAATCAGTTAAACGATACCAACCAGAGGGCTATACAAACAGATAAAAATAGAGATAAACACATTAATAAACTTACACTGTAATCCAAAGGTAATATATTAACTCTTGTAACCCTAAAATCAAGTAGTTTTCTTAATGCTATTCCTAAAAATGCTTTTTAATGAAAACATGTAAACAAAGAAAACCCTATCCTCAGTTAGTTATCCTCTTTACCCTTATCATGCACAATACGCTACAAACTATGGGCTCTATGCTAATCCCTGAAAAAAACTATAGTGAGTGCCGTAGTGGTACAATAAAGTCTACCTAGCTATCTTATTCCCCCATCCCTAAAACATTGCAAGAGAACTCCTACCAGTCACTGGTACGAATGAACTTCACAACACAACCGAAAAAAAAAGCAAAATCTCCATTGATTTTTGCACTGATAATAAATTATGGGTTACTCCCTTATACTCTGACAACCAAAACATATGCTAATAAGATTTTACGGATCAATCGCAAATCAGGGCACTGCCGTAAATGCAAAAAGCAGAAGAAAGATTTACGAGTACCAAAGACCACTCGCAAGTGGTTTTCAAACACTTACCGAGTCCCCCAGAAGCATGTGACACTATAGCAAACTACAATCACACAACCCAGTACTCACGTGGTTAATACACATCGGAAAAACACTTTGCCTAGGAAGGAATACTCCAATGCATTGTCTATAAATACATCATATTTTAACACAAAATAGACACATTTTTTTATGATTGAAACTATAGATACAGTGCCCTAACCTGGGGGCGCAAAAGATTCACATTAGTGTTGAAGTTAGGTAAAAAAGCAGCCAATTTACAGCAGTGCCATATCTTATAACATCTGATTTACATAAGGCTCTAGGCCCCTGTGCTAATTTTGTGGTGTAATTTGTGGTATACCTGAAAACTGGCTGCAGGACCTTTTTTCCCCCCTACATTACACATTTATGTTAATCTTTTCACTCAGCCCACATCCGTAAATCCTGCCTTGTTTGCAAGAGATTTCAGCATACAAAGTATTTATTCACTCAGTATATTACACCAAACCAAGCTTTATAGACGAGAAACGCCTCTAGGAACCAATAGAAAATGAGAAGGAATTAAAAGTGGGACAGTGGAACATAAAGTTTCTTGATATGCCGATGATGTAATGATGACAATTACTGATCCTATTATTCCCTATTTCATTTACAACATTATTGAACGGTTTGGCAGAATCTCAAATTATAAGCTTAATATTGTTAAAACAGAAGCTTTAGCATTGAATGTGTCAGGACAGGATCTGATGGAATTAAAATCAAAATATAAGTACTCCTGGAAAGAGGATAATCTTAAATATCTTGGAATAAGTTTAGATAAGGATATTCAGTCAATGATCACAAACAATTATCGGAACCTATATCTGAAGTTATTTGATATCTTATCCTCCTGGAAACATATTAACTTGTCATTATCATGACGTATTGTGGCCATCAAGATGACTCAGGTTTAACTACTTGTTAAGATGCATACCTTTCCAACTTCCAAAATATTTAATAAAACCGTTAAAATATATATTGGATACGTTCATCCATAATGGCAAACCACCGAGAATAAAATCCTTTATAATCGCAAGGAAATGTAATAAAGGAGGATTAGCCTTTCTGATATTGAAGTTATATCATGATGCTACAAAGTTATCACATTACATTAAATGGCTAGACCACAGTCTTTCTAATCAGTGGTTAGATATTGTAAGAGCCTGTGTTTATGGAGGTAATCTCGGTGACTTGCTATTAGGAAAAGATCTTAAGAAATCAATAAACTGTGTAAATCTGTAAATTATTTAATGGGGATTGAAATTTTGGAAGAAGGCCTTCATACAGCAGGAATTGGTACATTTTCCCAGCCCAATAATCTCTATAGAAATGCTGAGAGATGAACTAGGCCTGCCGTTTCTCTCAGAATGGATAAACAAAGGATTAACAAGAATGAAAGATGTATTTAATAATGATTCTTTAGTGTCATTTTTGCTATTAAGAGCACAATTTAATCTTCCAAAACAATCCTGGCTTAATTATCTAAGGTTCAAATCTTCATGGATTAGTTAAAAATATTTTTTCACAATGTTAAGAGATTTAATGGATTTTGAAAAACTACTTATGAGTAGAAATAAGTCTCACCTAGCATTGAACAGCCTTATTAAATTGCGATTTGGCCAATTGAAAAAAGCTCTATATAAGCACATAGCATTTTTTTTTTTACAGCAGTTTTTAGTTAATGAAGACCTTGCTTTTGGATAGAAGTTCACGAACTAAAAACTTCTGTAAAAAAAACATGCTATGTGCCTATATAGAGCCCTATTCAAATGGTCGAATCGAAATGTAATAAGGCTGTAAATGTTTTAGCTGTATTTCTGAGAATTTAAATAGCAAAAAACTATTAAAATGATTAGCTGGGAGAGAGAGTTGGCCCAAAGGATGTTGGTTGAAAGCTTTGAATATCACCAAAAAAATATATAATAAGCTCCTCACTTAGAAAAGTTTATTTAAGGATCTAAATAAGTGGCATTTGGTACCTACAAAAATATCTCAAATTACTCGTAATGATAGTTTAAAATTTTGTTGGAGGAATTGTGGACAAATTTGGTTCTTATGTTCATGTCTGGTTTGAATGGCCGGTGATCTTGCAATTTTGAAAAGATTGCTTAGATCATATAATTATATAATGTATTTTTTTAAATATTGAAATCCAAATCTCCCCAGAATTAGTTTTGTTTCACTTTTATCCTATGAATGTGTCCCTGGACATAAAAACTTGTCTTTTTACAAATTTTCACTACTGCAAAATGGCTAATTGCTTTCAAATTGAAAGCCATAATTAATAAAAATTGTGCCCTAGAAAATGGTTTCCAAAAGCTAGAGGTAATAAAAACTCAAGTTGTTAAATGAAGGACCAGGGACATTATACATAAGCAAAAATGATAACCTAGTATAGTTGTAAAGACATTGGATGCCCCAGAACACAGTTTAGGAGACACTTTCTTTCATGATAAAGATGTTTAATGTTTACTTTTTTTAATTTTGTCCTTTATATACCATGTATTGTTATTTGTTTGTTAAAATCGACACACTGTCTTTGAATATTTATCGAAATAATATTTATATTAAGTGTCTGGAAATAATTTGTAAACAATAAAAAAATAAAAATAAAAGAACAAGCATTGTAACTGTGGCAAGAAACCATTATATTTATGCATATATATATATATATATATATATATATATATATATATATATATATATATATATACACATATTTTTTTTTTTATATTTATTTCAATTAAATATATACAATTGTGTTTATTTTGTGTATGTATGTATGCATGTATACATGTATGTATATATATATATATATATATATATATATATATATATATATATACCGTACATACATACATACATACACATATACATACACACATTTGTTCCTAGTCCAAGCAGTATTCTGATATGTATTAACTTTGAGTACCGGGTTGTTACCCTTGACGTTGTATAGTGATACATACATAATAATAAAATATTATATGTTTTAATTACACATATGTTTACATTGGACTGTTAAGTGTCAAATAATGATGAACATTCATCATTTTCAATTTTTTTTGTGATGTACTGTCTTTTTAGCTGTTGCTGTGGCACTCCGCAATGGTTTTAAAACTATTTACGAATGTTCTTTGGTCCCCGCAATATTTTCTTCCATTTTTTGTAGTTTCAGCCGTGCCCTATTTTGCAAGTGATCCATAAAGTCTTATTAGCATAGGGTTTTGGTCTAAAAGAGTAACTTGTAATCTTTTGTCACTGCAAAAATCAATAGAGAATTTGACTCTGGCTTACCGTAGTCACTTGTAGCAGTTCTCTCGCAATGTTTCTGGGATGGGTGATTAACATAGCTAGGGAGATTTACTTTGCTCTTTAACATGGTGTAATCTGCAATATTGTAATAAGCATGGAAGCCCATCAAAGTAATACAGCACATTCCATGCTTAATATATCAGGAATAATTTTCTGAAAAAAATGGCTAGTCAATTGTATAGATGCTTTTAATGCACTTTAGGAAGAAAAACATATTGTTCGTGTAACAGTGTTGAAAAATATTGGCAACTCTTTATACTAGTATTTCATCATAACAGTGTAAATATATAATTTAAGTGTCCAATCAATACTAATATACAGTTATTGGTATTGACCCATTAACTTTCTGCTTCTTTATTTTTAATCACAGATGGCAGTGCAATATTTCGCGGATGTTTCCATCGGCCGGACAATATATCTCTGGCTCTTCCTGTTAGCAGTATCATGATGAATATGTCTGTTGACAAATGTGTGGACCTATGCACTGAAAAGGTAACAAGATCCTTGGGGCTTTGGCTTTTCCCAAACTTTTTGTGTAATTTCATTGGCATGGTATGTGAAATTTATTTATATCAACATAATAATGCTAACCTATATTACTTACATATTCTGGTCATAAAAGTTATGTTTTATTCTTGAGTTGATATATTTATCATCCAAGGCAGTTTTATTTCCATGAACTCACAAAACTGGGATTGAAATGAAAGGGAGAAGAAATAGTGGGAGCAATAACTATAGTAATAAATTATGACTAGTCTCACCAAGCCTGCCACTGCTAACTTGCCCCCCCCCCAAAAAAAATCATTTTCGAGGACTTGAAATAGTATTCATTTTTATTTCTAAACTATTATTTCTCTCACAGTATAACAGAACTGAAAGTTGACCTATTAAAATTACTTTGTTTCCAATATTATAACAGAAATATTAAAGGGTCATTATGGTCATATTTATAAAATATACTATTTAGAAGAACTACACTTGAATGGAAAATAAACCATTGTAGCCTGTAATATATTACATTTTATATATCAAGAATGCTCCTGTTTGATATATCATTTTTGATTCTGGTCATCAACTTCCTAAAGTGCGAGGTGTTTTGGACAGCACAGGAAGTTCTGTCTACACAATGGGAATGTGGTATCTATAACTGCCAGATATTTGTAATGGAAAGCTTAATAGTTTATAAGGAAACACCCTCTTGATAAAATAATAGACAGGATCAGCTGACAAAACAAAATGGATGACTACAGTACAAAAGCTTTGTTCATTTTATTTTTTTTTACTTTCTGAAAACATGTTGGCCATTATCAAGTTTAAGGCCATATAGACAAATGTGGACCTCGGTGGTTCTTTTAAGCGGATGAGTTCATTATAAATGGCTTTTATTTACCAAACAATAGATAAAACACAACTATTAAAACGTTCAATTTACCTAGGCTTTTCAACAGAACACATACATCATTAATAGTCATTAACGTAAAGCAAAATAAATGATCAGCTAAGTATCTTGACTGTGGAAGTCTCTTATGCATTTATTTTATTTTGTTTAGCCTAATTTGTAGCAGTTGCACATACAATATTAATTACTGTAGCTTTAGTGGTAAAATATTTTAGAGTAAGTTAAAGACTTAAAATATGAAAGAAGGACTAAAAGCCTGTGTGAGTGCTTGTTTGTTTGCGTGTTTATATATATATATATATATATATATATATATATCACATATATAGTTGTGAGCGTACGAGTTGTTGCTAACGCTGCGGGCTCGCGTAGCGAGGGCACTGCCCGAGGGTCTCAGTTGCTGGCATGGAGCGCCGTAGGCTCTCCATGCCAGCACCTGAGGACCTCGCAAAGCGAGGGCCGCAGTTGCTGGCATGGAGCGCCGAAGGCGCTCCATGCCAGCAACTGCGACCCTCGCAAACTTCACGTCGCAACCCAAACAGCACGACACACACATTACGACACTCGCAAACAACATACGACACACGTTCACACACATTACGGCCTCGCAACACTCGGACGCAACTCGCGAACGTTACAAAATGTAAAACACAATACATACACACAGCACATACATAAAAACATTACCTACACCAAGAGGGAGCACCCAGGACCTCAAAAATGCAACTTAGACCTCGATTTTACTCCAAATAAAAGAGTTTAGAGACTAAAAAAAAAATCTAAGCGAGAGAAAAAATGGCCGCCGAACAAAACCAAAACGAGGCTACAGCACTCTAAACTCGCAAAACACCACAAGAAGCTCGCAAAACGCCACAAACGACATACGGATATTCATACCACACAGTGCACACATTCAGCATGCTTACACAGCAGCTCCACACCACTAATGCTGCAGCAACATCAACACACATTGCCAGCTCTTCATCACAATGCTTCAAAATAGGTACAGTATATTCATTTAGTAATGTATTACATATTTATTATACACCAACTGCGACCCTCGCAAACTTCACGTCGCAACCCAAACAGCACGACACACACATTACGACACTCGCAAACAACATACGACACACGTTCACACACATTACGGCCTTGCAACACTCGGACGCAACTCGCGAACGTTACAAAATGTAAAACACAATACATACACACAGCACATACATAAAAACATTACCTACACCAAGAGGGAGCACCCAGGACCTCAAAAATGCAACTTAGACCTCGATTTTACTCCAAATAAAAGAGTTTAGAGACAACAAAAAAATCTAAGCGAGAGAAAAAATGGCCGCCGAACAAAACCAAAACGAGGCTACAGCACTCTAAACTCGCAAAACACCACAAGAAGCTCGCAAAACGCCACAAACGACATACGGATATTCATACCACACAGTGCACACATTCAGCATGCTTACACAGCAGCTCCACACCACTAATGCTGCAGCAACATCAACACACATTGCCAGCTCTTCATCACAATGCTTCAAAATAGGTACAGTATCTTCATTTAGTAATGTATTACATATTTATTATACACCAAACAGCATTAGCTACCTTATAATTTCATTGCCGTCTTTTTTTGACGGGCAATTCGCTAGTATATATATATATATATATATATATATATATATATATATATAGAGAGAGAGAGAGAGAGAGAGAGAGAGAGAGAGAGAGAGAGACATACAGACAGAGAGAGACACACATACAGACAGACAGAGAGAGACACACACACAGACAGACAGACAGAGAGAGACACACACACAGACAGACAGACACACATACACAGAGACAGAGAGAGACAGAGAGAGATATGTAGGGAAATTTCTCTCTCTCTCTCTCCGTATTTATGAATGAATAATAATAGTATTGCAATCTACAGACACTTTTTTTAATTGGACTAACATTTATTTACAAGTGACAAGTTTTTAAGAGTGATACCTCTCTTGATCAAGTGAGAAGAAACAATGGTTAACTTGTAACAAAAGCATTAGAATATACAGAACAGGAATACTGAAAAATAAGAGACCAACATTACAAAAATGCCGCTGAGACACAGACTTTCATTGGCTACAAACATTTTAAATAAGTTACAGGGGGTGGTCCTTTGAAGGGACTGTTTGGAAGGTTTTAGGGAGTATAAACAGAGTTTTTAAGCACGTTAAGAAAATGATGTATACATTTGCAAACAAACAGGTGGTGTATTTTTGTTAAAATCAAGAAATGCTCCATGTCCCTTTTTAAAGAGCTGCTGTATTGCTCATAGAACTGGGTTTCATTTGTCTGTTTGTAACTGATTAGAAATAGAATCATAATTTGAGGAAACAATTGTGGCTTTTAAAACTTACATTCAAACTTTAGTGTTTATTATTTCAGCTTCTTATCTCTACCATATATCAGGTGTCTAGTGGATGGGAGAAGATCTGCCCAGGAGACTGCATCATTAAAGTTTCCAATTTTCTATCAGGTCCCCCAACCCCCCAAAGAAAACTAGACTGGTCAAAAAAATGATAGCCTCCTGGGTAGATCCTCCCTACTCCTGGATACATAATAGAAGGCAACGAACTGCAGCTATGCTGATACTTGAATACTAAAGTCTAAATGTAAGTTTTAACTGTACGCAGAATTTGATTTTAGTGTTTATCAGTTATTAAATAAACAAACCATTGTGTACGATACTACATAGACTCTACCTTAATGTTAGTAGGCTATTCAATTCAATAACTCTCTAGAGTAGTAACCATTGACTTGTTTGTGCTGTTTTCTCAGCAGTGTTTAGCTTTGTAAATTATTTTAAAACACTGACACTTAGGATCCCTATGAAACATAGCAGTGAACACTTCTGTGTATTTCAAGGTCTCTTCCCACTTGTAAAACCGGACCAGGAGAAACATTTGATCCATTATTAATTGTAATTCTTTAAAAGGACAATGATCATATAAGTGGTAATAAAAAGAGAGGATGTTATGAGTGGTGTAGATATATCTAGGTCCCTAATTCTAAATACTTTCTTTTTTTTTTTTTAGCATAAACCACAAATTACATTAGAGTATATCTTTATGGTATAATTAATTGCTTGCTGTTATAGTATTGTGGCTACCCAAGATTGCTGTCTATTTCTTGATGCTGTGTGATAGTTATTCCACTCAGTGTTATTTCTCCAGTCCATTCATTTGCAGGAGAGGATTTTTCAGTTGCAGTTTATTGGCTGTTGATATACTGGATATAGATGATAATGGAGAGGCATCATTATAGATTTCTCATCAGCTGAATGTGATGGAAGATTGCACTCATAGAACACCCAGCACCTCCACTCCTACTGTGTACTAATGTGCACGTGCCACTGGAGCTGCCAGAGCTACTCCTAATCATTTGCAAATGTTACAGGCACATATTGTATTATATTGAAAAACATAGCGCATCTTTTATTGTGACAGAATCATTAATAACAAAATGAAATTAGCTTTATCTTATAATTAGCTGACATTAAGGAATAATGCTACTCTGAAGAGCACATAGACCCTTAAATGCAAAAAATAATTAAGTTAAATGACCACTGAAATCCCATTTTGGGTCCTTTCCCTCTTCCCCCACCCCAAAAGATTGGTAGCGACAGTGCCGACGCCAACCGCTAGATGTCGCTGCCAACTTTTCGAATACTGCTGCACATTCCATATAAGGCACGCCAACAGAAGAGGCCTTGAGCTATGAGAGGCGCGTTCGAGGGCATAGTGCCAAACATAGCGATGGCCTCAATGTCGATTCAACACCGTCACGTTGTGCCACGTCAGAGGGGGGAATAATTATAGGCCTTCCCTGAAACCTGACGGCGCCATCTAGCTGCTACTTCCTGGCAATGCAGCTGTCAGTGCTGGCGATTTTCTTGCGCATACACAACGGGATAGATCCATGTTTTGTATAGCATGCTTTATTGAAGAACTTGATATACAAAATGCTTTTAGAAAGTTTAAAATAACAAATTAACGACTGTATTCAAATTTGGCTGTAATAGCAGAAGACATTTACTTTTGTTCCCAACAGAGATGTACGTAAGCATGGATTCAGTTAACATTATGTTGACAGACTTACACTATAGCTAGCTGGAGCTGTATGCTGTGGCCCACTAGAGGAACTGGCAACACACTGCAGTATCTCTGCCATGAAAACCAAGTGGATCAGCATGACCATGAACATAAATATGTGCCTGGTGTATTACGGTCCGTGAGGTTACGGAGAGTCGTAAACGATTGAACAACACAAAAAAAGTTCCTTGACAATAGAACTAGAGGATCAAGTCCTAGTGCCAAAGGCAAACTCAAAGTCCAAGATAGCACTGACAATGCCAGAAGTAGAGTCAGCTAATTTTCTATAAAAATTATTTTACACTTATGGCTTACACAGTGGTTCTTTCAACTATTTATTTTTGCTTTACTGGAGCCAGACATTTCTTTTTCATTAAGTTCGGTATCTTTTTGACAGCCAGCCTTCCAAGGTTGATCCAAGGTGACTGAAAAGTTTCTGTCCCCAGTAAAGCAACATAATATATAATAGCTACTAAAGTATTATTTGTTTCTTATTTTATTTTGTGAACCATTTTCTTCAAATGTGTAAAACGTCAACTTGAGTTACTATATGTTAATTGCATGGTACTTGTATATGTTGATAAATATAGCTGTTTATTGTACAAAGTGGTTTTATTCTATTGGAGTAAAACTTAAACTTAAAACATGCTTAACCCTTAATAGGTTTTTCTTATCTTTATTAACTTTTTTTTCAGTATTAAGTTTTTGCTTACTTAGTGCATGCAAAACTGGATTCATTGAGGGGAACTTTCTATAATAATAAAAAAAATCTGAAAACGTAGTAAATTTTGTGTGAACCACGCTTATTTCTAGTTAAAATGTTTGCTCCCCCAAAGGGGCCTGCCTGCGTTTGTGCAACACTGTTGTAATGAAAGGTAAACATCATTTTCTAAGGCTGTTAAGAATATATATATTTTTTTTGCGTTCACTTGTTTCCGACTCTGTGACCTTGTGGACCATAACACATCAGGACATTTTTATGTCCAAGGTCATGCTGATCCGCTTGGTATTCATGGCAGAGATACTGGAATAGGTTGACAGTTCATTCTCCAGTGGGCCACAACATACAGCTCCTGGTATTTCTAGATGGTCTCCCATCCAAGTACTGACCAGGCACAACCCTGCTTGGCTTCAGGGTGGTGTGACCTCTTGGTTCCCTGACTCTAACCCAGGTCGCACTGGTGAAAGCACTGAATCCTACCACTGGACCACAATGGAACCCTACAAATCTATACTTATGCTTTATACAGAATTGCTCAGACACCTCATTCAGAATCCTCATTCCATTCAAATAACACTGCACTTAACTGTATTCACACCTTTCATACACATTTAATTAGTACTCACTATAAAATCACATTGTACTATAGAAGGTGCATTTAACAAAAGGGGGCAAGATAAGATAAGTTAAGAATCCCCACTTTATTATACTTGCTGTGAAGAGTAGCAATATATGTAAAATATACTGTGTTACACCCGCCAGATTTGGGGGACTACATTCGCCCCAAGTCTCTCTCTCACTATGGGTCGCAACTTTTTTTCAGATCTCGACACCAGCAGACACTTCTGATGACCATCAGACTCTTTTTCTTAGGATCTAAGCATCACACACCATGTACATTTGATTAGTACAAGCAGACTCCGCCACTACCTTTGCCAAGTGTGTCCAAAATCAGACTGGCACTTTGTTATTGTTACAGAGATATCTAAAAACACACAAAGATCTCACTCTCTCCCCCCCCCCCCCCACATGCCTAACCCCTCCACTTCTGGGCAATCGCTTGTTACACTCTCACCACCTGGGAGATGTCTATCCCATGAAACATCCTCCAGTTGCCAGATCTCAACTTTCAGGGTTATAAAACTAAACACCCCCCTTCCAGACTAAAGCCAGAGCAGTCACACATGGCCGATTGCAGGGCCATATAAATTCTTTCAAATCTTTCCCTTTGTATATCCCATCTGGCCTGCTATTCCTGTCTGAGACTCAGACTCCACTGCTTTTGAGATGTACCCATAATGTATGGCACCATCCTCATCTGTCCAAATTGTAGCAAAAATTAACTGGGCCTGACCCATTTGTACCTCCATATTGGTATAGTCCTGGTAAGAGTCCATAATATCCTCTCCCCAGACCTCTGGTAACCAGTCCTCTTCCTCCCCATCCGCCAGACAGGGTTCCTCCCAACTGGATGGCCAAATCCCCTCCATGGATGCCTCATCCAGCAATTCAACATACTTAGCCTCCAGCTGCAGCTCTTGCTGAAACAGAGGTTCCAGCAAATTAGCCTCCGGGGAACATGGTTCTAGTCCCAGACCTTGACAGCGTTTAAGAAATAAGTTATGCTGCCTCCTTACAGTCCCCATGACACATTAAGGATCACCATACAAGATCTCCCAGAGCCCATCTATTAGCTCCAATTGAAAATAGAAATCGTCTCCAAGGGCACCAACTAGCCACATTCTGGCATGATACTGTTTCTCCAAGGCAATCTCCTTCCATACCAGTTTCTTCAGCCAGCCTGATGACTCATGGCCCTGGCACAATCCCAGGAATGCCATCCATTGCTTTAGAAGGGCCATTCCTCTGCAGTGCTTTGCCTCTGTCAACTGGCTCTCTTTCTCTCTGTCTTTGTAAGTAGCCATCCTGGCTGCTGGTAAAAATGCTTGAGATATCCCACCACTGCCACCAGCTGTTACACCCGCCAGATTTGGGGACTACGCTCACCCCAAGTCTTTCTCTCTATGGGTCGCAACCTTTTGTTCAGATCCCGACACCAGCAGACACTTCTGATGACAGCATAATTTCTCAATCAGACCCCTTTTCTTAGGATCTAAGAATCACACACCATGTACATTTGATTAGTACAAGCAGACTCTGACACTACCTTTGTTTAGTGTGTCCAAAATCAGACTGTCACTTCTTTATTGTTACAGAGAAATCTAAAAACACACAAAGATCTCACTCCCCCCACATGCCTAACCCCTTCCTCTTATGGCAATAGCTTGTTACACTCTCACCACCTGGGAGATGTCTATCCCATGAAACATCCCCCAGTTGTCAGATCTCAACTTTCAGGGTTATAAAACTAAACACCCCCCTTCCAGACTAAAGCCAGAGCAATCACATGTGGCCGAGTTCAGGGCCATATAAGTTTTGAAAATATTTCCTTTTGTATATCCCAGAAATGACTGCATTAACTTTATTATCTAGGCATAGCCTACTATACTATTTCTAATACAGATACAGTATTTTAAAATTAATCAACAACATTACTGTATGGACTAATTACATCCATGATATAACTACATGTATGGATTACATCCATGATATAACTGTTAAGCAAGTTGTTAGTACCTTATAACCACACGTATAATAACTGATTAATCCTAAACAGTCCAGTGGGCCCTTCTGTTCATGACATACTGTTTAGAAGAACTACACTTGAGAAGAGGCAACATGTTTGTAGAATGTAATAAAAATAATAATAATAATAATAATAACACATCTAATTTTGTACATTTTATATGCAATTATGGTTTTGTAGAATCTAATAGTTTGTTTCTGCTGGTCAATATACTGAAGGATGAGGAGACTTTAAATGCACAGGAAGATTATAACCACAAAAAAAGGAATGTGGCATCCCAAACTCCCAGTGCTTTTATTGGGACCAATGGAAATCTAATTAGTTTACAAGGGCCCACCCACCTTTAAAATGTCAGAAACGAAAATGGATAATAAATGCACCTAAAATTTTCAAGATGTAAAATTTCTGTTTTGTTTTCTTGGATTTCTAAAAATAGTTTGCCCATTATCAAGTTTAGCTATGCACAAGAACATTTAGAAAAAAATACCACTATGGTAATTTAGCATTTAACCTCACGTTATAAATAGGCTCCATGAAAAAATAAGCAATGGTATTTTTTTTAACCTCATCCCCACTGAACCCCATTTTACCCCTTTAGACACATTTATGCACTGGTACTCTTTGGTACCCTTAATCCCATCATGTATTCAGTTTTATTTGCTATGCCTGTTTCACATCCTATACACTGACTGTATGCAAATTATATATTATATATTATTTGTTGGTTTGTCATACAGTCGTGTCTGACTCTCCGTGACCTCTTGTACCATAACACACCAGGCACATCCTTAATCCATTGTCATGCTGATCCAATTTGTTTTCATGGCAGAGATTCTGGAGTGGGTTGCCAGTTCCTTCCCCAGTGGGTAACCGAATACAGCTCCTGATATCCCTAGGTGGTCACTCATGCAAATACTGACCAGGCCCAACCCTGCTTGGCTTCAGGGTGGTCTGAACTCTTAGTTTCCTGACTGGAATCAAACCCAGGTCTCAGTGGTGAAAACACAGAATCCTAACCACTGGACCCCCAGGGAACCCAATAAATATGTACTGTATATATAATATTATATAAATGGGCACTTACACCGCTTGTAAAAAATAGCTTTCTTGAACATGGTTTAAAAACTAGATGAATATATTTGTAACTACCATAAAAATAAATCAGAAACCGCTATATTATGCTTTGGCTTTAACATATTGGCTTTAACTGTAAATGCATTGTTAACACAAGTGACCTTACCTTTGGGAAAGAGGCTTTAAATGCTGTGCAGAATCATCATAAATACTGCACTGCTGCTCTAAATATAATTGAAGGGTATTAATAATTTTACAGGGAAAAAAGACATTGCAATGTAGAAATAAGCAAGTTTTTAGATTACACAGCAAAACAATATAAAGTAATGCTTGATTAAAAAGAAACACAATCCATCCAGTACTGCAAAGACTCACCTACACAGGATGCATTCCACTTTTGCAAAACATCTTTATAAAAATGGGGAAGCAAATTGCAATTTGAAAAAGTAATGGGGAGTATCAATATTTTTTTATTAAATGCACATTTCCTTTTTAAAACTTACTTAATAAATACATACAATAAAGAATACACTCACAGTGAAACTGCAGTGATGAGACTTAACGCACCAGATGAGCAAATATTGTGATATGAGACCCACTTTACATCCATTAATGAGGTTCCTCCTCCTCCTGTCCTGCTCACCCCAAATAACCTTTCAGACTATACCAGCTTTCTCCATGTCCTTCCTTCTCCTCCTGTCACCCTTCTCTTACTTATTCCTAGTTTTGTCTTATATGTTCTTACTTTTTCACACTTTGATGGATGGCTCTCACTCTGCTTATTTCAGGTTTTAATCTTTACTCCCCAAAGGGGTCTGCCTGCAGTTTGTAATGAAAAAGTAAACAACATCTTCTGAGACTGTTAAGACGCCAGGGCTTAAGGATTTCTGAATTTGAGAAGAAATGGGTCAATCAGAATGTCACAGATTAACGCACTTCATCTATAGCCAAAAATAAACTAGTGAATTGGTAAAATGCTAAGTAACAATATAATTTTGTAAGTGCTGTTCCTATAAGGGTAACAGTACATTATGCTTCCTCCCCTATACATAAATAATCATTAGAAAGGAATCTATGGGAGTATGGGAGTAACTACATTTTGAAATGTAATGACATTAGTAATAATAAATGAAAAAAAATGCAGCAGAATTGCTTCTACTGATTGAATATCATCCAAAATCATATTCAATCAATACTGAGCTTCTTGGCCAAATATAATATGACTAGTCGTTTGCCCGTCATAAAAGATGGAATAATATATATTTTTCCCCACCCCCTTCCCCCTGTATCCCTTACCCCTCTCCCTCCCCTGTGTCTCTTCCCTCCCCTCTCCCTCCCCTGTGTCTCTCCCCTCCTCTCCTGTGTCTCTTCCCCCTTCCCCTGTATCTCTTTGCCCCATGTCTTTTCTCCCCTCCTCCCTTCTCTGTGTGTCTTTGCCCTCCCTTCCCTCTGTCTTTCCCCCTCCCTGTGTTTCTTCTCCTCCCCCTCCTCCCATCCCGCGTGCGGCTCATACTGTGCTTGTCGCTCATGCCCGGCTCACGCCGCACGTATGGCAACATAACTGTGTACGCTCCTACAATTATATTCATGATAGAGTTTACTTTTCAGGGCACACTTACACTCCAAAATTTCTGCGCCAAAATTTCTGCTTAGCAATTTTTTTTAACTAGCTGGTATAGTCAGACTGTAATAGCCTACCTCTACCTGTGTTAAAAAATCAGGGTTGTCCAGAAATCCTGGTCTGATTATGCACCCTGATGACTGGGATTGGGAACCAGTTGGATAGTCACTTGCTTTACGAATCTGACTCCATGTCTTTGAGACTTCATGAACATGTGAGCGCTGACCTAAATACTATTAAGAGAACATTAATGGAACTCAAGGAATAACTTCTTTAGAGTCAGACTTACATCATAAAGTGTGAATCATGCTCTTTCTGTGATGCAGAAAATAAATTCTCATCCAGCGTCTAGAATTGAAGGCTTGTAAATATCTACATTCTGCACACATTTGATCACTTACTTTATCTGACTCTATGTAGCTTTACTGCAGGAAAAAAAAAACAAATCACTCTGTGTTCCCTAAAAATACTTACTTCATTGCTGATACTAAACCTGTCTTTACAGAAAAGCAATTATTTAGAAGACCAACAGCAACTAGAGTTTGCAGCGAAGAAATGAGAGAGAAAAGCGGTATAAGATAGAAAAGGAGTATATGGGCTGTAGGAATCAGGAGCCATGAAAACCAGCCATCACATAAGCCAAAATTCACTAAGCTTTACATGGCTACCGCGTGGTTTGCTGAGGCTGATGTGATATTTCCTGCAGGACAGTTTTGATCATAGTTTTCTTTTAAAGACATTTTAAGAAAAAAAAATATTATTTTATTTATTTTAAGCAGAGTATTTTTGCTGATTTGATGCCTTTGCTTAAAGTGAGGTTATATGACCCTAAAACAGCTCTTGTTCACCAGTAGCGCTGTAACGAAGATAGAGGACTACAGCAATAGTTCATTTAAAGTCTTATTTCCGAATCCATAAATGACCTTATCTTGATTAGAGAAATATCGTAATCCCCAACTATTAAAAAAAAGAAAAACTTAAATCAAAAGTCTAATTCATATTAGATAGAATAGCAGTGTATAAAACCCCACAGGAAGAAGGGTGTCCTATAAGTAAAAACAAGTAAAAACAGACATACCTCTGGCATGGTGAAAATATTAAGTAGTTTAATAAGCATTTATATCAGTCTTATTCTCAAATTGATAGCTCACAGGTTTGAAGTGTTTAGATCCTCTATAGCCAAATGTCCTTACCGCATTGACTCAGGTAGTCAGAATATTTGTGTGTGAGCACTGGTATTAAAAGCTAAATGTTTTATGCTTTATTTATCCAGCTTGATACTGCCCTCAATGAGTGGAGTTGGACAGCTCATCTGTAAAACCAATTGCTGCTCTATAAAACTAAATGGGGAGAATTTACTAAAAGATTGAGAGTGCTAAAGCGCCCATGATAGCCCAAATTAACCCGTGATTTAGCTTCTCAGCTCATTGTATGATTTATTAGCCTTCTCCCATGTTATACCTAGCTCATCCTGGCTCAGAAATCAATATTGCCGGCAGAAATATCAACAACCTCAGATGCGTAGATTTTACCACTCTGATAGCTGAAAGTGAGTAAGAACTAAAGAGCTTATTTATTAGGGTGAAAGCAGAGCATGCAAAAGCTGGTCTGCTGGTCAGTATTAAAAAGATGAAGATCATGGCAAACTGCAATTTCAGTTCCTGGCAAATAGATGAGGAAGAGGTAGAGGCAGTGACGGACTTTATTTTCCTAGGCTCCAAGATCTCAGCAGATGGTGAATGCAGCCATGAAATTAAAAGACATTTGATTTTGGGTAGGAGACTTATAGAAAGTCAAGACAATCTATTAAAAAGCAAAGATATTACACTATCATCAAAGGTCCTCATAGTTCGAACTATGGTATTCCCAGTAGTTATGTATAGATGTGAGAGTTGGACCATAAAGATGGTTGAGTGCCATAGAATTGATGCCCCTGAATTGTGGTTTTGGAAAAACTGGAGTCTGTTGGACTGCAAAAGATCCAATGAATTAATACTACAGGAATCAAGCTAAACTGTTCACTGCAAGGTATGATCATGGGCCCAAAGCTTAAATATATTGGCCATAAAATGAGAAGACATAATTCCCTAGAGAAGACTCTATGGTGGGAAAGATTGAAGGCACACAGAGAAGGGGATGGCAGAGCCAAAAATGGATAGATAAGGTCACTGAAGCAATAAACATGAGTTTGATGGAGCTCAGAGGGAAAGTGGGTTACAGACCTGCTGCATATAGGGTCACAGAGATTCGGACCCAACTGAATGACTAAACAACAACAAAAAACCTGCATCCATATGTGTCTATATGGACCGCTATGATAATAGGATACCACAGGGATCCATAAGGACTACCATGGTAATAGTACCATATACCACTGGGGTCTTTATTGAATAATTTTAGGTGTCATAGGGGCCCATAGGGACCCCTATGTTTATAGTAATGTATACCATGAGGGCCTGTAGGGATTTAATAGAGGTCCGTAAGGACTCCCATGGTTATTGTTAGCTGCCATAACTATAATTAAATTAGTTACTACTTCAAACCAGTGTCACATTGCTTCTTTGTTACTAGGCTACTCACACAACCCTTGACTTCACCGATACTTTTAATGCTTCTTTAGGCTCATATATACATTTCTATGTACAATCTTGTAGAGAAATAAATGCCCTTTCAATTTATGATAAAAGCAAAAATATAATAAAAATAATTAGATATTTTATTGGAACACCAAACAAGTTGTGTTAGCTTTAAAAGTCTATAATGACAATTTTATTTATTGATTTGAAAATTAATGAAAGACTCTGTGACTTTGAAACTTCTAATTAACATTTTAAGTATTAGAATGCCTGTGAAACATTTAGTTTTCTAAATGTTTAAAAGAAAAAAATATCACATATTTCCTTTAAGCCATAAGGTCAGTAGGATGAGTAATCACAGTTCCATTGACATGCCCTATATGTGAACCATCCTACTTCAATCTCTCCCGTAATAGACTACTTTCATGTGAAATAATCAAAATCTACTGGATGTCATTTAATAGATATTCTATCTTTAACATGATGCAAGATAAGAGGCACTTGAAAAATAGTTTCTGTACATATACAATTTCATGTCTACCATATTTCTATGTTTTTCAATCAGAGTTGGAAGCATTTTTAGCTTTAGATTTAAAATGAGAACTAAAGAGCTATATTTTTAAATCATACTGGAGGTGGCCTTTTAGAATAGCTCATAGTAACATACTAACTGAGATTGGTAAAAAAGCTTTTCGGCCATCAAGGTTGACCCTTTTAGATCTTCACATATTGATCCTGGAAATATGTGAATTCATTGTTCATTAATTATCACCTATGTAAATAAAGCCCACTGTGTTTTATTGTCTTGTGATAAAATATTTTAGTTGGACCTTGGATATAGCCCTTTTCCTTACTTTTTCCCTAGAATTTGGCTCATAAAGGTATAAATAACAATCTGAGCATTAAACCTCAAGATTAACCCTGCAGTGTCTCATTTAAAGTTGTTAAATTGCCTGTCAGGCTCAGAAATTGTCCCTCATAACTCTGGACCTTCAGATACAAATGAGGTTGCAGAAGATGCCATCTGAGGGCTTTTAGTGACCTTTCTCCAGGAGACAAAATCACAAATTACTGGTGCAGCGTCAAAGAACATTATTTTCACTGAGGCATCATTGCTTTGATTTATTGCACCTGTTTTCTTCTGTAACCTATAGCTTGACACTATTGAATAAATACATATAGCGTATAAAAATAATAATCAAACACTTTCTGTACAATCTCAGTTGGCTACAGCCATGCTGGTGTGTTCTTCATCTCTCTGTTGTAGTGCACCCTACGGTGATGGCCTTTATACCACATTTATATCTGTGGCCAGAACCATTTATGAGTGTGTTTAAAGGACCACTGTAGTTCCATAAAAAAGTACCAGCCATGGAAGCTATTAGCATAAAAAGGGTTTTAAAGAAAATATTAATTTGCGTAGACTCTCTTTGTATAGACGGTTGCATTTGGCATCAACACTTCCTGCTAGCTTGGACCCAGAGTTGCTATTGTTATTGTATTTAGCAGTGGAGGGAGTTAACGAGAAGGGATTTATTATTATTGGAGCTTTTCGAATTTGACATGTACAGAAGCAGATAGCTTCCAATAATAACTGCAATCCCTACTCATGCAGAAATGTAAACATTCCCTCATAACAACCTTCAACAATGTATCATGGATGCCTCAGGGGTCAGCAGACATTCCATTTTTTATCTAATTGAAAATTTTGCATCTAACAGTAAAATGCCATAAAGCAATTTTTAAACATGTCGATTTTTCATTATAAAGTATTCTTCTAATATTACTTGAAGCATAATTTTACATAGAACTAATGTCCTGTCCTTGAAACATCTTTTGTGTGATTTAAATCACTTTGTGGTTATGTTCTAGTTATGTCATATATGAATATTTTGTGGTCTTTGTAAATAATAGAAAGTTGAGTAAATTCCAATAATACCGTATTGGTCCGAATATAAGCCGCACCTTTTTCTGATTTTTGACTTTGCGAGTTACGGGTGCGGCTTATATTTGCGACGGTCCGAATATAAGTCGCACCTTTTTTCTGATTTTTGAGCTTGCGAGTTACGGGTGCGGCTTATATTCACGACCGTAAAAAAATCATTGCCGATTTGCGATCTTTGCTTGTTACGTGTGCGGCTTCTATTCACGAACGCAAAATTACTGCCGATTTGCGCGATTGCGAGTTAAGGGTGCCGATTTTCATGCTTGAGACTGCGGTATTGAATAGTGATTTACGATTTTAGTGATTCTAACATCCTGTAAGGCCTGTAACCTGCAAAAAAAGCTACAGTGCTAATTGTTTCTTGCAAAGGCTGATCACATTGAGAGTCTTTTGCTCCCCAATTTTACGGGTGCAGCTTATATTTGAGTATTATATGCGGGTGCGGCTTATATTCGGGTGCGGCTTATATTCGGACCAATACGGTAGTTAAACACAGATATAAAGTTTCCTTTACTCATATATATTTAATCTTCAGCTTTGCTGTTTGAGAATCAACTAATATTACATATTAAAATTGGATTTGATACTTAAAGTAACATTTGTATGTATATGCAAAATTCTTTGATCCAGTTATAACCTTGATGCTAAGTGTTTTTACAGCTAATAATATATTGATTTTTTGAATACCAATAATAATTTTCATCTTTTCTTGTGAATAATGTATTGCAAGACAGAAAAGGAGTAATAGAGCAGTGCATGGGTGTAGGAGCTGGGGGGTGGAAGGAGAGGGGGCAACCCCCCCCCCCCCCCGCAGATTTCTCATTGTGTGTATGTATGCATATAGAAGCTGTTAAGTGTTCTGTGTATCATGTTAGCTGTATCTCCCCAGAATTATTTTGGTTCCTATACCCCTGGAGCAGTGAGCCTTTGGAAACCCCGATCACACTTTAACATGGAGGGGGTCACCAAATCCCTACCTCTTAGCTAATTTTTACGCACATGGGTGTAGTAGCGAAAGGAAATTTGTGTGTGTGTGGGTAGCACATTTAGTATAAAAATACCACACAACTGCTTCTCTACACACATTGAAAAACCTGGAGGGGGGGGGGGGGTTTCCCCCCTCGTCCCCCCAGTTCCTACACCCATGTGTGCACATACCTGTTTGCATTCAATAGCAGTCTACAGGATTTATCTACCTCCTGATCTTTTAACCAATAGGTTCAAGGGTGACTGCAAACAGCGGCCCTCCCAGGCTCTCAATCTCTGGACTATGGCCCTGTTTGTCCCTGCTATCCCATAGAGTTTGTTGACTAAAATGTGAAATGATCACTACACAGAACATTAATAATAATTCTAATCTTAATGAATATAGCACATATGGTCTGAATATCATCTGAGGTTTTAATAGGTTGGTAAACATCTCAGAGTTTTGTTGTTACTTCAAAGCGATCTGGAAAGAAAGGAAAATTAATTTCCACTGCTGTGTTCATTTGCATAATTAAGCATAGGTGATCTTCCACCTTGGAACAAATCATTATGTTTTGGTTGATGCTTTTCAAGCACCAGTAAGTGTCTAGTGATAAACACTGACGCACAGACTTCCTTTCATTTACCGAGCAGCACACTAAGCCAGTGTTCTACCTATCTTCCCGCAGGAATATCCATTGGCAGTCCTTGCAGGAACAGTCTGTCACTGTGCTTTCCCCACAACTTATTTCACACTTCATGAGCGGGAGGATGAGCAGCTGTGTGCACAGAAATGTAGTGGAGAGGAATTTGAGAGCTGTGGCACATCGGATTACTTCATAGTTTATCAAACACAAGTACAAGGTAAGCTTACAGAGTGCTTTTAATGAACACTCCTTTTATAATGGACCATTGTACGTTTTGGATACTATTGATGTCTTGTAGCTGACAGTTGAGTCACCCTTTTTCCTAATTAATTACTAAAAGGGCATGTTTGTTATGTGATTATTAACAGTTGCAATGCCAGCCAGTTAATTGCCAATCTTAGCACCTTCTCCAATACCAATCTACTCTCTTATATACACTTCCTGAAGCATATGAATTGTACAAAACATATAAGATGTCGTTTTCAATGCTATACGCCATAAATCAACAGCGATATTATTTTCCCCCAATTATTGTTAAGTTATTTAGGGCTGTTCTAACAACTTTGTGGTACGTGTAAAAAAAGCCCATGCACACACCCATTTTATCATCGAAACTTCATTACAAGGACAGTACACTTAATATTTGCAAAAATATTTTCTTGCTAGCAAATAGTCTACTTATTCCTAGTTCTCAGTCACACTGAAAAGAGCTTACATAGTAATCTAGAAGCAATATTGATAATCGCACTTCCCTTTAAACACTACAAAGAATATCAGTTTCAGATTTATTTATTTTTGTGAATATATATTGCAAGACGCCAACAGGAAAGGGTTAATGGAGCAGTAAGGTTTGGGACACTCACATACACACATTAGCTTGGAAGAGGTTAACCACATTCTTCTGCCTCATCTCATTTGGGCTTATTTAGCTGTTTTTAGTAGCAGTCTAGGATTTAACTGTTTCAGCTTGGTATCAACATGCTATACACAAATTGTTCCAGACAGAGATCTATTTGGGTCAAGGTAGGAATAACCATTAGGTACAAGTGTCACTGCACACAGGCCTTACATATTTTAATTCAGGCCTTACCCTGTTTGCCCAGATCTTGAAATGGGTTTTTGGTTATCTTGCCTATCCTACAATATATCAGATCAGGTAAAAAATAAAATTTTCAGTATGGTTTATACTGTTTATAACACGATAAGCTTGGTAAAGTGCTTGTTAACTATAAGAAAATTCAGTGTTTAATACCATTAAATTGATTGTACTTGTTATTACCTATAGATTAAATTATACCACAGTCAGCAGTGTATGAAAACATTTTTTGCATGAAAATATACAAAAATAAACATTAACAAACTCACCTTGATATCCCTGCTAAAATTAGCATAATAATAATTTGTTTTAGGCAATCACAGGCAGCTAATACATTTGTATCAATCTATAAATCCAATTTGTGCACCAAAGAATCATAGGATGGGTAGTCCTGTTTTCACTCAGGAACACAAAGTAAGAAAGAGTCACACACTGCTGTATAGATTTCTGCATTGCTGGCTTGAAGAATAGTAAAGGGTTAAAATCCATACCCATAAATGTTGATATATCTTTAACAGACTGATACAGAAAGAGTTGACGACGCTGCCCTTGAGCATTTGACACTTTTATCCAAAGTTTTATACAGCTTTGCAAGATTGAGTTCACACGATTATATACTAGGAGTTAATGAAACATTAAAATGGAGGATCAAGGGCTTGGCCAAGTAGCTAGGTAGTCAAGTGTAAGTATCTGATTTGAGTATGAAGAAAAAATATATATTTCTAGTATTGCTGTGGCAGGTTCCACTGGGTTCAAGTTAAGTTAATTTTAGAAAGAGTGTGAATTTATAGACATTTCTATGTAGTCATAAGGGAAAATATGAAAATAGAGTAGAGGGTTGTTTAGTGTGGTTGTAGCATCTGTGAGAAATGGAGGTGATAGTGCAGAAATCTGCTCTATAAGGCACCAAAAATCATAGATAAGTGGTAGGACATGATGGATCAGTTACAAGTAGCGGTGAAGGTGGTGGTGTGTGTATGTGTGAGGCCCAGGATCTGAAGGTAAAGAAAGTGTGTATGAATGAGCAAAAATATTAAGGGCCTCATTCAAATGCGATTTTGCCAGTTGAATAGGGCTCTATATAAGCACATAGCATATTTTTTTACAGAAGTTTTTAGTTTGTGAACTTCTATCCAAAAACAAGTTCTTCAGTAACTAAAATTTCCTGTAAAAAAATGATGCTATGTGCTTATATAGAGCCCTATTCAACTGGCAAAATCTCATTTGAATGAGACACCAAGGATGCAAGGCAAAGGGTAGGGCTTAACGAGCATGGGATGGAGCAGCGTTCAGGTAACACACAGGGCTGTTGTTGCATGTAAACCAAACAAAGAAAACCGCTATAAACTTTAACAGACTAGTCGAAAATTCATACATGGACATAATATGAAATGCAAGGTCAAACATTAAGAGCATTGCTATAGCACAAATTATTATTATTATTATTATTATTATTATGTTCTTTTATTTATATATTTTTCTTTTCAAACTTTTTTCATCAGTATCAAGACAGGTTTTAAAAAAAAGTCCTCTAAATATGGTACATTTTTGGTGCTTAAATTGGTTTCCACATAACCCACCAGTATATAAACAGCATGGTCTAATTATAGAGGAGTATGGAGCATACTGGAAGAACAGTGACATAATCTAAAATAGAAACGTAACAACCATGCTTTGCTACTGATAAGTGAATAATTAGATGGTGAAGAGACTTATGAGAAATCCTCTCAGTCAAGAGGATCCTTAGCACAGCTTGAAACAGTGCATTTTGTATCCACTTCAGGAGCTTACAAGGGAAGGAGACAAATGGAGATATACTGTAATTAGAACTGTAGAGAGCATAAGAATACGTGACTGCTGTAAAAATACACAAATTGCATAAAACAGAGATCCGAAAATAGTTTAAATAACAGGGAAACTGAGAAAATTAATTGTAAGACTATGTACAAATAAGTTGATTAACAAAGCATAAATAGTTTTATTTCCTTTATTAACTTTATATATGAATGCAATTATCTGTCCAATTCCTGGAACTAGCCATAGTCTCGCCATAGGTTACTTCCTCTAACTTAGCAATGACTGCAGAGGGTTGTTCAAAGCACTACCATCAACCTTATATAGCCACTGGTAACAGATGTGTACTCAGCTCTGCTTCGGGCTCATAGCAAAGTATTGTAATGCTTTCAAAATAATGATTTAGACTAAGTAAAAATATCACAGATACTTTAAATACACCAGCTTTCTGCATGATAACGACTGAGTATAGGAATCAATAAAGCTAAAATATAACCAAAGTAACAGTCACAGCCTGATCCACATGTCCTATGCAGTTTCCTTGTAGGGGTCTCAAGAGTTATAGAAGAAATAATTACAACTGAAATAAGTAAAAACATGCTTTTTATACCACTGCGCAACAGTGATTATTTCAATGTCCCTTTACAGGAATCATACACAGACTCCAGGAGGTGCAGTTAAGTTTTGGAATGAGAATGAAGCAGATTAAAAAAGACCAGAATAAGAAAGCAATGTAATTCTTATATTCTGTCAAGTTGTATTTTATATTTTACAAGATTAACCAATATAGCCTTTTGAAATAATCAGCAATGGGACCTTTTCCAGCAGCGGCTGCTATCGGTCAAAAGGTGGTGCGACCCAATTTTCTAGCTTTGTTTAGGGTTAGGAGTTTAAGGTTAGGTGTCTGTTTGGGTTAAGTGTTTGGATAGAGGCAGATGATAGGCTTTAGCAATTCACTAAACTATGGGTTGCACCACCTATTGGCCAAAGGCTGCTACTGCTGGAGGTCAGCTAACTGGAAAGATCTCCACCTTTTGTGGCGAGTAAAAGAGGCTCCTCTTTCACATGTGGGAACCCATGTCAGGTGATTACCATGGCTACTATATTTCCTTAAACAGAGGTACAATATTTTAAACCACTTAGAAGAACCCACATCATGACCCTTCTATTTGAAAATTGCATGGAGTTTATAAAACAAAAGCTACACTCTATATCTCCATCCATATTCTGGAATTCTTTTTGTATGTATACTTTTGAATTCTATTTTTCAAACAAACAATATAATATGAAAGTTCAAAGTGTGTCAGAAAAAAACATATCAAATGTATAGTTAACTCTCAAATAAATTGCAGAAATGAATCTTTAAAAACTAAATGCATTGTGCCAAAAATTATTTTAGCAGAGGGGCAAAAGGAGTTAAATGGCCATTGGAAGCATTTTCTTTGTTGCGTCTGAAAGGTATTTGATAATGTGTTTCCTTGTTCCAGTTAATGCTCTGAAAGCAGAAAATACTGATTCAAATGTTTAAAGGGACAGTTAATTCAGCACAACTTGGAGCACACCACTGTAATATACTCATAAAAACATATTGAAATACTTTTTGAATTTTTTAAATAGGTGCATTTTTCACATAAAAAATCCTAAAAGTAGAGTATGTTTACTTGAGCTATGTCAAGTCCCAGAGGCAGAGCAAGAGCTCCGTGCTCAGAGCAGACACAGAGAGTTATTTAACCCTTCTAACCCTTCTCAAATACATCTGTGCAGAGAAATTACTGCTTCAAACTGCTAAATTAGGGCCTCATTCTAATCCTAAATTAAACTACTTAGCTATTCTATTTTCTGGCCTCTGGTGGCTTACGTCCATCGAGCTGTGATCCCTTGCGATTTGCTCAAGCGCAGCTTACTTCCATCAAAGCCTTTGATTTTACGCGGCCGCAAGAAATCCAAAATCACTATTCAAATGCTACGCTCACCCTGCCGTCAAGCCTGTAAATCGCTAAAACCGAGCCGCAGCTTACTTACACCAAAGAGGGCCCGCAACGCTCTTACTTACAAAACGTAGCACTAATTAAGCAAATTAAAAAGCCATGCTGTAATTTGATGAGAAGAGAAAGTGATTTTAGGTCTTAGAATTAATAGCACAGCATTCCCCTACTATCAAATTGGCAAATAAAAAAAAGTTTATTTCATGTTAAAATTCCGTCAAGTCCGATGGGCTTCAACATCCAAGCCCCTAGGATGTTTTGAGGTAAACCTCTGGGCTTGGAGGTTGAAGCCCATAGGATTTCATGTCGGAAATTTAACATGCAATAGAGTAGTTATTTCTGCAGATTTGCGAGTTTGAGAATGTTGAGCTATTAATTCTAAGACCTAACATCACTTTCTCTTTTAATAAAAGTACAGGATGGCTTTTTTATTTGCTTATGAAGTGCTGTTTTAAAAGTAAGACCTAAGGCCTTGAATGACCTCCAAGCCAGAAACTCGTTATTTGCAGCCGCAAGACCGTGACTCGTGGTTCAAGGGCGCAAACTTGGAGGACTGTAAATGCAAATATAAATACAAGACAGCACTGTAAAGCACTGTAAATGATGGGGTACACAATGGGTGACATGAGGATTAAAGGGACAACATTCTCAAGCTGGCACATTGCCACAATACAATACTTGATTTTATGTTTAATTTATGTCCAAAGTCTGAAGGGCTTGAATAACCTCCAAGCCCGTAACTCGTTATTCAAGCCCTTCAGACTTTGGACATAACTTAAAATCAAGTATTGTATTGTGGCAATGTACCAATTTGAGAATGTTGTCCCTTTAATCTTCATGTCACCCAGTGTGTACCCCATCATTTACAGTGCTATGTTGAATTTATATTTGCATTTACATTTCTCCGGGATTGCGGCCTTGAACACACGAGTTACGGCCTTGTGGCCGCGATCCTATTCAAGCACGGAAGTGCCTACGGCCGATTGCATGGTTTGCGATCGGCCGTAAGAGGGACCTCTTTGAGGGGTCACCCATGTGAATACCAGCGTAGACGTAGCGCTACTGATTAGAATGAGGCCCTATGTGTTTTGTGGGTTAACCAGTAGCTGAATGCATTCCTAAACCCAAGGAAAAGCCATAAATCTATGTGTGCAGCATTTTCTACCTCTCGTTACAGCATATGTTATTAATTATGGGCAGTCAGGAGTCTGGTTGTAAACAGACCAAATACCTTACATTTTCAGGCTGTTATTAGTGTAGTTTAAAAAAAAGCAATAGATAATTTTAACATAGAATTTTGTGCTTTCACACCAGGAAGAGCACTTATGGTGAGGTAACTATACCTGTGAACTGGGGGCTTGCCGCTGTCAGCCAATGAGCAGTAATAAAGGATTATAAGTCTTTTTTGTCTGCCAATGAAATCTACATTTATATTTATTTTCATCTATATTTATGAACGTTTAAAATTTTACTGAATATTTTTCATGCAATGCACAACTTTTTAAGTATGCCCAATTGTTTTCAATAGCCATTTAATAGGGAAAGTATTTTCAAATAGTGGAGATGTTCTTAAATAGATTTGTTTAATGGCCTTGTGTAATATTTAGGCTATGAGTAATAGTTTAATGAAATATAAAACTAGTAACTGAATAATTCAGATCTCTCTCTGATATAGAATAGAACACACACTGAAACCTATGCATTTTTAGAGAAGAAAGCTTATACTTTTCAAAAACCTCTACTCTGTAGCAATATATACCTAGGTTTGTGTTACTGCTAAATTTCATACAGACTAGAATGCTTGCCCACCAGTTGATCCATACAAATAAATTATATATATATATATATATATATATATATATATATATATATATATATATATATATATAAATATATATTTTGGTAGTTTGACCTGCTACCTTCTAGATTAACAGCAAAAAGATCATGTATTCTTTTAATCTTTTTGTTAAAAGTACAAAAAGTACACCCCATTATGGCTTACATCAGCCAAAGGTACTGTATAACAAAACACACAGTTCTCTTGTAAATATCTTCATCAATAGAAAGGGGAGCATTCCGCCCGCCCGTCTCTCAGAAATGCTCCAACCTCCGGGGGGTCCTTAATATGCCTTTTGGCAACAGCCCTGGAAAATCCTCAGCTATACTCCCACCTTCTCTCTGGGGTTAATTTACACAGTCTTTACATTTGGAAACCGCTTTCTCTGTGTCCAGCTTCCAGGCAAAAACAGTTTTACCTTTAAACCGCTGTGCATCTTGGCTCTGCTCTGCTCTGCAATCCGACTTGGCTTTGCTCTGCAATCCGACTTGGCTTTGCTCTGCAATCCGACCTGGCTTTGCTCTGCTCTGCAATCCGACCTGGCTTTGCTCTTCTCTGCAATACGACTTGGCTTTGCTCTGCTCTGCAATCCGACTTGGCTTTGCTCTGCTCTGCAATCTGACCTGGCTTTGCTCTGCAATCCAACCTGGCTTTGCTCTGCTTTGCAATCCGCCGTGGCTCTGCTCTCTGACTTGGCATTTAGCTGCTAACAGCAGCTCACCAACAGGACCTCTTTCAGCAGATTTCACACACTGCTCACATTGCTTAGGCCCAAGCCTAAGTGAGGACTCCTCCCATCTCTCTGCTGTTGTCTTAAAGGCAGTCCACAGCTGGGCTTCAATTAGACTCTGATCACTGCCCGGAGTTAACTCTTTTTTTCTCCGGAGAAATCTTCCAGCCTCTTTAATTTAACCCAACTCTTGGGGCATTCTTTGCTTGACTCTGTATATATATATATATATATATATATATATATATATATATATATATATATATATATATATATATATATATATATATATATATATATATATATATATATATTATAGTTCATTTGTAATGCGCCAACATATTCTGTAGCGCTATATATAAGTTAATTTTTTTTATCTGTGAGATAAGTATATGTAATGATTGGATAATATAATACTTCTGTCACAGCTTTGGAGATGGGAGGGGTCGCCTGCTTAGCAGTGAGATTAAGGCTAAAACTCTCCCAACTGTAGAATGGCGGTTCTGTACAAAGTCATTCTACAGAAGTTTGGCTCCTACACCAGCTTTACTATAATGTTGTATAAAAGTACACAATAAACCCTATGGCCCTTTTTACCCCCAACAGTTTGTAGTCTGTGTGACTTATTGGGTTATATAAGAAAATGTATGTTAAGGATTTAAGAGGGTGAATTAAAGTGCACTTAACACCCAGTCAGATCGTGATTAGATCATGTGGTGCCTACTATCTGACCTCTCACGTCTACCCCTAGTGACCTGAGTATCCTGCTCTGGTGTTTCCTTGTTATTTTACAGAATCTGTTTGCTCTCCTGTGAATCTGTAATCTACCAGAATGTATTATGCTGCAAGGGCATACACATCACTAGTTTAGTTTCAGATTTATTCTCCATATAAGCATATTTTCTACAGGATGAAATAGCAAAGACAAGCACATTTATTTTTTATTTAGGAACCTTTATATGCGGCTCCAGGCAATGTGTATTAATGATTTGTGTATTGTCATTTGTTTTGTTGCCCATTGATTGGTGCTTTGCATTTGAACTTTGAAATCATACAGGTAGATTGTATACAGGGTAAAATTAAAAAAATCCAGTTTCTAACAAGATACCATGGGCCTCATTCAATTGCGATTTGGCCAATTGAATAGGGCCCTAAATAAGCACATAGCATATTTTTATTAAAGAAGTTTTAAGTTAGTGAAAACCTTGCTTTTGGATAGATGCTTGCTAACTAAAAACTTCTTTAAAAAATATATGTCATGTGCTTATTTAGGGCCCTATTCAATTAACCAAATTGCAATTGAATGAGGGCCTATTTATGGAGAAAAACAATTAAAAAGTGGAGATAAAAAATTACATTTAACGCAGCTTTTTATTTCTTTTCTTTGGTATTTTGCCTAAATGTTTACATCATTTGATAAATAGGTTCCATTGAATAAACAGATGATGAATTTAATAATTCCACTTTTTAAACTCCATGAGCCTCATTCAATTGAGCCCTTGGGAGATCTGGGCTTCAGAAATGCAGGCCATAAGTTATGTTGCTATTACCAATGGTAATGTTTTCCAGGAATATTATCATAATTAGCATAATGCATGTTTTAAAACCAAAACATGAAAATCATATATAAAACTATTTGTTGTTTCACAAGTCATTTCATGCAATTTTGTTTTAAACAAACATGTTATCATGCAGTAATGTTTAGATATGGAGTATAATTTTTAATCAATGGTAGCAAAGTACAGTAGAGCAATGTTTCTGGAATCAGGCTGGGACAGGTAAAAATAATAAATAGGGGTTACAGAAACAAAGCCACGGCAGGAGGTCAATCTATATACTTCAATCCAAACCACACTGGAGACAAATCCATGGAATACGCAGCAGTTACATCCAGAACATGATATATCACAATGGCAAAGCAGAGCTTCAATTGTGGATCATGTCCCAAACAGGGTGAAGATTTCACAGCCCTGGAACCCTTTGTAGTTCATATTTTTCTTTTTGTTTTTACATCTGAGGAGCATTTTGAAATCTTTCACTGTTTGAACCAAATAGGCTAAATCTTGTGATCTGGAGAAACCCAATAGGATATCAATATATCCAAGGTGCGTGCACAATGTATAATTTAAACATCAATGGAGAAGAAAAACAAGTATACACATGTGAGCACTCCTATTGTTGTAATAATATCAAAAGACCCAGAAATAAAATATAACTTTTATTAAGTATGGCATAGCAAATTGTTGATGGCACTAATAGTATAAATAATGCATAAAATGCTGCGATCACATATTATAATTGTCTTACTACGAGTCGTCGTCACGCTGTTTGCGTGGTCCGTACGACTTTGCGGGCTTAGCGATGAGCGCCGCAGGCGCTCATCGCCCGGCGAGCCGTTACACTGTTAAACCATAGCACTTTGGCAATGAGCGCCACAGGCGCTCATTGCAGGCGAGGCGAGCCGTTAATATGGAGCACTTTGGCAATGAGCGCCGCAGGCGCTCATTGCAGGCGAGGCGAGCCGTTAATACGGAGCACTTTGCCAATCAGCGTTAATACGCAGAACAAAAATACGGCCGCAACTCGCGAACAGGAAAAAAAATACAATCACAATAAATACACACAGCACATACATAAAAAGCTTACCGACAGCAAGAGGGAGCATCCACGACCTCAAAAAAACAAGTTACACCTTCATTTTATTAAAAATAAAACAGTTTAGACACTAAAAAAGTCTCAAAGCGAGAGAAAAAATGGCGGCCGAAAAAAACGAAATCGAGGCTACAGCACTATAACCACGGAAAACACGTACGGATAATCCGATAAGACGCATACTACACATTACCGCCCATTAAATCACGTACGGATTATCCGCTAAGACGCATAACACACATTACCCGCCATTTTACGATAATGCGGAACTAAAGTACTACGCTAACGGTTTCAGCTCGCGCATGCACACTATTACACTGCACACGTTCTAAACGCTTACACAGCACCACCACACCACCAATGCTGCTGCAAAATCACTACAGATTGCCAGCTCTTAAACACAATGCATACAAATTGGTAAAGTATAGTCATTTATTATTTTAACTTATATATTTCAGTAGTACACACAAAACACCATTAGCTACCTTACAATTCCATATGTATATTAATAACTATACAACTTTCCAAACATTTTTTGCCCCGTTAATACGGAGCACTTTGGCAATGAGCGCCGCAGGCGCTCATTGCAGGCGAGCCTCGCGTAGCGAGGCGAGCCGTTAAACAGGACCACTTTGGCAATGAGCGCCGCAGGCGCTCATTGCAGGCGAGCCTTGCGTAGCGAGGCGAGCCATTAATACGGACCCCTTTTTTATGGAGCAAAGTGCTCCATATGTATATTAATAACTATACAACTTTCCAAACATACACATCTCATTGCCGTCATTTTTTGACGGGCAATACGCTAGTGTGAATATAATCACCTTAAGTAAAGCAAATATAATTATATGGATTCCAACATTGAAAATAACAAATGCCTGTCATGTAATGCAAATTCCCACTATTTCCTGTTATTATTGTGCTATATGTTTAAAAATATTTATCTTTTTATCCCATTTCTAGATAACCGATGTATGGACAGAAGATTTTTACCAACACGTTCTAAACAGCTTATAGCCTTGGCAAGCTTTCCTGGTGCAGGAAACACATGGGCACGGCATCTAATTGAACTAGCTACTGGCTTCTATACTGGGAGTTATTACTTTGATGGATCACTGTATAATAAAGGTAAAGTAATAATATATATATATATATATATATATATATATATATATATATATATATATATATATATATATATTTAATTAAACTGTAAGTTCTGTGGTTTACTTATATTTGCTCAGTTTGTGTAACAATGTTATAAAAGGACTTTAGAATTGTATATTTACCCATTTAATACTGAGTCTAGGAACACTTTTTCTTCTACATATCTTTAAAAATACCTTTTGTTTTGTAAAATAAAATCCTTAAATCACCACTATAGCTTCTAAAAAAAACTTTAATGTCTGTGAAGTATATAAGAAAGTATTAACATGCAGCAGCTGTGTAAGCTCATAAAAAAAAAACATTTGTTGAGAAAATCTGATTTTCTGAAAACTTGTTTTGTTTAGTGAATGCTCCATCTGGCCTAGCTTCAGCACTAGCTTAGTAGAGCGGGAAGGAGGGAGGATGTTATAACATTGGGGCTTTAGTATTTGCCACCCCTTTTCCTTGCACATGCTCCAGGGCAGCCATTCCAAAGTAGAAAAACAAACAAAAACAAAAATCAAGGTGCTCAATCAGAGAACTAATTAACCTTAATAGGCTAGTTCTTTGGACATGGTAACACTCTGAGAGCAGCCTCTTTTAGCTCACTTGTGTATATTATATCAGTCTGGTCTCACTCACTAGAGTGACCCAGCCCCGAAATACCAAGCACCTCTATTTTGTTTCGGATCCAAAGTAAACTGCAAGTCGTTGTCCTGCAAAAATGTAAACACCCATGTAAATATACATAGAAACTTCACCAAAGTATCATGGATGTAAAGGTGTCGATATTTATTTTTTATTTCATTTTTTTCTAGCTTTGACATTTCCGTGTCTACATATGCTCTTAAACTCAATTTGTTTCCCGACTTACATTTTTGTTTTAATCATACTGTAGTCCTTTGCTTTTTTCAAATGATTACTTGAATGTTTCATGTAAATTTCTACACAAAAATATGAGACTCTTTTTTCCATCTAATTATCCTCAAACCTATGAACCTAATACATTTTTCAACTTTTAGAGTCTGGAATATAAGCACCAATAATAATATATCTTCATTCTCTTCCAAGCATACTCTCTATCTCAATTTTAATTACTGACCACAATGGTATCTTTACAATCAGTCATTATGAGTACACAAAATACCTGAAGGATATTAACCTGCAATCTGCCTGAGTATTCTCAGCTTTGATTACATCTATTCATTGCAACCATTCCTGCTTTCTTCAGACTACACAAAGAGTTTATGATTTGGAATATTTTCTTCTGCTTGATAAATGTCAAGCGGTATTTAATGTTTATTCTGGGCTTTCTGCTCATTTGACTAGGCAACAATGTATCCAGGCAACTATTAGATTAGCCACCATGCCTCTCCACTGCTTGGCAAAACTCAGAAAAACAAATTGCACATACATAATTGATGTAATACAGCTACTTACATCTTATGTTTTTCCACTGGCTAGATTCATTTGCTTAAAGATTGTTTTGTTTATTTGGACGCCGTGCGCCTCTTTTTGTCTTAATAAGGACTTTGGGTCATTGATACAGAATTGGAATCTGTCAGCAAAGACAATTTTATCTGAAGCTTTAAATGGATACGCACAAAATGAGCTGAAAACAAAAGTAAATGCAATTGCTTTTTTATGCATTTGAACATCCTTGGGATGAGCTTGGACGTTGTTCTGCCTTTATTTAATGTAAAAGAACATCTTTACAATTCTAATTGCACATGAGTTATTGTGAAACAAACACAAGCATTCAACTGGCAGTGTAAAATAAATCGCACTTATCTTAACAAATAACTATTCCGATCTTGTCTTCAATGCAATACTCTCCAGCAGCCAATTGTAAATATCATTTTATATTATGCAATTCAAGGAAACACATGTCGCTTTCAAAATAACTGTCTATTATAAGAACTTGTTTCATAATATAGACTTTTTCTGTACTCACTCGAAATATTCATTTGAAAAAAAAGCCTTTTCTCAAGTGATTTTCTGATGTGAAATTACATTTGATGTGACACTAACATATAATTAAGTATAACAATTACCTACTTGATTATCACTACCTGAACTGATGACATCACTTCTGTTGTGATGATTGCATGATGTAAATGTGCCATTTATGTGGTTACTAGGTAACAAGATCTTAAATAAACTCTATTAATTAAATTAGTACCAGTGAAAGCTTAACATTTCAGTATAGGCACATTCAGCTAGGCTTGTTACCATGTAGGGACACTTTATGATATATAACATACAAGGATGTTATGATTTTATTTTAAACAAGCAAGAAAAATAAACTAAAAGATTTTATATGGGTCGCCAGTTTTGTCCGCTCTTGATAATAAATAAAAAAAAAAGGCAGAGGTTATGGTTAAGAAAAGTTGGATATGACAGTACTCAGGTACGATATAGAAATATATTCTTGGGTGACAAATGATAAATTCATGCAGAATCATTTTATTGGAATAAATATTTTATTTGTTTATCCTACTATAAGTTTATGTCCTATATACCCTTCTGGATCTCTATCTTGTCGTGGTGAAGCGGTTTGTGTACCTCGATGAAGCTGTTTTACCATGTAGGGCAGGTCATAGCAGAGAGATCAGACAAATTGGAGAAGGAAGTGGCAACCCACTCCAGTATCTTTGCCAAGAAAACCATACGGATACGCTCACCCGAAAAACATACAGATGTGCCCCGCATGCTGCGTCCATATGGTCACTGAGATTCGGACATGACTGAAGGACTGAACAGCAACAACAACGTCTTATATATATTGTGATATACAATATGGGCCTCATTCTATTATCGGCCGCAGCCGCTGCGGGGCCGCAAGGACCGGCCGCAAGCTATTCGGCTATTCTATTCCCTTACGGCCGTAGGCTCCGGCAGGCTTGCGGCCGGTGCCTTGCTATCTCTTGCGGCCGATCGCGCCGGAGGAAAGCCTTTGATCTAAAACGGCCGCAAGAGATTTGCAATTCTATTGCACCGGGAACCCTGTCTGCAAGGCTAAAAACGAGCCGCAGTTACTTGCAGGAAAAAGGTCCCGCTAGCACCAATTAAGCACATAAAATAGCTCAAATAAAGCCATCCTGCACTTTGAGAAGACTATAAAGGGATTTTAGGTGTTAGAAAAAATAGCACATAATTATCCTGTACTCAAATCCGTAAAATATTTTATTTTTAATATCCGTAAAATATACATGTAAAAAGTCCAGAGTGCTTGGAGCACCTCAGACACGCCCACGCCGCAGCCGGAAAATAAACAGTTAATTTGAACTCGGGTTTGGGCAGATGTGCAAGCTTGAGAGTGGGTTCCTTTTATTCCTCATGTCCCCCAATATGATCCCTAGCATTTACAGAGCTGTACAGTGCAGGCTTGAATTTATTTTTGACTTTTTATATTTCACAGATTACGGCCGGTTCCAAGATATGCGGCCGGCCGTAAAAGGAGATCCTTGCGGGGCCGTATAATAGAATCGCGAGTAAACTGAACCCCCGCAAGGAATCGCAGCCTTACGGCCGATTTACGGCCGATAATAGAATGAGGCCCTATATATGGTTTTTAATACCAGTTTGTCTGTTGGATGGACATTAGTTTCCTTAAAGTTTGGTATCACCTTCACAACTGAGATGGACATGCTGAACTATGCAGTACAACTGTTCATCCTGGCCTGTGCCTAAGCAGTGCATAAATTAGTCCAGGCTTTAGGACCTGCACCTCAGACAAGGAGTCACTGCACTATATTCAATATAGCCAAGGTTATAAAAATATAGAGGCATTTAAAGGTACAAAAAGCAAAACTCTACCAACATTTCCAGAATTGTTTTAGCAAGTAAATCTCACCAGTGTATATGGTTCATCAATTTCATGAGGCTATTTTTTATTTTGTCTAGGCTTTAAAGGAGAGAGAGACCATTGGCGAACTGGACGCACGGTTTGCATTAAAACACATGAAAGTGGAAAGAAGGAGATTGAAGCTTTTGACTCAGCCATTCTGCTTATTCGAAACCCTTACAAAGCACTGATGGCAGAATTTAATCGTAAATATGGAGGTCACGTTGGCTTCGCATCTCAGGCTCACTGGAAGGGAAAAGGTATTTGTGATTATTCCATGTTATTGCTAATGCCTAAAGTGTTTGATTATGTAGTTTACTCATTAAACACAACAAAAATGTTTCTTGTTGTGATACCTTTTTACCTTTTGGACAACCAGATGGAATATTCTACATGGATGAGTTCCTCGTATTTTAATATGACAAAACATTTGGGGCTCTATATTTTATCACTGAAGATTATCTAGTTCATTATTAAATAAGGATTTATTTAAAAGAATAAACATATTCCATAAGCCTGTGAATGTTCCCTGAAGACTAGGGACTGGGAACTGCTGATCACTTACAATGGTCAGTAGGTTAAGGCACTTTTCGGTATGTAAATAAGTGTCACAATATTGCTTTTAACATGAATCTGTTTGGTATATGTATGTCGTTCTTAGAACATAGTCTTTTAGCAGAAGTATATTGTCAGAAAATCTAGTTACAGACAGCTGTTTTGTCATTTAATAGGACCCATTAGTGCCATTCACAATTGTAGCTACTATGTATGCATGTCGCTACAAATAATCCTTAGATGCTATTAGAAGCACTGTAAACGGAGGAAAATCTAAGGCAAGTAGGCATCTTGATCTGTTTAGAACATGCAAGGTTGCTCCAAATCAGCTAATCAGCCTAGTTATTCTCTAGGGTCTGGATGCACTCAGTATTTTCAGTTTAATATGGCTTTACGCTGAAAACAATACTACAAGATCCCATGTGGGTAATTAGCAAATATTGGTCTATGCTTGGTCTGTGGCTCAGAAAAGTTGATTGATAGGTAAAACATGCAGTGTATTTCTGCTTCTCTCCATCCTCAGAATGACAATAAAATGTTTTGTTTTCTGGTGCGCTCTGGTTACATCCTGACTCATTATATTGTTTAATGTCAGAGAGTGTATGATTCATTGTGAAGCAGTCTGACATTATTCTTTTGAGCAATAAGGCGTTGAAGATTTAGGAATAAATGCCAGAGCATTCAAATCGTCTGCAAAATTGGAATCCTAAAAACAATAGAAATGTAATGTAAAATATAGCTGTTTGTTCTTTACTGGTATATGTGATAAAGAACTAGGGGTGTGAATATGTTTTTTGAAAATCAAGTTCAGTGCTATTGAATATGAGTTATCAATGCATTCTGAGCTGTAAAACCACAGAGTAAATATTATACCTTATGATAAACATATACAGTAAACTCTCAGTTAACCGGCACCCATGGGGATTAGTAGATTCTGCATAAATGCATTTTCTGGTTGCTTGAGAATTACTAATAAAAGAGTCCTAGCTGCACATAGGATGCTCTGCTAAGTATATTGGTCAGTAAGGGCTGTTCTAGCAGCAGCAGCTTTAACTCCTCACTTATACACAGGTACGTTGGGCTGGAGGGTGCGGTGCTGACCCCGTGGAATGTAACGCCAATACTCACTGGCTCAGTCGCTCATGCTTGTCTGCTTCCAGGGAAAATAGAATTGCAGAGACGTACAGTGGATAAAATCTAGGTGCCTGTAAGCATTTTGTGGCATGACAACTTGGCTCTTGTTTAGACCTGTAAATTGTAATTTTTATCTAAAGTACAGTATTCAATTTTTTTTCTGGTTGCTTGAGAGTTCTAGTTGTTTGAGTTCAAGTTAACTGGGAGTTTACTCTATATACTTCACTGTGAGATATAGCATGGCACAGTGTGAGTTAAATATAACCTATTTTATTAACATAGGATTGTGAGATTACACTCAAAATCCTTATGGCCTAGCTGTTGATATATTGTAATGTTATTAAAGTTACAGAATGTGTTTAGGTCTTATAAAACAGCAGACCGCTTATAAGGAATGGGAATAGTATCTATAATACGACTAGCAACTTGCCCGTAAAAAATTACGGCAATAAAAAGTGAAGCCTGGCAATGCTGTCTTGCCACACAATGGGAGCCTTTCCCCCTTTACTGGCCTCGCAATGAGGGCCTTTAGAGCTCATTAGGGGCTTTGCAATGAGCGCCTTCGGTGCTCATTGCGAGCCTCCCCCCCCCCCCCCCCACCTCTCCCACAGTCTACTTTACTGGCCTCGTATCTCTCACCGCGCTCTGCGCGTTACACGCCGCGCTATGCCAACTGCATTACTATCTTGCTAGGAATACATATTCTGATATCAGTGGTATCCTGAATACCTGAAAATCATATTGTATTAACATAGATATAAGGCCTGATTAAACAAAAACAAACTGAAGCACAAACTGAGCCCCAGCTGCTGAGACGAGAGGAGGTTAATATAGAAGGGGCATGATTGTGTGTGTATGAGATTCCTTTTTATAATACTTCATGCAATATTTAATAATGCGGCATGTGAATATCAGGCTATTTCAAACAATCCCATTGTCATAATCGTATCATAGACTGAATTCTTATAAATAGACGCTAAAAACGCACACAAGTTGCCCATGGGAGATACCTACTCTTGTGCCAGTTACACCTTGGCAGTGATCCAGGCCTAATTTCCATTTAGCTCAATGAAGCAAAGTCCTTCTAAGATTCCCCAGTGTTCCCCACTAACACCAATCCTTCTATTTAGAAGACATGAGGGTATCAGAGGAACAGAAAGAGGAATTCAGTGTTTGGATATGCCATAAACCATACAACCATTACATTTTCCCAAAAAAACAATAGGTATTTTAATTGTATTATGTATATTATTTGTACCAAAATGATATGCTGTGGCTTTTCTAGCCACTTATAGGAATATCCCACAATATCTCTCACAGTACAGATGGTAGGTGCTGTTAATTACACCTACTTATAACTTAATGTTGTGAAATGAACTCTGTTTAAGAGATGTCAAATATTGTAGCTGATTACACAGCTGCTATCTGTTTTTTGAAATGTAATTAGAGGAATTTGTTCTGACGGCTCTAAGTATGTAACTAACTTGAGAACTGCCATGGTCTAAATATTCTATTTACAAATGGTAAAAAAATAACAGACTTTAAATAAACGGTACAAACATTAAAGTCAGACAAGGAAAAATGTACACATTGGAAACGCCAGACATTTAGAAAGGGTTTTTTGGCAATGCCTACACACACTCATAACCGTTTTTTTTCCAAATAGAGCAAACCCATTTCCTTTACAGTTACACTGAACTGCATAGCACATATATAGGCCAATTGGATCTTTCCTGTTATCTGCCAGGCACTTTGTTGTTATGGCTAGCAGCCCATAACAGGAAAGATCCCCTAATCCTAACCTTAACCCTAACAACTAAGTGACCCGGCAGATAGCAGAAAAGGTCCTACCAATTTATATCATAAGTGTGTAATATTTGTATATGATTGTAAATTTACAAACTTGGGACCTTTCCTGCTATCTGCCACGCTGCCGTTCACCACAGACATGGTTCACATTATTCTCATAGTTAGGATGTAGGATTAAAGGTTATGGTTAGGGTTGGGGTAATGGCAGATAACAAGGTCTACATACTAAAATAGTGGGATCTATCCCTCTTTGCCTGCGCATTTCTTCTGCAGCACTGACAGCTGCAGTTACAAGTGCCATCCAGCAGAGGGGCGCTGTGAGTTTTTGGACACCATCAAGTTCCAGGGAAGGCAAATAAATATTTTCCCCTCCGCCGTGGCGCAACTCGACGGTGCTGAATTGACAGCGAGGCCATCGCCATGTTCGTATCGGGCACTCGGCCCCCAAGGGCCTCGGGCGCGCCTCTCGTAGCTCAAGGCCTCTTCTGTCGGCGCTCCTTATGTGCTAAAATCAGCAGCGCCATCTGTCGGCCAGCGGCGGAACTGCAGCTGTCAGATTTTGCGATGGTGAAGAGGGAAAGGACCAAAGAGTGGCATGTGCAGCGGCCGGCATATGTCTAGCCGGCAGATAACAGGAAAGATCCCAAACTTGTTATCTAATTAAATTAATTCCAGTAAAATCTATTTATTGTTTTGGACAGAATACAAATAAACAACCCCAAGAGTATTGGGTATAAAACTTACACGCAAGCATAGAATAGCACAATAAATATTTATCAGAAGCAGGAAGGCTAAGTGGCTACATTGTGGGGATTAAATACTGTACAGAAATGAAGAAGACACATGTAATAGTCTCCCAGTAGCAGTGGTATAGACCCACATGCTTCTCCAGAGAAATGACTGGTGGGTTGAGAAAGAGGCATGGTTGTAGTAAAAAAAAACATGTCACTGACACTGTAGTAAATAGAGTAGAAGAACTGGTCTCTTCATGATGGTTTGGTTCTTAAACCAATCTGATCCTTTTTAAGCTTACAATCCTTCCCACTATCTCATCCCTGCTGTCACATGGCATACCTATGATCTACATAAACTTTGGCCCAACGTATTAGCTCAGCAACACGCTCCTTCCAACTTTTCTTCTTTAACCCACCTATACAATGACTAATTGTAATGGTTTTGTAAAGAGGTTTGGATAAATGTGATACATAAATATCAATAAACAAATACATTTCAGTTTCTGCTTTCACCTTATCTTCACCCCATCACAAGTTTTAATCAAAATGTATGAAAATGCAAGGAAATGTGGAGATTGCCAGTGTGCCACTGAGTACCCGGATCCTGCCCACTGTGCACACACTGTCACAGAACAGCAGCACAACATCAGTGACTGCAGCAAAATTGGAAAATGTGCTTTATGGCCCCACAAGGTTGAGATATATAGGACCTAATATTACAGAGTTATAGCTCTGTCAATAGCTATGAAACTGTGCTGTGAAGAAAGACTGCTTTCATTGCAATTGGCATTCAGGTGTGGTCTATTAATCTCTTTTCATGATTACTGCAGTAGGGAAGAAGGATAAAAAGAGGGGAGGAGGGAGGCAGAATGAAGTAGATTTTAGACATCACTGTGTTTAAAGCTTAAACTGCACTTTGGTTAAACACATTTACTGTCTAGCTATAGACTGTGGTGCAGTATTTGCAAATTCTGGAGAAAACACATATATATAGAAACATATGTTTGATGGCAGATCAATAAAACCTATCTTCACTGCATATTTTGTTTTAAGTATTGATATAATAATTCCTCAGGATGACCTTGCGCTTATCCAAAGCATGCTAGAATTCCTTTACCTTATTTGTTTCTGGCAATTATATTTATCCGCTACCTTTTCCCTGATGATCCCTAATGTTTCAACCCTCCTGCTTCAAAACAACACCTTTTGTTCTTGGGTTTATCTTTATGTGAAATTAAAGAGCTGCCTCTCCTTTCTTGTCAGTTATGAAATTGAGCTTTGCAATCCACTCGCCTCTTTTTATTCTCTGTACTACAAACCATTTGGCCTATGCGGCCAGTCAGGTGCTGCACCTGGGAAATTATAGTATGTTTTTCTACATAGGTATATTTCTGGCTGGATGGTATCCTGTGTATGCATACAAGAGTATGGGACGATACAGCATAGGTGATGTCTGATTCAAGAAAACACCAAAATAATAAAAAGTCATAAAAAGAACTGTTGCAGGACAAGAAATATAAGCTAATGTATTCTAGCAACACAACAGCACTTTACTGTATCATAGCACTCTACAGCAATTCAGAACAATGTTATCACAAAGTCAATACTCACAGTTGCCTCTGTATTTGCCCTAAAATTTCAAACATGTTTCAACATACAATGCATCCTATTCCAATAGTTGCATTTTGGGAATGGGATCCAAACAAGAATGGGGTAGAAACTGTGCTTAGGAGCCCTACAAAATAGTAGTATAGTGTTAGGGACATATACAAGCTTGGTAATAACCCACATCATTATATCATTTTTTGATCTGATTCTACTACAATATTATTAAATAATTAATGTAGTCTATCATCTTTCTTTGAAAAAAAAATGTGTTATAAGTTTTAGATTGAAAATATACATAATTTCTGAAAATATTATGCAGGGAACTATTATCAATCGACCATTGTACAATTAAGGGATCTATCCCTCTTCACCTTCGCACTTCTTCGGCAGCACTGACAGCTGAAGTTACATGAGCCATCCGGCAGAGGGCGCTGTAAATTTTCGGGCGCCGTCATCTTTGTTGTAAGGCAATGAACTATTCTCCCCTCCGCCGTGGCACAACTCAACGGCACTGAGTCAACAGCAAGGCCAACGCTATGTTCGGCGCGGGCACTCGGCCCCCCAGGGCCTCTCATAGCTTAAGGCCTCTTCTGTCGGCCCGCCTTATATGAAAATCAGCAGTGCCATCTGTCGGTTGGCAGTGGGATTGCAGCTGTCAGATTTTGTGAAGGTGAAGAGGGAAAGGACCAATTAAGTTTGTCAAAGATCATAATATAGCAGATTGTAAAGCGAGTTTTGAACTAGAGAATATAGCTTTTAATGTCTATGCTGTTCTATGGAGGCATCAATGATACTTTGGTGAAGGATGTGTGAGAGGGAAGTTTCTCCTGCAGAAATATGCCTGCTTCTGAACACGTGTGGGAAGGGGATGTGTACAAATCACTCTCCTTTTCCACTTTTCCCTCCACTGATAGATACCTCACAGGTTTTGTTATGTGGGAGACATTGGAGGAGCAATATATGCAGAGGACATCTTGTCAAGTTCTATTAATAGATTGTCACTTTATTAATCACTTTTAAATAGAATTGCTATTCACGGAATGATAAACCTCCCCAAAAATGTCAGAACTAATAATCTCATACATTTAAAAATATTTTTTATGTTCACGACTTACACAACTGCAGTGGCTCTTTATTTATTTATTTGTATTTATTCATAATGTCTATGGATATTTGTCCTATTTTGTGCAGTCCAAATATGGACATCTTCATTTTCAATGTGTCGGATTAGTCTCTTTTTACTTACAAGTGAGGTCCTAGCTACTTGTTCTTGAATACTTGTATACAGATGAATAGACAAGCTCAGGACCAGAAAGTCTGAATTCTTCCCCTAACCTCAGATAATAACAGAGAACATTCTGTGTTTAGTCTTTGTCTAAGGCAGACAGGTTTTCTCTCTCAGAGAATGTCAGTTCTGTCTTGTACGAGCTAACAATCTTCAGTGACTTGAAAAACACTAATCCTGCCCTTTCCTTTGCTATTTCAGCTTTAGCCAAATGATAATCAGGTGTGAGAAAGCTGATGATTGGATCTCCATGCTTGCTTAATCTTTGCCCTTTTCCTCGTTAATGACTCTCATTTTACCCATATTATATGCTACTATTCTGTGAAATTAGCTATTTAGATTGTGTCCAGCTCACCTCATTGCCTTGAATTTATCTGTAATTTTAACTAAGAACATTACCCACCCAATATTTTAACTGCTTCATTGCAAGAGTTTGCAGTACATTTCTTATATAAGACTTGTAACTAGAACAGAAAATACCTAATACTGTAGAATAAGGAAATAAGTGGGATATTTAGCAACAGCAATTAAGAAAAAAATGGAGTTTAAAGGATCGTTTGTTCATGACAAAAGATGGGAAAATCTGCATTTTTGAAGATTTTGTTTATGACTACAGGAATCCATTTTGTGTTTGCATGACAGTCCTGAGGGCTGGATGATGAGTGTGGTGTGTTTGTATTAATCAGTTGAGGGAGAGGTGGGGGGATGATGGAGCAGACAGAAATCTAGAGCCTTTGTTTAACAATAGAGTAATTACAAATTGACGCCACATCACTGGCACAGAAACGGACACCTTACATCATTCAATGCAGCCACAGCGCTCCAGAAATGGAAACACCCCTTTCACACACAAAACGTTAAGCAATCTATCATGGATCCCTTCTGGGCTGGGAAGAAGAATCAAAAAAAAAAATTCGAAGTAAAAAATATCTGTTTGATTTCTTTTCTTGCTTAATTGTGCTCTTAGTCAGACCCACTTGAACTTTACATTTTTCAGGCAGAGGCGGTGCTACCACTGGTGCAGTCGGTGCAGGCCCAGTGATGTCCCCCAAGCACAGCCTGCCATGGCCTGCCCTGGTACTGTGTGAGTTGATGTTGGAGGGGGTCCGGGAAGCACAAAAAAAATTGTGCCCGCCCCCTCTTTCTTTGCACCGGGGCCCCCCATGCACTAGCTCCGCCACTGGTTTCAGGGTTTAGTAGAGTAATTTTCTCCATTTCCTATTAGGCATCAAGGGGAAGAGAGAGGTTTCGCCTAGGCAGCTATCCTAAAATTTCTACTAAGATTATGTACATTTCACAGGGAAGAATACATACAAGACAGGCTTCTGAGAAAAAACTTTTGCCATGCCCTGGATACCTGGTGGGGTGTACAGAGAAGCAGATGATTCTCGTGCCCATGTTTTTGCTTCTTCTACTCCCTTTAGATTGTAAATTTGCTTATTTTCTATCTTGTAAGTTGCTTTGCGGAAAAGCACCATGGCCCTCATTCAATTGCAGTTTGGCCAATTCAATAGGGCTCTAAATAAGCACATAACATAAATTTTTTCAAGAAGTTTTTAGTTAGTAAGCATCTATCCAAAAGCAAGTCAATCACTAAGTAAAAACTTCTTTAAAAACAATATGTTATGTGCTTATTTAAAACCCTATTCAATTGGCCAACTCCCAATTGAATGAGGCTCCATGTTTGTAAGATTTTAAGTTTAAAGACAGGGGCTTTGTTTTTTCACAATGTGTTTAATATTGCATTTTTTTCTACTTAACCCCTGTGTAGCGCTACTGAATATGTTGGCGCCTTACAAATAAAGGATAATAATAATAAACTGGTTTTGAGACCAGTATTATGTACAAATCTGACTAAATTAGTCTTTTCAGTGTTTATAGCTCATGACATCCCATGTAATGGTTATCCATGACAATCATGTTTGCTGATTAAGCAAAATAAATGGTTTTATTGTCATGCCATGATATTGTCCATCTTTCCTTTTTGATATCAGTTTTCCTCTGTTGCAGTTGCTCTCCTTATCTCTACTGAATGATATTTAAAATCACTATTTTGTTCCATGGCATTAATTTTATGATTAGCCTGGCCTGGTTCCAAAGCAAAGTTTTATGTGGTATGATTACACAAGGTGAATTGTCTTGTACCTGTTTAATGAATCTGATACAGTATTTAATGATTCTTTGGGGAATTAAATGGAGTCAAACAATTAATCAGCCACTGGTACGTTAAGGAGTAGAAAATCCTAAAGCGTCTGTACCTTATCATGGGATGTATGATGCAGAGCAACACCAGGCAACCACTTATTGTCTACATCCCATTGTCTTGGCATTTATTGGTCGATTTTAATGTGAAGGACCATTGCAAAATAACTACAAGTATAGTAAACACCAAAATATATTTCCGAAAAAATATTCATAATAATTTCAGTACCATAAAGTTTTCACATTCATGTTGTCAATTTTATGATTTAAAATATATATTTCATCTAACATTCAATGAAAAACAATTTTACATTGTAATTCAGTTTCTTTGTAAAAAAGGGAAAATAATCATTCCCTATAATTTTTTTACACAATACAGTAATGTTTCTTCATGTACCAGGCAGAAACTGTATGTTTATGTAAACTACTTAATGCAAAGTTTGATCTTACAGTTCCATTTAAGTACTTTTTGCACTTTTCAGTACTTGTACTGCTACCTTCTCAGTTTTAACCAGTTTTAGTCTGTTTTGCTAAATTTATTTTTTTATATTAATGCCAGGTTACCAAATCTTATTTCAACACTAAATCATTTTGTCTTCTAATTCTTTATTTTATAAGTGACAAAAAGCTGTCAAACAGACATCCATAAACAAAACATAAAAAGTATTGTGCAAATAAGTGGCTTCACTCAGGTGATGGTAATGCTAGTACCATATGATTATTAACCTATGGTATCTCGTGGAGTGTGTGCCACTAATTCTGTTCATAGGAAATGAACAGATTTATATCTATATTTAGATTTATATATATATATATATATATATATATATATATATATATATATATATATATATATATATATATATATATTATTGGCTTCACATTTAATAATATCAAAAACTGTTTATATGTAAATGAGAATATATATATATATATATATATATATATATCTATATATAATCACATTTTTAATTGTGATGCAGAAATGGGTAAGATTTGCTTATTTATGTTGACTTTCAGTTGTGGTGCTGCTAGATTTGTATATTCATTGCATATAGGATAGACAATATGTTGCCTCTCAAACACATCCTTCAGAAGCTCTTTGAAATGAGTGTTGTTGCTATGGCATATTTACAAATGATGTTGACTGGTCAAATATTAATTTTTAATGATTATAATGTTGCCACTAGGCTTTTTAAGTACAAAGTCTTGTCATGCAAGTCAGATTTTTATTGTTCCTTTTCAACACATAGCTGAGAAAATGCTGCCATAACCCCCTTATGATGCAACTATACTCAAGTGAAAGCTTTCAGAAGTATCATACAAAATATGTAAAAATTGTACATCAGCCTACTTTAAAGCTCAGGCCCTTTTTTATGGCCTCTACCATTTGAAGAACCAGAATTGAGGTAATTACCAAGCCACTAGAGAATAAATTTATTATTGCGGAGAGTTGTGAGCACAACTGAATTGAGTTAATTGTAGAGGCACTGAATGCAATTTCATGAGAGATAAAAAAAGGCTATACATCTAGTAATATTTGTAATCATTGTTATCTCACCACTAGGGGCAGACAACATATTAAATGCAAGAGCCCTTCACCTGTTCCTTCTCTCTCCCTCTAAATGAAAAACCTTTCTAACTTTCACTTCTCTTCTGACCCTTTTTATTCCTTATCTGTTTAATCTTTCCCTGATTTCTGCCCCTTCCATTCCCTTTATATTGTAAGTGGCGAGTTTTCAGTCTTCTAGGATGCTTTGGGAAAAAGCACTTTCTGCAAAGATTCTAAGCTCAAAACAGGTTCCTCCATTTTTGGAAGGTTGTTAATACTGTATTTTCCCTTGTTTTTATCCTCTGTATTGCGCTACGGAATATGTTGGCGCGTTACAAATAAAAGTTAATAATAAAAATAATAATAATAACATTTATGTAAGCAACATAGGTACTTATCACAATGCTTAGTTCAGCAGCACAGTTACAAGCAATCCTGAAAACCTTTAATGTGTGTACGGCAGAAGGATGGTTAGTAATCATGGGCTTTAATGTAAAAGCAGGCAAATTTTATTTGTGGCTACCAATAAGTATTAGATTACTTTGATAATTAAATCTTCTGTTATATTAAATGGCAAAATGTTCTTGGACTGCCAAAGACAGATGTGTAGCTAACCTTGGCAGAGGATCATCCTAAGAGGTTTGCAGTGAGGGAAATTGTTTTTGCTGTCTGCAGATATAAGTCAAAATGTTGGATTTGAAAGATGCCATATTGTTGATACGATGGGGCATGGATGACTGCAATTCAAATCATTGACACAACATTGTTCTTGAAATGTTTGCAACATTTATATATGAAATACTGAAAATAACTTTTTAGAGTTACTTTGTGGAGTGGTGCAGAATTGCACAGGGAAAGGGATCAAGGGTTGCATGACACAAAACCACTAGTATCATGCTGATGTATTCGATTTGTTGTTCTTGTTGTTGGATGTTCTAAAATATTCTGTCTCAGTGTATAAATTGTTAAGGAAATTCTTATAACCTGATACATGGCAGGACATGTGGTGATCCCCATGAACCTATTCACAGTGTATGTAGAACATCTCCTTATCTGATCATCCCTCTACCTATGACTTTTGACTTTTCCAACCACAGTGCAGCCACAGATCCTTAGTGGCCACATCATGGAGAACATCTTTATACCTTCAACATATTTAGCTGTCCCCCAGGAAATTGAAAATATTTAACTGCCAATAAATCCTTCCTATTATATGGTGTGTGGTACTGTGAATAACCAGCAAGAACTTCCTGGCTCACATAGAAGTCTGTTCCCTGTCTGCATTTGTTACGTTTAGTGGATACTGTGAACGAACAGACACTTGGAAATGGGGAAATCATGTTGCCCCAACACAAGCTTTAGATTACATTCTACCTTAAGAGAATGATGCAAAGCCCTATTTACTAATCATCAATATTCCACAAGCCTTTTTACAGATTGTTTGTTTGCTAGGATAGCTACAATGTTTTACATGGATTTGTACTGCTTGCTAAATATGATCTAAGGTGACTTGACAAGGCCACAGGGGGACAACTGTGTTTAAAGCACATCTGTATGCTCTACTTTTAAATTTTTTAAGTGCTGGAAGGTTTGTCAATTTATCAGTACAGGATTCATCAACAGGTCATGGGATCACTCTTATGAGATTGTTGTACTGTAGTTTGTTCTATATTTTTTTTTTTTTATTGTAATATTTCAATAGTTGTGGTGGCTGAGCTAGTAAAAAAATAAAAAAATTAAAATAAATATATATGTATATATATATATATATATATATATATATATATATATATATATATATATATATATATATATACATATATATATACAAGGCAGATGTGCATGGGTGGCAATAAAAAAAATCTAACAAATAAAATAATTTTAAGAAATAATTAAGACTCCACTTTATCTCAGCCAGCACCATACACCTACCCTAAGTGAGTCCAAGTAGGAAAAACAAGAAAATCCTCAAATATTATGCCCTTTAATGACCAACTGAGAAGTATCACATAACTTATCAAGTTTGCATTCTATTTGAGCTATTATGCCTATATGAATGTAGAGAGGTGGGTGATTAGCTGACTGAGTTTGGGTTAGGGGAATAAAAACCACAAACAGAGAGTAATACAGACAGAGTGACGCTAGAGGAGATATGGAGGGGAGGGGCATTCAGACAAAGTTTGTACTAGCAATATTTAGGTTCAAGGACATGCCTACAGAAACCAAGCAATGTCTGTATTACCTTTATATGACCTTACCATAAAAAATGGACCAATATATTTTAAAATATTAATTTTAATTTTAAATAAGATTCTTACTGATCGAATTGTATAGAAATGTTTTTTAACATAAAAATAAGCATAAACTTTATATTTAAATATTCTAATTTAATTATATATAAGGGGTGTTTGGAATTATGTTTCCAATCCAAGGCTGTGTCTTGGTGAAATATAGCAGCAGACTGCTGTGTGTCAGAGCTGAGAATGGTTTACTGGTTGGTGATGCTGAAACACCTACCATATGTGCCCTTGAAGTAAATTGATTCTTTTAACAAGCTACTATAAAAAAGCTGAAGGATTATGTATATGGGAGTTATGGAAAGAAGAGGACACACTGTATATTGATTGATGAATACCTGAAGAGACAGAGATTAATAATAGTTAAGGGCCAACAAGATTTCTATGAAGTACTCGCCTCTTGTTTGCAGTTGCCAGTGATGAAACAAATGGACTCCTCTGTATTATAATTCATTCTCATATTTTTAAACCCTTTAATATCCTAAAACAAGATGGAAACCCATTTTGGTAGAGATTATTACTATGCCTTACAAAATGAGACATTTAACAAAATAACTATTGCAATGATATGATAATGACAAAAGGCACCAAAGGCACACAACAAATATCACAACTATGGCAGACATATAAACTTCACTGTAATATATATATGTTTGTAATTGATAAAAAAATAAATTTGGATTAGATAATTACCTTGAATGTTGTATGTTTAAACTGAAGTTATTCAGTATCCTAGTAGTATTTATTTCTGATGTGCTTAGTTAATTCACAGTGGAGGTGATAAGCAGAAAGAGCATTCCCAAATATTATAAATTATAATATTGACCGATGTTTTTATGTGTTAAATAATAACCAAATGCAGATAAATTATGTATAGCTAAAACATTTCTGCTTGACTGTACAATAGGTCTAATGTTATATATGTGTGAGCCCCCAATAATGTAGGATACATGACTCCATTTTATTGCATTCTCAATAAGATAAAAAATAAGTCACCATTAGCTGAATAAACTTAGAAACATTGTATTTTGGCCTTATCTAATCGGCCCATTATGTTATACAAATCCCAGGTAATACTACATTTGTTTACAGAATTTGTCTCCGCTATATCTGCAGGAATACTATTCCATCTATTCACTGTCATTTGTTCTATAAAAGGGGCTTTTCACTGTAAGAGCCTAATTAAATAGTCATAAAGATATATGTAATTCAAAAGGATTCATTATAATGCCTCTGCTGGCCCTGGAAGCACCCATTATACTTTAGTGATGGTTATGTGTGTGAGAACAGTTTAGCGTGTGTTTCTAGAGCAAATGTATTGTTACAAGCTGCCTGTTTCTGAGCATGTGCAAGAGAAGACTGTAGGCGTCAGATTAATTAAGATACAATTAATATAACACATTTCTCTTCACCTTTCCCTCATCATTCCTAGCCCACACCTTCCACTAACCAATAGTTAAAAACACACCCCTCAAGCTCTAGCTGTCAGGTAGAAAAACAGACAAGAAGGAATCTTCTATACATATCCAATGTCTTCAAAATTTCAGATTTTCTCTAAAAAATGTTTTTATGATTGTTTACCCAGCTGCTAATGTTATTAAATTATTAAATTCACAAATGTTTTTCTTGGTGATTATTATTATTATTACCGTTTTTTATAAAGTGCCAACATATTCTGTAGTGCTGAACGGGGTAAAGTATAAAGGAAAATAATGAAAATACAATATTAAACACATGCTAAAAAGTACCAAGCCCTGTTTTTTTAGTTTAAAATCTTATATACAGGGCACTTTTTCAAAACACCATACAAGATTGAAAACTCTCAAACGTACAATCTAAAGGATTAATGAAACAAAAGAAGTAATTAAATGAAAAAACAAGGGCTTGGCAAGTAATTCAAAAGAGTATAGAGGGTTACTTAGTGATTAAGTTTGTGGTTGTATCAGCTGTAAGAAATGGAAGTTATAGTTCTAAACCTGCACTATGAATTAACGCAAATCATAGTTTGTGGGTGTAGACAGGGTAGGTGAGAGGGCATGTCACAGGAGTTCAGAGACAGACGAGTGGTGGTGTGTGAGGATCTATGTCAAGAGGAAAAGAAAACAAGGTTAACGGAACTGGGAAAATGGAAGGTGGAGAGTGCAGATGGGGTGAGGCCCAGTGATATTTACAGAGCCTCATGCAGAAGTGACTGCATCAGTCCTGATGGTAGATAGAACTGGCAAAATGGCAGCTGGAGAGTGATATTCAGCTGAGTGGATAGGATGCGGCCTAGTGGTATTTGCAGAGCCTCTTGAAGAAGTGACAGCTCAGTCCTGATGGTAGAGAGATCTGGCAAAATGGCAGCTGGAGAGTGATATTCTGCTGAGTGGATGGGATGCGGCCTAGTGGTATTTGCAAAGCCTCTTGCAGAAGTGACTACTTCAGTCCTGATAGTAGATAGAACTGGCAAAATGGCAGTTAGAGAGTGATATTCTGCTGAGTGAATGGGATGAGGCCTAGTGGTATTTGCAGAGCCTCTTGAAAAAGTGACAGCTCAGTCCTGATGGTAGAGAGATCTGGCAAAATGGCAGCTGGAGAGTGATATTCTGCTGAGTGGATGGGATGCGGCCTAGTGGTATTTGCAAAGCCTCTTGCAGAAGTGACTACTTCAGTCCTGATAGTAGATAGAACTGGCAAAATGGCAGCTGGAGAGTGAGATTCTGCTGATTGGTTGGTTTGGGGCCCAGCGACATTGGCAGAGTCGTTTGCAGAAGTAATGCTTCAGTCCTGATGGTAAATAGAACTACAATTGAATTGACCTACAATTCTCCTTTAAATAAGCCCCACAGTTACATTGTAAGCTTTTCAAATGTTTTCAGAATGTAGAAATGTAATATTAACTATAATATGCAATTATGCTGCTTGATGGAGCTGATACACTTGTATGCTGAATTGTTTTATATTTGCCCTACTAAAAGCACAGAGATATTTCTATTGAAGAAGCTAAATAATTATCTGCATTGAAAGTCACCCCCCCCCCCCCTTTTGCAGAGGCAGAAAAAAAATAGAAATGGTGGCTTACAGAATAATTGCATATAGCAGTTAATACATTAAAGACTATGGCTCCTATTCAACTGCAGTTTACTTTATACCGGCTGTAAGTCTGCAGGCTTGAAATTTGCAACAGTTACAGAGCAATTCAATTGATCAAGCCCGCAGCTACCTGGCCGAAAGCCTAAACAGTAAACCATGCACCCGTAAGTAGCATTTCAGAGCATGATCATGATCCATTAAGCAAGACTGTAACTACCAATTTAGAAACAGCCAATAGTAAATGAGACCGTCATCATGACATCAGTAAAACATGGAGGTTAAACGTCAATCAATTATCATTTAGAAGTCCAACATGCGATAAGACTCGCAATCCCACAATGTAGAAAATAATAAAAATGAGTGACGATACTGCTCTGGTTCATGTGGGTCGCCTGATCTGTATTAACTCCTTGCTTACCAAGATTGATATAACATGGAAATAAAAAAAATAAAAAAATTAATTGCAGATTTGCGAGCTTTAGACTGTTGTGCAATTACTTCTAATGTCTTTCATCACTTTCCCCGTCTTTTAAATTGCAGTATTGATTTTTTATTTGCATTTACAGTGCTACGAATAGGACTCGCAAGGGGGTTAAATACCTATATGGTACTCGTAGGATTTTCTTCTACATTTGCCATTTACGGGTGTGAAAATTGCAGACTTGGGGCCTCATTCAATTGCGATTTGGCCAATTGAATAGTGCTCTAAATAAGCACATAACATATTTTTTTAAAGAAGTTTTTAGTTAGTGAAAACCTTGCTTTTGGATAGATGTCTACTAAGTAAAAACTTCTTTAAAAAAATATGTTATGTGCTTATTTAGACCCCTATTCAATTGTCCAAATTGCAATTGAATGAGGGCCTTGATGAGTTGTAGCAATTGAATAGCAAGTTGGGATTGTAACATTTACGGGCTTGAAAGATCAAAGGCTTAGCTGGATCAGAGTTTCGATTTCAACAACCACAGGCATTTTCAGCCTGTAACCCCCAAATAGTTTGCGGGTAGCTAAAATACGCCAATTGAATAGGTAATAATTTGTTTACGGAATTGCTCAATTGAATAGGGGCCTATGTTTATTTTTATGTTTCTGACAAAAGGTTGCCCAGTGTAAAATCTACGCTAAATGAACTTAGATATTGCACTACAGTGGTCCTTTAAAGGGACCCAGTAAAGGTCCCGGTTAAAAAATGAGTGAAAGTGTTAGATAATTGAGTTAGAAAGTTATGAACTTTAAGCATAAATTAACTGAATAGAACCTCCCTCTCTACTAACTTGACTCTTTAAGTTGATTAATTAACTCTCGCAATGTGGTGTCATAGCATGCCCATGTTGGTTCAAATAAGAATAATGGTTATTACTTATAAGCCTCTGTGCTTACATATAACACTAAGACCAGTGGAAGGTTTTCGACTTGTTTTCCAGTCCCATACCAAATGATTTTTGAATTTTTATTTATTTTAACAAAAGAGAATTACATGTTTTCTCCAACACTGTGATGCTGTTTCACATAGTTCTGAATAAAAGTATTTTAGTTTTATATTGCCATACACTGAATCCCTCTCTGTTCTATTAAATAAGTGTGGTACAAACTTCCAATTGGTTAAATCTTCCAATTGACTTCTTCTGTGCAGAGAACAGAAACATTAATCAGGCATTTCAAAAATTATAGACGCTGACTCACACTGTCTGATCTTAATGTCCTCTACGGCTGCTAAAACACCATTACAACACACTGTACTAAATTCAGGGAAATGTTGGAAATACTGTCTTGGAATAAATGTAATTTGTCTATAGCATTAAATAGTATACACTTAGTGTATCAATATATGCAGACTAGGATATTCTGTGTCAGGAGAAAAGGGTGTGAGACTGATCCATAACTGCATGCAGGAACAGCATAACAATTCAGTTAAAGGGATAACTCAAGACGGTGTAACATTTTAAAGCTGACCAACTTGAAACGGCAAACCTCCTTAAAACTATATATATATATATAAGTTTCCTGGGTTTTAAATGTTTGGTAAGAAACAGGCAGTGATTATCAGAATAAAGATGTGTCATATAGATAAGTTCAGTGTACTTACAAAATTACAGGCAGGAAAGTAAATTCCAGCTTTGCACACTAACCGGAAGATTACATAACCAAGTACACACAGGAAATGCGACCTTTCAATGAAAGTACTGCTGATTCTCCTCTATTAGAGGCATTCAGAGTCCTGGAAACTTAGATATTAATTTAATTAATACAATCTTTAGTATATCATGTTTGAAGTATTCTTGTGGTCTAGTGCATGTTTTTGAATCTTACCTGAGAATGACAAATGTCTCCATAGCATCATCTTCAATGCTACTAGGCAATGTAAAAATATTGTGTTACAAATAAAGGATAATAATTTGACCATCCAGTGCTCTTAAATGTTTCTGTATCTGCCTAAACCAAAACTCCTTTCATGTGAGGAGATGATAAAGTGGTCTGAGGTGTTAATTTACTGAACAGGGTATTATATTTATTCAGCAAAAGCAGCCAAAGGAAGGATAAGAAAATCACATGGCACATTACTAATATGATTTGGGGTCTGGTTTGAATCATTTGCAGTTGTAATCAATTTACAGGATGCTCCTGCTATGGTTTATAATACAGAAGGGTTTAATTTAATAAAACTAAAGACAACAACTCTTTTGCTCAAGTATTCTATGTGGTACCAATAACAACATTTTGAGATTAACATGTTTGTTTATATATACAGTATATTTGTCAAAGAAAAATGTATTTAAGACTTAGATTATGCTCTTTTTTATGTAGTCAGTGGCAGAGCTAGTCACCCTGTATCTACTCTACTCACTCACACACACACACAGATGCATAACTTCCAAACTTTAAAATGAATAAGGAGGGACAAAATAGGAGGTGTGTATGTATATATGATGATATTGTATGTATATATGATGATATGATGTATGTATATATATATATATATATATATATATATATATATTAATTAAATAGAAGCCTTCTATGAGCCAACGTGTGGTCTAATGCATGTGTTTTAAGCTTAAGTGACAACTACAAATGTCTCCATAGCATCACCTCCCAAGCTACTAGGCAATGTAAAAATATTGTGTTACAAATAAAGCATAATAATTGCAAACATATCAAGAGTCAAAAATATTTAATATGGTTGAAAGATTATGGCATTAACACAACTCTTTATTATTTCAGAGTGGCCTGAATTTGTGAACAACTATGCACCATGGTGGGCCACACACACTTTGGATTGGCTGAAATATGGACAAAATGTGTTGGTTGTACATTTTGAAGAACTTAAACAAGATCTCTTTATTCAGCTGAAGAGGATGATACATCTTCTGGGTCTTCCTATCTTAGCAGACAGATTGTTGTGTGTCGAAGGCCAGAAAGATGGGAATTTCAAGCGTTCTGGTCTGAGAAAACTAGAGTATGATCCATATACACTAGAAATGAGGAACATGATCAACAATTATATTAGGACAGTAGACTCTGCTTTGAAGCTCAGAAATATCACTGGTGTTCCAGATGACTATTACCCAAGATGATGACACTGGTTAGTTGATAATGTCTCTGGGACCCAAATTCCCAGTTGATAGCTACTTCCACCCAGTGGGTGGTTTTGATGACTTTTTTGCTGCTATTAACTGTTAATGAATTATGTGCATGAAACAATGATCACCAATCAATGCTTAAAAGATCTGGCAACACATGATACAGAAAGGCTGTGGATACATAACAGGATGATTTGCTCTCAGTGCAGAAATCGCTGCATGATTTTTGCAAAGCTCTTTCCCCGTATGAAACATTTAAAAATAAGCACTTTCACAATTTGGTATAAATGTAAGCTTTAAAACGGTAAGGATTTTGCTCCCATTTACTGCAATCAACATGAGCAATTTTCATAAAGAAAGACTGGCTTCTGTGTATGTATTCTTACAAATAATGAAAAAAAGACATGCCCCATACAATGTTTGAAGTGAAATGTGACATGAGTGCCTATATACAGATACCTCCAAGTATGAAAGGCCAAGGAGTCAAGGTGGAATAGAGTCACATAAATACCAGTCCCACCTTTTCACAATAATGTAATATGATGAGCTTGGATGCAAACAAAGTATGATCTTGATAATGTGCAAAATGTTTAAATGATAACAGACATTTGCTTTTGCTCCTAACAGGACTAGACACACAAAAAAGAATGGAATTAATGTTATACTTAAAAAAAACAATTTACACAGTTCTCTTAAAGAGATATATATTTCTTAACAATAGAACTAAATGGGAAAAGCAATCCCCAGTATATTAACTCTTCCCCTTGGTCTAAACGCCGACCAGTAGTTCAAGATGAAACAATTGTGACACAAGCAGCTACATTTAAAGGACCACCGTAGTTCAAGTAAAAAGGTTCTTCTTTGTGATGTATGTAATAAGCTAGCAGCTGAGTAAGCTATGAACATCAAAAATTCTTATTTTCTCAAAAAGTTTGTAATATTCTGTTAATGATAGCAGGAAACTATTTCCTTTTGCATCAAATGCTGAAAGCTGGAAAATGAGGGTCTTTATCTAATAGTGGACAGAGGGATGGTGAGGAGGGACCAGGGAGAGGTCAACATATAATTGTGTAAGATTGAAATAGACACCACACTCATTCTCCCTCAAAGGCCCAGAAGCAGGTTAATCTGTAATTTATACAGAAAGTTAATTAAATCAATAGATGCAAGAACTGCTCTCAAGAAATGTAAGCGCCCCTTTCTCACACTCATACTTACACCAAAGTACCCCGGGTACCCAAAGGCTTTAGCAGAGGCATCAAGCTTTTTTCTAGTTAAAACTAGCTATATAACTTTTCCCTACTTTATTATGTTCTTAGACTGACTCAAATATTTTCAGATATTTATAATTGCTTTTATGGTACTGTAGTCCTTTTAAGATTTTATTTCTAAATGTGACACATTGTCATAATACAGTGGTCCTGTAAGGTTTACGTCAAGCTTGACTGAAATCTTTTTTAATGCAAAGTTCCCACAGCCTTGATTAGGCAGATAAACAAAAATAATAATATCCCCAACCATTACACAAAGCTAAATATAATAGTGAAATAATGTTTGTTTTTATTTATTTTTTGTTTTTTATAAAGAATTTGCCTATTATCAATTCTAGATATACAAAAACACATGCTAGATATTTTTGTCATTGTCACTTCATGGCTATATCACTTGTTAACGGATGCATTACTCTGTAGTTATATCATTCTTACTGCCCTGTGCTCAAGAAGGACAAGGAGCATCCCTAATGACAATAGCTCACTTATAGAAGTTCAGATATGTGTGTAAATGTTGTAGCATTTGCCTTTTATAGCTACACGACCTCTGTATGTTAAGTGATGTGAGCTGCTGAAGAACAGAGGAAATGAATTGAACTTTCACAGTTTAGAGCTGCAGTCTGATAGGCTTATGAGCTTCTGACCCAATCAGCTCAGCATTCTGTGTGTCGGTGATAAAAATGAAAACTAAAGTGACAACTTCAACTCTCTACAAACATGGAGGAGGAACTGGCAAACTAAGCAGATTTCAGAACTTTACATAGATAGATGCCTATTTATTTAATTTTATGCATATAGTACAATAGTCTTATACTGGTTTCTTTTACATTTGTCCTTCTTATTGTACTGTTATATTTACTTATTACTAAATCAAAGCTGTGCTTCTTGAATCTTAAAAAAATTAGTTCACATTAATTATAAAAGTAATTTACAGATCTGCAGCGTATTCATTTTGATATGTTGAAATGTATTTGTTTAGTTTAGATGTTTATTATTTTTTTGTTTAATTATAATTAGCTTCCAGGTTCGTGTGAGTTAAGGTGGAGATCAGAGCTGAAAACACCAGTTAGTACCAAAGCAAACTAATACAAGTAAGATCTTCAAAATTTTCCTTTATGGATCATTAAAACTGAACTAGTAAGCATGGCGCTTAAAAGTATTTTAAAATATCTTTGATAGATTATTAACACTTGACTTTTACTTTCTTATTAGGATCGAACAGCATAAGACTGGTTGGAAAAAACAATCCAAGTAATCAATTGTTCTCCATAGTGCTTACTGAATTGCTTTACTGTTATAGGCTTTCTTTAAAAGCAATTGACATTTAAAAGTATAAGTTGTAGCCCTGTTTTGTAGAATTAAGCAGACCATCTGCTTATAATTAAGAGGTTGCCATGTTGACCTCTAGACCTCTTCCCATCCCTGCATGTCAGTTTGTGAAGGGATAGTCAACTTGGTGTGAACCCTATCAGCCTTATTAAATTGCGATTCAGCAAATTTAAAAGGGCTCTATTTAAGCACAGAGCATATTTTGTTATAGAAGTTTTTAGTTAGTGAACTTCTATGCAAAAGCAAGATCTTCACTAACTAAAAACTTCTGTAAAAAAAATGCTCTGTGCTTAAATAAAGCACTTTTTAATTTGCCGAATCGCAATTTAATAAGGCTGTATATGTAGTAAATTCTAATACGGGATTGACAATAACTTTAATGCATGGATCAATAGGAAGCCATTGCAAGTACAATATGCACTAGAAACTGCAACATGGAGCTTCCAAGTTACTGCTAGCCCACTCAAACATTGGCTTAATCTAGGGGCTGGACTACAGGGGTGGGAGAAGTGAGAATGGTGAACATGGCAAACCCAATAAGTTAATGATTAGTAATATTATATAACTATATATAGTTAATAGAAGTTTAATTGTGCTAAATAAACTTATAGTTTACAAGGCCATAGCTTGATTTACCACCATTGTGTCTCTTTGAGGAAGGATGTAAAGGTTGTTCAGTTATTTGTATAATATTGTTGTTCAGTCTTTGATCAGTTGCTGTGCTTTTAAGTGTGACTGATAAGAAATGGATCCTGCACATAGTATTTCAAACTAAAGCTCCCAGTGTAGTCAATTAAATAGTTTATTTAAACATAGCTCAGACTCTGTATATATAAAATCTGTCCCTTGGTGTATATTTTTTTCTGGTACTTTATAAAACCAATCATATTTGCAATGATGTAGGAAAGTAGGAAAGCATATTGCATTTTCTTTATACCAGAATTCCGACGAAGTCCGGAGGACCGTATTACTTGGAACTGTAATTAACAGGCTATCTAGCTTAAAATTTAGGCAAAACATGTATTATTTCTATAGGAAAATAATACTGTGTTACATTGTATATGTAGCCTTAATCTGAATACATTCATATGTGAAATCACAGTATGAATAGTATCCTATAATTCAAGCAAATATTTATCAGGCCAAATGAGTATTTTGAATCATAGCTAGAACACTTAAAAGTCCATTATTGTTACAATGCAACTAAAACACTGATAATGCATTTGATTGAATTGGGATTTGCGTGTGATCATGCATTAGGGAACTTGTGAGCCCAAGCTGAGTACATCCTTTTATCTTCCAATTCTGTACATTATTATATTGATTTTGTGTTTTTAATCCGGACAGTGGTTGCTTTGCAGTCTCTCATTTAAAGGTTATTACTGTGTTTTTTCTCTATTTGGTTGTTTGACAACATCTGACAAAATGAAGATCTGTGCACAAAATCTTAGTTTTTTCCTATGAAAGCATTAGAAAATTCCTAATGGGGTGTTGCCCACAAATGAGATTCAGAGCTCTTATGTAGATGTTGGTATATATGTATATATATATATATATATATATATATATATATATATATATATATATATATATATATATAAATATAAATTTGATAGTATATCATAACAATACTCATCTATGTTTCTATTAATTTGTGTATTTGCTCTTCAGACTTCAAAATTCTAAAGATATTCCTTGGCTGTATGAAGGAAATGCATCATCTGTTTTTCACAACCCCAGTTCCAATCATTGGTTGAAGTGGTTTGAACAGGTACCTGCACTCTGCTTGATTGCAAGAGAGCCTTCATCTGTTAATCAAGGAAGATACACTCTTCCTGCCCATTTCCTAACCGTTCCTGCTATATTTATAGATCCCTGTCCTTTTGCCAGCTCAGCAATGGCCAAGGGGGGAGACGTCTTAGTACAGTAACACTCCATTGGATGGGTTGGTAAATGGTGTAAAAAAGAAAACGTCATTACTTTAATATTTGTAGATAGTAGAAAAGAAGGGACAGGAATGACAAAATACTGTATTATGAGATTTCATAAAGTATAGGAGCGAAGCATCTTTTCATCAAAGAGGCCATGATTTGAAGTTGGAGTTGGGGTGCAGAGTAATTTGTCTCAGCCAGTGGCAGAGCTAGTAATTGGAGACCCCTGGTGCTAAATAATTTGCCAACCTTCTACAAGGTAGATGTTCCAGGGTGTCAATAAAATAGTCAACCTATATGTAGATAGTCTGAATACCCCACCGTGATCAGATCACTTTTCTGTAAAAATAAATATATGGCTCACTACCCGGTAAATGGAATCCCCCTTTACCCCAGACTGCGGATGAAAGCAGTGGACCCTTTCTTGTAGTAGGGCCCAATGCTTTGCATCTGCTTCAACACCAGTTGTTTCACCACTGTTGGCAGCACTACTTTAAAGAAAGAATAAATACATTAAAGAGAAATTAAATCACTTTGCATCAGAACTGGTTAGAAAAAAATACAATAAAATGTTTTAATGATGTCTTGGCTATGCATAACACGCACCTCAATGGGACAGTGTTTGATCTGTCATTAACCTATGTGGTTCTAATTTAAAAAGAGATTCTCACAGTAAAGCTTGTTTTGTGGAATTAAATATATCCTTGAGACAAAACATCTAGATAGTTTGTGGACAAACTGAATTATACAATATGATGACCTGATATATTCACAAGTGTTTTAATTTGTGAAGTAGTGTATCTACTTATTCTTTGTATTATTTTGATTATACACATTTCAACTTTATACCTTAAAAAAAAAGAAAGAAAAAAGGTTAGTTTCCAGGACATCTTAAACAACCATATGCTACGCCAGTAATTGATGACAAGCACTAGGACTAGAAATTCAGAATATTTAAAATATACAAGACAGTCTTTGGTGAGGAAATTAGGTATATTCATTCAATTCTGATATTTCACACCTCACAACATTCCAAGTGACCAAAGAAGGACACTTTTGTATTGTTATAGAATATATATTATTATAGAATTAACGTAAAATGTGTGAGTTTTATGGATGCATACACATATGCACACTGCACTATGTGCAAATATAGTATATACTTCAGAATAGTCACATACTGGCTGCTCTCTATACACACATTTATCCGGTAAAGAGACACATGCCTGCCTCATTCTTGGGGGAATTAAAGAAAAGGCTGGCAAGAGAATGGAAGAAAGCACTTTATTCTTAAAAAAGGGACATTTGGGTGGCTGGGTAGGGATAAAACGATTTCCCGTAAAAAAGGGTTAGTTTAGAGATAGTCATTGCAAATTAGGGAGGAATGGGTGGAATGGTATTTATCACATGCAAAATAAATAACTTCAGATTATTAGATGAATTAAATATTAATACTTTATTAAATGCATCACAACTTGATGGATCAATGGCTTACTAAATGACCTGAGATTATTAAGGTTTCACTCCAGATATAAACATTTTCCATTGGGTATGCTATGCTCTCAGAATAACTAATAATTCAATAATAAATGGGCCCAAGAATTGGAGAGGAATCCATCAGGGGGAAAAAAACTCCCACCGAAAAATTTCTAAGAGTAGACATTAAAAGAGCATCAAATTCCCATATTTACAGTATACTTTTTAGAATCTTCATAATCTTCATAACAACAAATTGTTTTTAGGTAAAAAATATATATATTGAAGTCGTATTTTTTTTACTTCATAATTCATAGATTTAAATTATACATTATTTGGAATCCTGTGACAGTAGATCTTCGAAAAATCCGACTGTAAATCCAGAACTACAGAGCTACTTTAAATATAATACTGAACATGCGCTGATGATATCCCACACATATATTCTGCACTATAGATGTGGCTAACTCTCCAAGTAAACCCAATTGACACTTTCATATAGGGCACTGTTAAGACATACTTCTTGGAAGGAAAGCTTTTCTGTAAAAAGTGAACCAGAAAACCAGAGCATTATAACAGTGATGCTGGGAAAGGGTGTGTGCAATGCATTGCTTTGTGGGCCTTTCCAGTGGATAAACCTTATTTCCCAAACATAATTTTCTTAGGAGGCTGCAAGGATCTTCAGTGCATTTTCCAAACCTTGAATTATGATATTGATTCATTTCCACTTGATCAGTCCTTGGCTACAGTCAAAGCAATCAACAGAAAGCTGCAAATTCTCTAGACATAGAAGCTAAAGCCATAAATTGTAAACAGGCTATTTTATATAGTGATTTCATGTAGGCTTTTAAATCTTGATAGAGTGACTATACGCAACTCGAATATATATTCAACAGAAAGCAAAGCAAAGAGATTAGGAAAACTCCAAATGGTATATTTTTCTAATATGTAATATTATAAATACTGTTATGACCATGGAATTGAAAATGACAGAGCTGAATATGGTTTAATTATTAATAATATTATTATTTATATGTTCTGTACATTGATCTGAGCACTAACAGAGGATTATGGTTGAAGCAGAGATTTATTGATGTATTTTTTTTAAGGTACACTGGAAATGCTTGTCAGATGTTTATTTTGGTGTTTTTCTAAGCTATGTTGATTTTTTTCTTTCCAACTGAAATGTCGAGAAGTTGAAATAAAGTTTAATTCCAATCATTTGTAATGTGTAAAATATCATTATTTTCCAAATACCTAAAATATTCCTTTGTGGGTCTTTTATGAAATAATTAAAGGCAAAATAAGGGCCCAAAATACTAAAGGTTGAAATGTTGAAGAACTATTAGAGAAGTTCGTCTTTCCTATGCTACCCTACAGGGTATTTGCACTATACAGTAATATCACAAAAACAAGAATGTTCCAACACTGCTCCCCTTAGCAAATTTGGTAAAGGGTTGTCCGATTCCAGTCCCCAACTTCCAATATCAGTCAGTATTTGCACAGGATTGGAGCTAAACTCTGGTCTGCATATTGTAAAAAAAATGATTCAATATAGTCTGAAATGATGGTAAGGTTTTCCTAGTGGGTTTTTAATAAGGTTTTCTCAAATATTGTAATACACCTGAAGTTAAGTACATCACCTTTGACCTGATTTCATATTTGAACTAGGAGTGTTTTGCTGTAGATGAGCTCCTGCAAGGCTTAACATTGTATTCACTAATATTAAATATCCTAATTCTGTGATTGGCATCCTCTTCAACCTCTATCTTTGAGGCTCTGTGCTGATTTGCGCTGGTAATTTGATATGATTTTGCTAATGGTTATAGCTATCGAAGCCCCTGCATATACTCAGAATTGAACAAAGATCATACCCATTGTACAGAGGCCATTTTCAGTTTAAAGCCATATGACACTGAGATCAATGAGTTGTGCTGACCCTGGGAGTAAATAAGCTAGTTATTCCCTGGGATAAGCTCATGGGCCCTCATTCAATTGCAATTTGGCCAATTGAATAGGGCTCTAAATAAGCACATAGCATATTTTTTTAAAGAAGTTTTTAGTTAGTGAAAACCTTGCTTTTGGGTAGATGTTTACTAACTAAAACCTTACTAAAAAAAAATATGTAATGTGCTTATTTAGAGACCTATTCAATTGGCCAAATTGCAATTGAATGAGGGCCATGGTCATTGTTTTCCAAGTTATATGGTTTTAGACTGAGAATTGATAATTAGCACTTATGATCAATTATTGCAATATAATTGCTTAGAGGGAGGGGTTAGAAAAGCTAAGGCATTAAAAACTACAGCGTGTAATGTAAATGTAATGTAATAAATGCTATCATTATATAAATTAATTCAGAATGTACCTGATATCTATAGTTTGAAATCTCTGATGTATTCATTTTTGGTAGGAGGTCTAATGCTTACTATGATAGGTTGAAGAAGTTTAATATGTTTTTACATTTTTGAATGGTAGCTAAAGTTAGGTATATGGAAGACTATTTATCAAATCTTCTAAATGTTTATACTGAAAAAAACGGGTTTCTGGACAAGGATAAAAAGTAAAAAAAGTAAACCCTTTTACTCCCCTTTTTTTGTGTCTCTATCTATCTACCTACCTAGATCATTACAAACCCTCTAATATTCTATGGATCACATTTCAGAATCTACATACACATATAAATTAATATATAGTTGTGAGCGTACGGGTCGTTGCTCACGCTTGCGGACTCGCGTAGCGAGCCCGCGGCCCTCGCAAAGCGAGGGCCGTGGCTCGCAAAGCGAGCCGCGGCCCTCGCGTAGCGAGGTCACTGGGCTAGGGCCTCAGTTGCTGGCATGGAGCGCCGAAGGCGCTCCATGCCAGCAACTGAGGCCCCTCGCGAAGCGAGGGCCTCAGTTGCTGGCCAGGCCACTGGGCAACTGAGGCCCCTCGCGAAGCGAGGGCCTCAGTTGCTGGCGAGGTCACTGGGCAAGGGCCTCAGTTGCTGGCATGGAGCGCCGAAGGTGCTCCATGCCAGCAACTGAGGCCCCTCGCGAAGCGAGGGCCTCAGTTGCTGGCGAGGTCACTGGGCAAGGGCCTCATACCCTCGCAAACTTCACGTCGCTACTCAAAAAACACGACACACAAATTACGACACTCGCTAAATTTTACGAGGAACGCAAACAACCTACGAAACACGTTACCACACATTACGACCTCGCAAACATCAGATGCAACACGCCGACATACAAACATTTAAAACACAATAAATACACACAACACACACATAAAAAGATTACCTACAGCAAGAGGAACCATCCAGCACCTCAAAAAAACAAGTTACACCTTCATTTAAATAAAAATAAAACACTTTAGACACTAATAAAATCACTAAGCGAGAGAAAAAATGGCCGACGGACAAAACGAAAACGAGGCTACAGCACTCTCCAGACGTAAAACACCACACCACACTCGCAAAACACCACACGAAACTCGAAAACAACTACAAACCAACAACGGACAATACGCAAAGACGCACAACACACATAAACCGCCATTTCACGCAAATGCGGAAGTACGACACTACGCGTACGGTTTCGACTCGCGCACGCACAGTATTACACTGCACACATTCACCACGCTTAGAGAGCAGCTCCACAACACTAATGCTGCAGCAATGTCAACACACATTCACATCTCTTCAACACAATGCTTCCAAATAGGTAAAGTATATTCATTTATTAATGTATTATATCTTTACTATTACACACCAAACAACATTAGCTACCTTACAATTTCATTGCCGTCATTTTTTGACGGGCAATTCGCTAGTAAATTATAGTTTCAATATATAAAAAGTTTTTCATCTATTCTTGATATGATCTTAAAAAAGTAGCGATAGTTCAAAAAGAAAAGTGAATCAAACTGTTTGATATGGATTTTCATAAGAAAGGTGAAGATCATCCCAAAGCATTGTATTCAGGGTCTGAGGTCTGTAATTAACATGAATCCATGATATTAACATATACTGTATGTGACAGGTTTTGGTGCTTTACTAATAAGTTCAAATTGTTGTTATTAATGATCCTCAGCATTTTGGGGGCTTTGATGTTTCTCAACTTTTGAAAGTTTATAAAATAAAAATATTTAACTACTTGTTAGAGCTGTAGCATGTTCTGTTCTAAATTCTATGCTAAAAAATACTACACATTGATTGTATTTTCCTCAATTCTAGGCTTATGACAGTGACATAAATAGACATATAGAAAAAATAGACGTGCAGATCCCTGAAAGTTTACATTCCAGAAAAGATTGAGACTGAGTCTAGAACTACTGTGGTAAATTATCACGGGCCATGGGCTCTGAGCTAGTTTATAAGGTAGAGTGAGTAAGTTTTAGATCAAAGTTTCCCAAATGGCCCATGAGCTTCATTCAGTTGATTCTCAGATCTACTAGTTTTACAATAAATATGCAACAATAATCATAAAATGTAATAAAAATGCATAAAAAAATAACACAGAAGTGCATTATGACTAACATTGGATTCTTTGAAATGCATTGTGCTACAATGGGCTACAGCATGTTAACATATATAAATAAATACAGTGGATATAAAAAGTCTACACACCCCTGTTAAAATGTCAGGTTTCTGTGCTGTAAAAAAATGAGACAAAGATAAATCATTTCAGAACTTTTTCCACCTTTAATGTGACCTATAAACTGTACAACTCAATTGAAAAACAAACTGAAATCTTTTAGGTAGAGGGAAGAAAAAATATAAAAATAAAATAATATGGTTGCATAAGTATGCACACCCTTAAACTAATACTTTGTTGAAGCACCTTTTGATTTTATTACAGCACTCAGTCTTTTTGGGTATGAGTCTATCAGCATGGCACATTTTGACTTGGCAAGATTTGCCAACTCTTCTTTGCAAAAACACTCCAAATCTGTCAGATTGCGAGGGCATCTCCTGTGCACAGCCCTCTTCAGATCACCCCACAGATTTTCAATCAGGTTCAGGTCTGGGCTGTGACTGGGCCATTCCAAAACTTTAATCTTCTTCTGGTGAAGCCATTCCTTTGTTGATTTGGATGTATGCTTTGGGTTGTTGTCATGCTGAAAGATGAAGTTCCTCTTCATGTTCGGCTTTCTAGCAGAAGTCTGAAGGTTTTGTGCCAATATTGACTGATATTTGGAACTGTTCATAATTCCCTCTATCTTAACTAAGGCTCCAGTTCCAGCTGAAGAAAAACAGCCCCAAAGCATGATGCTGCCACGACCATGCTTCTCTGTGGGTATGGTGTTCTTTTGGTGATGTGCAGTGTTGTTTTTGCGCCAAACATATCTTTTGGAATTATGGCCAAAAAGTTCAACCTTGGTTTCATCAGACCATAACACCTTTTCCCACATGCTTTTGGGAGACTTCAGATGTGTTTTTACAAAATGTAGCCTGGCTTGGATGTTTTTCTTCGTAAGAAAAGGCTTTCATCTTGCCACTCTACCCCATAGCCCAGACATATGAAGAATACGGGAGATTGTTGTCACATGTACCACACAGCCAGTACTTGCCAGATATTCCTGCAGCTCCTTTAATGTTGCTGTAGGCCTCTTGGTAGCCTCCCAGACCAGTTTTCTTCTCGTCTTTTCAACAATTTTGGAGGGAGCTCCAGTTCTTGTTAATGTCACTGTTGTGCCATATTTTCTCCACTTGATGATGACTGTCTTCATTGTGTTCCATGGTATATCTAATGCCTTGGAAATTCTTTTGTACCCTTCTCCTGACTGATACCTTTTAACAATGAGATCCCTCTGATGCTTTGGAAGCTCTCTGTGGACCATGGCTTTTGCTGTGGGATGCGACTAAGAACATTTCAGGAAAGACCAACTAGAGAAGCTGAACTTTATTTGGGGTTAATCAGAGGCACTTTAAATGATGGCAGGTGTATGCTGACTCCTATTTAACACGATTTGGAATGTGATTGCTTAATTCTGAACACAGCTACATCCCCAGTTATAAGAGGGTGTGCAGACTTATGCAACCACATTATTTTTATTCTTTATTTTTCTTCCCTTTATTTTTCTTCAATTGAGTTGTACAGTTTATAGGTCACATTAAAGGTGGAAAAAGTTCTGAAATTATTTATCTTTGTCTAATTTTTTTACAGCACAGAAACTTGACATTTTAACAGGGGTGTGTAGACTTTTTATATCCACTGTATGTATATATATATATATATATATATATATATATATTTTTTTTTTTTTGTATTGTGTCTTTGGATCATTGACGATTATATTCGTTTAGTTGATTCATTCAGGCTTTCAGATCCTGTTGCTCTTCTCTTTAGCATTATATGTCCACTCTTCATTATTCATGCAGTCAAGGCGAGAGAGGTACAATCAATACATTTTAATACAGTCGCTATGTCTACTTCTTCTGCTGATAACTCGGACACACAAAGATTGGCTTCAGGCCACCATCTTATTAATTATTAATTAACCTGAAGCTATGATTAGGGCTTAACTCCCAAACTCCACTACAAAAATCTTACATGTCTTGTCCTGTGCTGTGTGTCTGGCTGTTGTTCTCCCATGTCCTGTAGCTCGTTCATCGCCTCCTTTTTGCCTCACGATCAGGTACCTGCTCCTTCTCCTCCTTGGCCACCTCGTTGCTGTTTGGCGTCTTGCCTGATTATTTCTTGCATGCTTTGCCTCCTCTTTTTGCCTTGCTCCCCTCTACGCAGAGATCTGCAGGCCTCTGATTTGCCCCCCTCCTCTTCTCTGACCCCAGCTCCAGGCCTGGCCCCTCCTTAGTTGTCCTCTTTCTCCTCAACTCCATGCCCTCAACTCCCTGATACCCATCTTCTTTCCTTTCGTATAACTCCTGGCTGCTTTCCTTCATCCTGCATTTCTACTCCAACAGCCCTCGTCTCATGGCTCGGCAGCCCCTCTGTCTTCTTCAGCCTCATTTCCCCTCGACCTCTGCTTCAGTCTCCCCGCCCTTGTCTCTTCCTGCTTTCTTCTGCACTTACATGGCCCCCTCTTGCCCTTCTCTGTAGCTCTCTTTGGCCTCTGCTGCTCAACACATACCCTTTTGGAGCTGTTTTTCCAGCCACCGCTGGCCTGCCATTCTGAACCTTCAATGTTGCTGGCTTCCCCCTCTGTCTAGAGCGTGATCACTCCCCGGCATCATCTGTCTGCCTCTCTTCATCTGGTCCTCCCTTGCTGTCCCACTCTTTCATATATATCCCCGGCCCATCCTCACTGCGTTCTTTGGTTTTCCCTTGAGCCCACATCCAGCTCGGCTCCTCTGTCTTCTTGCCTGTTCTGTCTGCCATGTTCCGGTGCCCCCCCAATGGCCACCTTGTTCCTTTGGCACCCTCCTTACTGGCCTTTCTCCACCTGTCCTCGATCGCTCGCGTGATCACTCCCCGGCATCATCTGTCTGCCTCTCTTCATCTGCTCCTCCCTTGCTGTCCCACTCTTTCATATATATCCCCGGCCCATCCTCACTGCGTTCTTTGGTTTTCCCTTGAGCCCACATCCAGCTCGGCTCCTCTGTCTTCTTGCCTGTTCTGTCTGCCATGTTCCGGTGCCCCCCCAATGGCCACCTTGTTCCTTTGGCACCCTCCTTACTGGCCTTTCTCCACCTGTCCTCGGTCGCTCCTTTCTTATTCATTTTCTAGCTCATTCCTCGCTGACCCATTATAACCCTTTACTTAGCCACATCCAATCTCCAGTCACGTCACCAGACCCGAGTAGCACTACGCTACTCTCTTGAGTTCTTCTTGGGTGCTTCTAGCCAACAGAAGCATGGATTACCCTAGCTCTCCTTTAGTCTCTCCAGCTCAGTACCCTATTCATAGTTGCTCCTGCCCTTATCCACGGCCACTCATGACATCATTATACAATGCCAAGTGCTACACGTACCCACCAATCAATTCTGCAACTGACCCGCATTCTTTACCCATCAACACTTAAGAGTACATTCACTCTTCAGCTCATCATCCTTTCATAACTCACCAACTCATCGACAGACTTCATCCACATTCCCCTAGCAATTATTTAACCATAACTGCTTTGTCATTTTTCTCTGGCTAATTTAGTTATCCCATGGCTGACCTGGGGCTTTTTCTTCTCCAGTAAGGCTCCCTTCCCTAGCTAGGAACCAATATAACAGCATACCATTAATCCCCCCAAGAACGAGACATAAGCTCTGTGTTTGAGGGTCAAGCAGTGAACTCTCTCCTTTATTAATTACAAAACACATTTTTAAACACTTCACATACACAGTAGGGGCAGTGACTACCTTTGGTCAACCCCTAATTACCTCTGGCCAATCAGACAGGGTTAAGGTGTGGGAGCCAGGAGTCCCCTCCCCCAGGAGCCGCCCACTAGGCGTGGCTAACTGCTCATTCTACCTCTGGCGGTGGAGAGAGTAACATCTCTAAGCTCACTTATTACCCTGCTGGGAGTATAGGGAAACCCCAGGTCATCTCATTATTCAAGAGTCCCTACCCCCATTGTTCATGGTGCCATCTTGTCTGCTAAAACCCTTTTGTTCTGCTATCTCTTGTGTGGTTTAGCAGATACTATTAAGAGGCAGATGGGCAACTCCTGACCAAGTGTATGAGACCAAAGATATTTGACTGTATACCACACAATACAATATTTTTACAAATATAATAACAACATTTTATAACCCAGAACATATCTGCAGATAGCTTAGGTCTGAGCACACATTATTACTGAATGGCGCTCAATGGCCATGGAACCAAAGTCTTTCTGCATAGGAAAATAAAGTATTTAAATGCCGGTCCATAGTCAAAAGGCAGGAGGCTGGCAAACAGTCCTCTCCAAGACAAAGTGGCGAAGGGCACTTCGTCACAAGAGGCTTAGCCATCTTTGGATCATCACAGACAATGCACCATCCAGTGCTCAAGGAGAATGTACAGAGACAAATTACCTTTACCAAGCTCGCTACTTGATTGGCAAGTCACAATAAGAATTCACAGCAGAGTGTGTCACATTATTTTAGAAGAAGGTCTTGCAGCAAATACCTAGCTAACACACCTTATTCATCTCATCAAGAACAGACAGCTTTTTCCCTAAGGTATACATTCTCTCCATCCAAATGTTCTTCCCCTGTCACTAAAGAAAGGTTGCTACGATTTATTAAATGGATATGAAGACGGGAGTTGAGTTTAAATCTCATTAATTTCTTAGCTGATTGTGAAATACCAATACTGGACTGCAGAAAACCAAGAATCTGACAGTGAATCCTACATGAATGGTGGTCAACATAATGCTCAGGGTCTTAAAATGTAAGTTAATTCCCTTGCAAAAGACTATGGGCTTCATTCAATTGAGCCATCGGGAGATCCAGGCATTCGTAAGGGAGTCTGTAAGTTATTTTGCCATTTTTTGCTGGCTACGACCGGGTTACGGGCTCTGGCCTCCGATTCCTTGTGATAGTTAACATAGCAAGTCAAGCACGTCCAAGCCTTTGATCTTTCATGGCCTCAAGATTTCCGATCACTAAAATCGCAAATTGCTATTAAATTGCTCTGATTCCCCCACGCTAACCACGCCGCCAAGGCCACAAATAGCAAAAGTCAGACCAAAAGTTATGGGTACCAAGGAGGACTCGCAAAGGGCTTAAAGACATGTCCAGAGCATTGTAAATGCAAATATAAATTCAATACTGCACTGTAAATGATGGTGAAAACAATGTAAGGCATTATAATTAATTGCACAACAGTGTCAATCCCGTAATTCTACAATATTAAATTAAAATTATGTGTAATTTCGGGGTTAAATCAATCTCGGGAATCAATGGGTTAATACATATCAGGCCACCCGCATGGACTCTAACATTGGCTTCATTAAATTTTGATATTTTTTACATTGTGGTTCCGATCGTATTTCGGACCCCGAATCGCTAGTTGATTTTCTATTGGCTGTTTCTAACTCCGGAGTTACATCCTTGATTAGTTGATCTTGATCACACCCCGAAATGCTACATATGATGGCATGGTTTACGATTTGCTCTATCGGGCCAGGACTTGCGGTCTCGTCCAACTGAATAGCACTGTAAGTCTAGCACGCTGCGGGCCCGCAGACTTACGGCGTGTTGCGACCTCTGAATTGAATGAGGCTCTATGTGCTTTAGTACATCAATAAAAACTGCAGAGACAAAGACATTAATAGTCTTAAAAGCGTAGATTCTTCAGAATAATGCCTGCTGCACCAATGCAGTTTAGAAAAGCTTACAAGTTTTAAATTTTTGAAAAAAATCTTATTTTTAGCTGGCTTTTATGCATAGAAAGTTCCATCTTGTTTGGATTCAGTGATTCCTGATAGCTTACAGTGAGAGACATGTACTTATCTACGGAACAGTGGGGGGTGGGGGGGAGGAGTGGAATTTGACCAATCATTGGAGCTTAATACATTTAACTTTTTCAAACATTTTCAAATTTATACAGTATATATATTGATCTTACAGTGATCTTAAAGTGATGGTAGAAAGCAAAGTAGATGGATCAGATCCATTTGCTCATAATATTGATACACTGTCAGAAATATTTCCAGACAATTATGCAAAACTACCACTGACACTGAAGTGAGCAATCTGACTGATTTCACAGCACTGCATGTGCAGCAGAGCTCCGTTCCTTGTGAAACCAGGATGGATGCTGTTGAAGGGTGCTTGAGAGAGACATAACACTTATTCAACAGGAAACTGGCTTTATTTAAGCAAAACAATCAAACCACAAATATCCTTGCTCAGTAGCAAAAGAATTACCAGGAATTCAGTCCCTTTAAGGAAAAATTAAGTCTGTTTCTAATTAAGGAAACATAAAAAATCCTGGGAACTAGCAGCATTTACCAAGAGAGAAAAACTACATCTCCCAACCTGACCTGAATTGTTAGCAGAAATGTATGATTTGACACAAACTTATATCAAGACAGGAGCAGACATTCTTCATTGGCTTGTGACTTGGGCTTAGATCACATCACACTCACTTAACCGCTCACTGAACAAGATTTGCTTAGTGTAATTTAAAACAAGTAATTTAACTGCATTAATGACAGCGCATATCTCCAATCCCCATCCCCTATCCTCTCACGCCTCTCTCGCACCATATGCACATTACATATCACATAACAATATACATAATACATACAATTTTTATTTATAACACACTACATTTATACTCTTTATAAATTACTTTAAAAAAAACTAAACTATATAGTAAAGCTGTTAATCTTTAATATTGTTCATTAAAATTAAAAAAGAAAAGGTTTTAAAGTAGCCAACATAAAAAGTTTTGCTAGACGCACCCAAAGCCAAATAATTTAACAGATTGTTAAATCTATAGCTTTAGCAGCTTTTTAAGTGCTTCATGTGCATTAGAGATATGTAATAGTGGGGTGTACAATTTAACCATTCACAGAAAGCATGCAAGTGATTCATATTTGGTATTCTTCACCTCTCGCATCCAGTGTGAGGGACAGATATACCCCCACCGGAATTTGTTTGAAGATCTCCTGCTATATACATGGTTTAAGAGCCAAGATCCATAGAAGGTGATGTCTGCTTGACCCTGATGATCCTTCTGCATAAAGATAGAAGATCAGTTGCAGATTTTCCAGCCATAAATAATGATTGGGCAGTGACATGAGGTGAGTGGTGTAAATTTACATGAGAATTACTCATGCAGACTTGTGACATCTTACACTAGCTTCAACAGGGACAGGTTCATGGTCTCTGGTATCTTCTTATGGAAATATGCACCAGGTGCATCGGTGGTAGTTTTGCCCCTGATGGATGGGGGTATCCTCACATAGACATGACATTTCTCCTCTGCTTTGTGTCAGATTCTCTCTCCATTCTTTCACGCATCATCTTGAGTTGACTTTCATACATCATGTATGCGATAGCTCTCACATATATATCAATCACAAGCACATTGCTAGTGTCCTTGTTTCCAATGAAGAAGTTTTTTGTGTGCTGAGCCTATTTATAGGTCATTAATTGGTGTAGGTGGATATACACCCCCTAGTAGTATTTTCTGCACTTGGGTAGTTTCGCATTGGTTGTATGGAAGCTTTTAATTGAGTTAGCAGGTGTGTTTTAGCACATATATAGTTGTCGAACTTACGAATGTTGGTCATGCAATGTTAAAATGTATGGGCTTGCACATGCGCAATGAGCACCAAAGGCGCTCATAGCGGGCCTCACGTTGACCACTGAAGGCACTTATAGTGAGGCCCAAAAGTTACAGGTTTTACGGGAGCTGCAATGAGTTGAGCAGCAGTAGTGGGCCTTCGAGGACAGTTGGACACTGGCTTTCAGGAATCCCTGCAATGTGAGTGAGTATCATATGCGCCATCACACCGTCATATGCACACACGAACCCCACACACATAGATAAATGACATACAATAAGATCCCTGGTTATGACTACATATATAAGGGGCATCAATTACTATGTAAATATTATTATATATTATCTTATTATCATATTAGTATCATAATTGTTATGAAGAATTCAGAATAGCAGTTGCCAATGCAGTTTGTGTTAGTGTTATGTGTGCTGTTTGTTCAAAGTTCATATAAAACAAAACAATTTAAATATCAATTGTAATTGTATATTTTTTTCATGAGTTCCACTATCCCTATCTTCCCAATGTTAAACTGCACAGTTTAAAGCTGTGTCGCTTAACACTCCTACTGTTTGGAACCAATACCCAGCGTTAAACAAGGTATAACTGTATATCAACATTGATTTTACACTGAAAAGACAGTACATGTATGGGTGTGCACACTGCAGCATATGCGGATACAGAGTAACTGCATGTCCGTGTCATGTACTAGCCTAGCCTGGACCATGTCTCATAAGCATGTTAACACACATTGCTGAGAATTGGTCACAAATTGGTCAGTGTCACACACTGCACAGCAAATTCAGATGAGCACGTGTCCTAATAAATTGCAGATGGCACACCGCATCAGCTATATATATATATATATATATATATATAAGCCATGATGGACAATGATCATGATACAGCTCAATGTTTATCGGCGGGAAACAATCACCATAGCCATTTACAAGTGACCATGATGTCTGGGATATGGATACACACAGCAAATAATTGTTCTGAGAATCAATAGATACTATTGTCCTCTCATTTCACAGGAGGCTGGGCCATCAGCAGCAAGACCATTGTGCGTAACACCCCTGGGCCCTCACACGCATCACGGGCACGTTCCCAGCCCTTTCAATAAAATGAAATTTAATTGAGCCAGCAGGGATGTAGAGGTCCTGGGAACCACACTCAACAGGTCCACTTCTGCCACCCGGTGACATGCAATTGATGTGTTGGCTGGACCCCAATTCTCTTCCACTCCTGACCGGGCCACAACAGATGTTGTCCCAACAGATGATGACACAGCAGTGGTTGTCCCAGCAGTAGTTGTCCCAGCTGTTGATATCACAGCAGTTGTTGCTCCAGCAATTGTCCCAGCAGTTGATGTCACAGCACTTGTTGCCCCAACAGACTGGGCCAACACCATCTCTATGAACAAATGGCTCATAGGGACAGACAAGCCCAGACACATCACTTGGCGCAGGTGGTGCAGTTGGCAAAAGCCCATGTGAATACACTCGGTATTACAGGCTCCACCCCCATGGCAACCAGAGCCTGCGGCCTCCTCATCTCACCCCTTACCACCTTCGCCAGCTTCTATACAGCCACCCCAGTTGCACCTCTCAATCCAACACCTCCTGGCTGTGATAGAGGGAGGAAGCGCGCGGGCACAGAAGGTGTGGGCCCAGTGCTCAGAAAGAGGAAGTAGGTGAGAACATCCCCCAGGTGAGTGGTTGTCAATCCTCTCCCCAGGACCCACCACACAGACCATGATTTAGGTGAATACACACGTGAAGCAATTCGAGGGTCCACCACCTGTTGAATACTAGTTGCCTAATTTATTGTTTCATATAAATCATGGTCTGTCTGATGGCTCCTGAGGAGAGGATTGAGAATGGCTGTCCTAAGTCCTCCTCCTCCACACTCCACAATGAATATCATTTTGTATTAATGCTGACATACTACACATGTGGTTATGTTGAATATTTCTGCAATTGATGTTCAATGTGGATTGCCATTGAGATGAGGTATTGCTGTCAATCCAATAGTGTTCTGATTGATATCTTGTTCTGGTCTGTGTAGGTCTTAATAGCCCTAATCTCATGACCATGCAGGCATGTTCCTCAATATCCTCTTTCTGTCACAGATTCTGCTCATCAATTTCTGATTATTCCTTAATATCTGACAACACACTGTGTGTGGAATAGATCTGTATGATATTATGCATGATTATGTTCATCTGTTTAATTGAGCAGATATAGACAAGTTGTAAGTTATATGCACATGACTGGTTTCTCCAATTACATGGAGCGATTAATGATGATCCTTTTTTTCTCACCAGATTCCAGTTACAGTGTTGTAGTGACCACATATGACCCTGGTAGGTGCTATGCATCATGCTTATTCTAAACTATGACATTACCCCCTTTAGGTATCCCCTGGTCCCCAAGCACAACCACACCCATGATAGAGGGAGTAAGAGGCAGACAATATATCTAGATACAATGGCTATGTCAGTAAACATAACATTTACCGCTTTAACATTCTAAATACTGACATAATCATACCGCCAGGAGCTTGAATAGGGAAAATGAATGAGAAGGTGCTGGTTAGTTGAATTGTGCAGAGGGTCGAGTAGCAGAAAGTTGTTTAAGGTATAATTAGGCCGTATCTATAGAAATTAATACTTGAGAATTGGATAATTGGCTTGTTTACTTTAGCCCTTTTACTTTAAGGACAAATAAATATTAAGCCAGCCATCTTTCATTAAACATAGATTTGATGGCAGAGAAGGACCAAAAAGGTCCATCTAGTCTGCCCATTCTATCTAATTAAAATATTCATTTAATTTAGTCCCAGGATAACCTTCTGCTTATGCCAGGCATAACAAGGCAACTTATCGAATCTAATGTGATGGGTGCACTTACAAAACTCACTCTCACTAACCTTGGTTCATTTGCTAAATGCTGTCAAATACAGTGTGGGATTTTAATGGTCTAAATACTTGCAAACCATAGACTCCTTAAGTGTTTTTAATATGTAGAATGTAATTGCAATGATATTTTAAATGTTCACACTTTACAACTTTGCAAGGCTAATTAATTGAGGCCACTGGGTGTTAAATTGCTTTACTTTTGCAGGTACATAAGCTTGTATCTGTCTATGTAGCACTGTCTTCTAGTCAGAGTTGCTCCTATGCTTTGATGAATCAGTAAGGGTTGGCAAGCAACTTAAAGGAATTTTTCAGGCAAATTTCTTTAGTTTTGTATACATGCGTCAATTAGGTTAACTAATTAATGTCATTTTCCTCAATCTAATCATTATAAAAAAAAAGAAAACTTCACTTTTAAGGAGTTATTTGTGATCGAGTGTCACCTTCTGTGGCCTACCTCTTTCCTGCTCTCTCCCATGAGAGCTGACATATTGAACACTTGCGACACAAAACCACATCCACAGAGAGGGTTTTCACATTACCAGTGATGTGCTGCTTCATGGAGATTACTGTCTGCTTGTTAGTAGTCCAAGGCAATGGTATTGTGAAGCCCCTCCTGAGGGCATGACATTAGGTCACAGCTGAGGAAGATGAAAAGTAGGAGAATGCAGAAGATGAAGATCTTTTCCAATGGAGACTTCTTAAAAGTAAGCAATGTGTAAATGGTATACTATTATTACATTGGGGAGTATAAATTATGTAACTTAGTTTAAACATTAAATAATAGTGTTTTTGCCTCAAGAGTCAGTTTTAAGTTCTGAAGCTGTTGTTTGAAAGTAAGTTTAATACTGAAAACTGATTTTTTTTATCATTGAATAGGAACTTTATTATTGATCAGTGCCTTGTTAGGTATCAAGAATTGGTAGCTAGAATTGGTTCTTATATGCCTTCAAGTGAATGTTTCTAATGTTGCTCACTATAATATACTGTAAATATATAATTCTACATTTAATAAAATATATATGAGTACTTGTGACTTTGCATACACAATTCCAATAATTCCAGTGTCAAAGTAAAAATTGTGGGTAGACAGTCAGTGGGAACATCATGAACCTCATGATAATACAGAAGTCTTAGTCAATCATTTGAAAGGGGCTGCAGGGTGCAACTGTAAACTATAGCAAACATTTCATCAATGAGTTTAGATAAAAAATACTGAATAATTCCTGCCTAGTTGTAAGAGTAGAAGGGTTTACATCAGAAACAGGCGGGTATTTAGGTTTGATGCGTATCCAGATTTGTGCCCCACATTCCCCCAGTTACTCCTTCCATTGTTATGTGCCTTTTGCAATGATTACCAACCACACAGATACAGTTGTGCTCAAAAGTTTGCATAACCTGGCCGAAATTGTTAAATTTTGCAATTTATTTTGAAAATATGACTGATCATTTAAAGATTAAAAAGATATCCAAGGCCTTGAAAATGCCAGTCAGTACTGTACAATCATTTATTAAGAAGTGGTACATTCGGGGATCTCTTGATACCAAGCTAAGGTAGACAAAGAAAGATTTCAGCCACAACTGCCAGAAGAATTGTTCGGAATACAAAGAAAAAGCCACAGATAACCCCAGGAGAAATACAGGCTGCTCTGGAAAAAAGATGGTGTGGTCTGAGCACAATACGACAATACTGTAAAAACAAAATTAGCTGCATGGTCAAGATGCCAGAAAGAAGCCTTTACTGCGCCAATGCCAAGACGAATGGGCAGCTATAGAATTAGGGGCCTATTACAAAAGACTGCACTCTATCATTGATGCTAAAGTATTAAGAACTAAGTGTATGCAAACTTTTGAACAGGGTCATTTTATTTTTTTCTTTGTTGCCATGTTTTTTTTTATGATTGTGCCATTCTGTTATAACTTACAGTTGAATATAAATCCCATAAGAAATAAAAGAAATGTGTTTTGCCTGCTCACTCATGTTTTCTTTAAAAATGGTACATATATTACTAAGGGTATGCAAACTTTTGAGCCAAACATACTTACAGACAGACTGTCACTTCATATACACAGTATGTTCTTATGCACATATTCCAGGGAACTACATGTGAAGCAACTTGTAGCCCCCAGAAATTGTGCTGTCCAAGGCCCTTGACATCCTTATTTGTGAGTGACACACAAACCAAAATTAGTAAATATGTTGCCAACTATGGATCATGTGTCTCAAATTGTCAAAGAAAGGCAAACTTTACATTCTATCCACACAGCTACTATGACTTTGAGAAAACCACAAGAAAATGTAATTACTGGACAGCAACACTGTATTTACGTTCAAAAGCTATTTATGCCATTTTGATTGTGCCAGTCAAAAAGAATAATGTCATATTTTCAGTACACCATCTCTTTTTGCAGGTGTATTTTGCGACATCAAAGGGACCCTGTCACCATAACAACAGGCTTGTATCTCCTTAACGAACATTTAAAAAATGCAACATTATCTGTGTGGAATTATTACGCTAATCTGTGATTCAATATGCTAATATATGGAACGTGCTTGATAAACGTGAGGGAGAGGATTTACTCTCATATTTGCACTGGGTATAGGATGTTTGCAAAAACAGTATATCACTAATTAGTACATGGAAGCAGCTATTGGGTATTCATCAGCCACATATTTGCATAATAATGCAACACAAACAAATGGGAATATCTTAACAATTATTAGATTTTCGATTTGGGAAAAAATGGCTAAATAGCTAGCTAGCTTTTTATGTGTTTTTTAGAAGAATTTAATGTAGGTGCTGACAGTCCCTTTAACTTCCCTTTATTTCCAGCACAAAATCACATTTAACATTTTAACAGTGTAGGTTTACTGATGTTTTCTAAATCTTGTTTTTTGGCATAATTCCATAGACAGCTGTTTTAGTAAATAGTTTTTTTTGCTAGCTGTAACTAATAAAAAGCTATCTTCTGTCTAATGGAAATGCAGTTTGGAAACAAAAAGAGGAACTCCTAACTGGATCAATACAGTCTCTCTAATTATCCATGGTGACCCTGAATTCCCTTTTTAATTAGAAATAAATCCAGTCCGCTTTTAAAGTTATCTATCGAATCCGCTGTCACCACCTCCTCTGGTAGAGAATTCCACAGATTAACCACCCTTACTGTGAAGAACCCTTGTCTTTCTTTAAGGTGAAATCTTTTTACTTCTAACCTCAAGGGAAGTCCCCTTGTCATTTGAAAACCTCTTGGCACAAAAAGCTCCCTTGACAAATCTTTATACTGATCCTGGATGTATTTATATAAGGTAATCATGTCTCCTCTTAGACGCCTTTTTTCTAGAGAAAATTATTTTAATATGGTTAGTCTTTCTTCATAACTTAGCCCCTCCATTCCCCGTATTAGTTTTCTTGCCCTCCTTTGTACCTTTCCCAGCTCTAAAATGTCCTTTTTATGAAGTGGTGCCCGAAATTGTACTCCATATTCCAAATAAGGGCATACTAGAGATTTGTATAGTGACAGAATTATATGTGCTTCCCTTGCTTCTATACCCTTCTTAATACATGCTAATATTTTATTTGCCTTTGCAGCTGCTGCTTTGCTTTGAGCACTGTTACCTAGGTGGTTGTCCACGAGCACTCCCAAATCCCTTTAAATATCCGATACCCCTATATTTGCTCCATTAAGATTATAAATTGCATGGCTATTTTTCCTTCCCAGATGCATAACTTTACATTTATTCATATTAAATCTTATCTGCCATTTAGATGCCCTTTCCTCAATTTTATGTAAATCGCTTTGGAGGGAAAGCACATCACTATCTGATTTAATTACCTTGCACAACTTCGTGTCATCAGCGAAAATGGAGACACCACACTCCAATCCTACCTCTAAGTCATTAATAAATATGTTAAAAAGGAGAGGACCTAATACTGAACCCTGAGGAACCCCACTTACCACATTAGTCCAATCGGAGTATGTTCCATTTACAACAATCCTTTGCTTCCTGCCTTTTAGCCAGCTCTCAATTCATGAGCAGATATTTGCTGCAATTCCTGTATCTCTTAGTCTGCACAATAGTCTCCCATGTGGCACTGTATCAAAAGCCTTTGCAAAATCCAAAAAGACTACATCCATTGAGTTGCCTTGATCCAGGTTCCTACTAACCTCCTCATAGAAACTAATTAGATTTGTTTGACATGACCTATCACTCATAAATCCATGTTGACTCCTACTTATAATCTTGTGTAACTTTAAGGTTTCAACATACAAAGACACAATGTGATTTACTCTGAAGTATGACCAATGGAACTTTTCATGGCCCCATATCATTGTATAACATGTAATATATCCAAAAGCAAGACTGCAAATTTTCTATTCTACTATTCTAATAGTATAATACAACTTATCTGAAGAAGACATAATGACCTGCATTTTCACTATTTGTTTTTACACAGACAACAGCATAGAAGACAGCCTGAACTACAGTTAAATTGATCTTTCACAGACAACAGCATTAAAACGACAGCCTGCACTACAGTTTAATAGCCCAATTTAAATAGAAGCCTGCATCTCGCGGTATACAGGCCGAATGTCTGTGGGCTTGCAAGTTAGGGGCCGAAAGCCGAAACCGTAAACCATGCAATTGCAGGTTGCATTTCAGGGTGGGATCATGATCAGTTAAGCAAGGCTGTAACTACCTATTTAGAAACAGCCAATAGAAAATGAGAACGTCATCATTAGGTCAGTAAAACATGGAGGTTACGATCAGACTTGCAAAATACAAAATAATAAAAATGAATTCCAATACTGTTCTAGTCCATGTGGGTGGCCTGATATGTATTAACTCATTGATTCCTGAGATTGATATAACCCCAAAATGACACACAATTAAATTTGTATTACCGATTTGCGAGGTTGTGCAATTAATTCTAATGTATTTCATCGTTTTCCCCTTTATTTACAGTGCAGTGCTGATTTTTATTTGCATTTACAGTGCTACGGACAGGAGTTAAACCCTCTTGCGGGTTCTCTCTAGCACCCGTAGGATTTTCTCCTACATTTGCCGTTTACTGGTGTGAAAACATTTGTGGGCTTCGGGAATTGTAGCAATTGAATAGCGATTTGCGATTTTAGCGATCGGAACTCTTGCGTATGGGAAAGATTAAAGGCTATGATGGGTTGTAAGTTCCAGTTTTAACAACCACAAGGATTTCAAGGCCATAACCCATAACTTGTTTGTAGCTCGCAAAAAGACGCAAATTGAATGGCAAATAAGCTTACTGCTCCATTACAGGCTCCAGTAACTTACACTTGCTCAATTTAATCAGGCTCTAAGTCTGTACTTCCCCATTTTGATCTCTTTTTTGAAACAGTGATTTCTGTGGGTAGGTTTCCTGGCTTGTACATAATCCATCCTGGGCTTTGCTGAAAGCTGTGTAATACAGCAGACATATGCTTAAAAAGACTCATGTTTGAAATGCAAATGGGATTAAAGAGGGAAGCCTTTGTGGCCACATTTGCATGTCTCTGCCCAGGTTCCCAGAATGCAGTGCAATAACTGTATTTCTCAAAATTCTGGGTAGGAAACAATTTTTTTTATTTGTTTTAGGCGTTCAAATGTGAACACAAATGTACTATTTATTTACTGATCACTTTTTAGAGAAAGCCTGTACTTCACCATTTTGTTCTCTGTATAGAGAAAGCCTGTAGGGCTCCATTTCGATCCATTTTGAGAGACCCTATACTTACCCATTGTGATCTCTTTTTAGAGAGTGTGTACTTCCCCATTTTGATTTATTTTAATAGAGCCTTTACTTCCCTATTTTGATCCATTTTTAGAGAGGCTGTACTTCCCCATTTTGAGAGAGCCTGTACTTCCCCATTTTGAGAGAGCCTGTACTTTCTTATTTTGATCTCTTTTTAGAGAAAGCCTGTACTTTCTCATTTTACTCCCTTTTTAGAGAGAGCCTGTACTTCACCATTTTGTTCTCTGTTTCGAGAGAGATTGTAGAGCTCCATTTTGAGAGACCCCGTACTTCCCCATTTTGAGAGAGCCTGTACTTCCTTATTTTGATCTCTTTTTAGAGAAAGCCTGTACTTTCCCATTTTACTCCCTTTTTAGAGAGAGCCTGTACTTCACCATTTTGTTCTCTGTTTCGAGAGAGATTGTAGAGCTCCATTTTGAGAGACCCCGTACTTCCCCATTTTGAGAGAGGCTGTACTTCCTTATTTTGATCTCTTTTTAGAGAAAGCCTGGACTTTCCCACTTTACTCCCTTTTTTAGAGAGACCCTGTACTTCCCCATTTTGTTCTCTGTTTAGAGAGAGATTGTAGAGCTCCTTTTTGAGTGAGCCTGCACTTCTCCATTTTGAGAGAGCCTGTACTTCCCCATTTTGAGAGAGCCTGTACGTCCCCATTTTGAGAGAGCTTGTACTTCCCCATTTTGAGAGAGCTTGTACTACATTATTTTGAGAGAGCCTGTACTTCATTATTTTGAGAGAGCCTGTACTTACTCATTTTGAGAGAGCCTGTACTTACTCATTTTGAGAGAGCCTGTACTTCATTATTTTGATTTCCTTTTAGAGAAAGCCTGGACTTTCTCATTTTACTCTCTTTTTATAGACAGCCTGTGCTTCACCATTTTGTTCTCTGTTTAGAAAATCACATTTAACATTTTAACAGTGTAGGTTTACTGATGTTTTCTAAATCTTGTTTTTTGGCATAATTCCATAGACAGCTGTTTTAGTAAATAGTTTTTTTTGCTAGCTGTAACTAATAAAAAGCTATCTTCTGTCTAATGGAAATGCAGTTTGGAAACAAAAAGAGGAACTCCTAACTGGATCAATACAGTCTCTCTAATTATCCATGGTGACCCTGAATTCCCTTTTTAATTAGAAATAAATCCAGTTCGCTTTTAAAGTTATCTATCGAATCCGCTGTCACCACCTCCTCTGGTAGAGAATTCCACAGATTAACCACCCTTACTGTGAAGAACCCTTGTCTTTCTTTAAGGTGAAATCTTTTTACTTCTAACCTCAAGGGAAGTCCCCTTGTCATTTGAAAACCTCTTGGCACAAAAAGCTCCCTTGACAAATCTTTATACTGACCCTGGATGTATTTATATAAGGTAATCATGTCTCCTCTTAGACGCCTTTTTTTCTAGAGAAAATTATTTTAATATGGTTAGTCTTTCTTCATAACTTAGCCCCTCCATTCCCCGTATTAGTTTTCTTGCCCTCCTTTGTACCTTTCCCAGCTCTAAAATGTCCTTTTTATGAAGTGGTGCCCGAAATTGTACTCCATATTCCAAATAAGGGCATACTAGAGATTTGTATAGTGACAGAATTATATGTGCTTCCCTTGCTTCTATACCCTTCTTAATACATGCTAATATTTTATTTGCCTTTGCAGCTGCTGCTTTGCTTTGAGCACTGTTACCTAGGTGGTTGTCCACGAGCACTCCCAAATCCCTTTAAATATCCGATACCCCTATATTTGCTCCATTAAGATTATAAATTGCATGGCTATTTTTCCTTCCCAGATGCATAACTTTACATTTATTCATATTAAATCTTATCTGCCATTTAGATGCCCTTTCCTCAATTTTATGTAAATCGCTTTGGAGGGAAAGCACATCACTATCTGATTTAATTACCTTGCACAACTTCGTGTCATCAGCGAAAATGGAGACACCACACTCCAATCCTACCTCTAAGTCATTAATAAATATGTTAAAAAGGAGAGGACCTAATACTGAACCCTGAGGAACCCCACTTACCACATTAGTCCAATCGGAGTATGTTCCATTTACAACAATCCTTTGCTTCCTGCCTTTTAGCCAGCTCTCAATTCATGAGCAGATATTTGCTGCAATTCCTGTATCTCTTAGTCTGCACAATAGTCTCCCATGTGGCACTGTATCAAAAGCCTTTGCAAAATCCAAAAAGACTACATCCATTGAGTTGCCTTGATCCAGGTTCCTACTAACCTCCTCATAGAAACTAATTAGATTTGTTTGACATGACCTATCACTCATAAATCCATGTTGACTCCTACTTATAATCTTGTGTAACTTTAAGGTTTCAACATACAAAGACACAATGTGATTTACTCTGAAGTATGACCAATGGAACTTTTCATGGCCCCATATCATTGTATAACATGTAATATATCCAAAAGCAAGACTGCAAATTTTCTATTCTACTATTCTAATAGTATAATACAACTTATCTGAAGAAGACATAATGACCTGCATTTTCACTATTTGTTTTTACACAGACAACAGCATAGAAGACAGCCTGAACTACAGTTAAATTGATCTTTCACAGACAACAGCATTAAAACGACAGCCTGCACTACAGTTTAATAGCCCAATTTAAATAGAAGCCTGCATCTCGCGGTATACAGGCCGAATGTCTGTGGGCTTGCAAGTTAGGGGCCGAAAGCCGAAACCGTAAACCATGCAATTGCAGGTTGCATTTCAGGGTGGGATCATGATCAGTTAAGCAAGGCTGTAACTACCTATTTAGAAACAGCCAATAGAAAATGAGAACGTCATCATTAGGTCAGTAAAACATGGAGGTTACGATCAGACTTGCAAAATACAAAATAATAAAAATGAATTCCAATACTGTTCTAGTCCATGTGGGTGGCCTGATATGTATTAACTCATTGATTCCTGAGATTGATATAACCCCAAAATGACACACAATTAAATTTGTATTACCGATTTGCGAGGTTGTGCAATTAATTCTAATGTATTTCATCGTTTTCCCCTTTATTTACAGTGCAGTGCTGATTTTTATTTGCATTTACAGTGCTACGGACAGGAGTTAAACCCTCTTGCGGGTTCTCTCTAGCACCCGTAGGATTTTCTCCTACATTTGCCGTTTACTGGTGTGAAAACATTTGTGGGCTTCGGGAATTGTAGCAATTGAATAGCGATTTGCGATTTTAGCGATCGGAACTCTTGCGTATGGGAAAGATTAAAGGCTATGATGGGTTGTAAGTTCCAGTTTTAACAACCACAAGGATTTCAAGGCCATAACCCATAACTTGTTTGTAGCTCGCAAAAAGACGCAAATTGAATGGCAAATAAGCTTACTGCTCCATTACAGGCTCCAGTAACTTACACTTGCTCAATTTAATCAGGCTCTAAGTCTGTACTTCCCCATTTTGATCTCTTTTTTGAAACAGTGATTTCTGTGGGTAGGTTTCCTGGCTTGTACATAATCCATCCTGGGCTTTGCTGAAAGCTGTGTAATACAGCAGACATATGCTTAAAAAGACTCATGTTTGAAATGCAAATGGGATTAAAGAGGGAAGCCTTTGTGGCCACATTTGCATGTCTCTGCCCAGGTTCCCAGAATGCAGAGCAATAACTGTATTTCTCAAAATTCTGGGTAGGAAACAATTTTTTTTATTTGTTTTAGGCGTTCAAATGTGAACACAAATGTACTATTTATTTACTGATCACTTTTTAGAGAAAGCCTGTACTTCACCATTTTGTTCTCTGTATAGAGAAAGCCTGTAGGGCTCCATTTCGATCCATTTTGAGAGACCCTATACTTACCCATTGTGATCTCTTTTTAGAGAGTGTGTACTTCCCCATTTTGATTTATTTTAATAGAGCCTTTACTTCCCTATTTTGATCCATTTTTAGAGAGGCTGTACTTCCCCATTTTGAGAGAGCCTGTACTTCCCCATTTTGAGAGAGCCTGTACTTTCTTATTTTGATCTCTTTTTAGAGAAAGCCTGTACTTTCTCATTTTACTCCCTTTTTAGAGAGAGCCTGTACTTCACCATTTTGTTCTCTGTTTCGAGAGAGATTGTAGAGCTCCATTTTGAGAGACCCCGTACTTCCCCATTTTGAGAGAGCCTGTACTTCCTTATTTTGATCTCTTTTTAGAGAAAGCCTGTACTTTCCCATTTTACTCCCTTTTTAGAGAGAGCCTGTACTTCACCATTTTGTTCTCTGTTTCGAGAGAGATTGTAGAGCTCCATTTTGAGAGACCCCGTACTTCCCCATTTTGAGAGAGGCTGTACTTCCTTATTTTGATCTCTTTTTAGAGAAAGCCTGGACTTTCCCACTTTACTCCCTTTTTTAGAGAGACCCTGTACTTCCCCATTTTGTTCTCTGTTTAGAGAGAGATTGTAGAGCTCCTTTTTGAGTGAGCCTGCACTTCTCCATTTTGAGAGAGCCTGTACTTCCCCATTTTGAGAGAGCCTGTACGTCCCCATTTTGAGAGAGCTTGTACTTCCCCATTTTGAGAGAGCTTGTACTACATTATTTTGAGAGAGCCTGTACTTCATTATTTTGAGAGAGCCTGTACTTACTCATTTTGAGAGAGCCTGTACTTCATTATTTTGATTTCCTTTTAGAGAAAGCCTGGACTTTCTCATTTTACTCTCTTTTTATAGACAGCCTGTGCTTCACCATTTTGTTCTCTGTTTAGACAGAGCTTGTAGAGCTCCATTTTGAGAGAGCCTGTGCTTCCCCATTTTGAGAGAGCCTGTACTTCTCCATTTTGAGAGAGCCTGTGCTTCCCCATTTTGAGAGAGCCTGTACTTCCCCATTTTGATCTCTTTTTAGACAGACACCATTCGTTTTTCTCCATCCTTTCTGTTCCAAGACTCTGATGTTTTACAGCTTAGCAAATCCCTAGTCCATCTTATTAAACCCATCTTTGCCACGAGGGATCTGCAATACACTACAGAGCAATGTGCTGAGGTTCCCCTGGCTCTAGAGGGATTAACCTTTTTGTTATTAGAGATACCACAGACTTTAAAATACTTCAAACACTCAGACTTTTATTATTCTTTTGTTGCAATGTTTTAACCTTCAGTAAAACTGCAGGTTACATAAGGTGGGGGAAGAAATTTCTATAAATAAACCACAGTGGAGCCTTTTAACTTTCTACCAACTGTGCCGCAGAAAGGAAAAGCTTACAGGAAAATGAGGACAGTGTCGCTGTCTGTCAAATGATACGCTTACGTGAAAAGGAAATAAATTACTGCACTGGCTTGGAAGAACGAGTGTCTGATATTAAAGGTATCCATCAGTCTTTCAATCCATTCCCCTTCCAGCTCTTACATTTTCTTTAACTTGATATTCTGTATTTTGTTTTGCTTTCAAAAACACAGGATAGTAGGGAATTGTGAATTATAGGGTACATACCAGAACAGGAACAATACTGTTTTGCGGTAATCTACATCACTGTAGGGACACAGACACATAAGCCTGGAGGCTGTTGGTGGCACTGCATGGCCTCTCCACTCTAGGTTTAAAGAAATAAATTAAAGTAAAACAGCTCTGTACTTTAAAGGGACATTGTCATCACGTTTAGTTGTTGACTGCATCTGAAGAGTTGGATATATCCATATCCATAACATTTGTGTAAAAGGATTAAACAATTTAATAAATATGCAAGTGGTATTTATGGCCTTTCCCTATTTTAAATGATGAAAAATAATGTAGTATTTCAATTCAATATATAACTTTTTTAGTGGACAAACATTTTATTTAAGAGCTCTCTTTTTTTCAACTCACAAGCAATTTTACGAAATCTCATGCATTATAATTAGGCAACGCGGTGCGTGATGTAACATTATGTATTCCCCCATCCTCCCATTTATACGTCACAGAGTAGCACATGCGAGTTTTAGAGATCAAGCATGTGCCGTTTAGCAGCTGTTTTATGCAAAAAAAATTATATATGTGCTTGTGTTTAGATTAAAATACAAAATATTTGGAGGGAAAGACACAATGGTTAGCATTATGTTATTAATGATGTATAACAAAAAAATATACCCTTTTTTTCTTTATACTAGAAGTCTGGCAACCATATAATAATATTATTAACACAGTCTATGTTACAATAGATAGATAGATAGATACATATTATTATTATTATCATCCTTTATTTGTAAAGTGACAACATATTCCTTAGCTCTATAGAGGGATTAAGTACAATGCAAAAACAATATTAACACATTGCACATGAGGGTCATGTCTTGGAGCTTAAAATCAAACATGCCTAGTGCTTGTTAGCTTATGATGACCCATGTACGGCAAGCTTTTACAGCTGAAAAAAACTTTAGTAAATTGTACAATATAGATTACTGTTGCCCATGATTTCTATACTCTTATACTATATTTTATTTCATTAAAATTATTATTTTAAAAGTATATATATGTATATATATATATATATATATATATATATATATATAAATATATATATATATATATATATATCTGAGAAATTTGAGCAGGAAATAAGTTTTCATCAAACAGAATCACTAATGTACTATTCCTTACTTGTACTACTACTATATATATATATATATATATATATATATATATATATATATATATATACAGTCTCTGTAAACCTCTCCCATTTTTGTAAATACTTTATTATATCTTTTCATGTGACAACACTGTAGAAATGTCACTCTGCTACAATGTAAAGTAGTAAGTGTATAGCCTGTATAACATTGTAAATTTGCTGTCCCCTCAAAATAACTCAACAAACAGCTATTGTGAGTAGACCCCTAAGTGGAAATGTCCAAATTGGGCCCAAAGTGTCAATATTTTGTGTGGCGACCATTATTTTCCAGCACTGCCTTAACCCTCATGGGCACCAGAGCTTCACAGGTTGCCACTGGAGTCCTCTCCCACTCCTCCATAAGGAAATCCAGAAGCTGGTGGATGTTAGAGACCTTGCAGTCCCCCACCATCCATTTGAGGATGCCCCACAGATGCTCAATAGGGTTTAGGTCTAGTGACATGCTTGGCCAGTCCATCACCTTTACCTTCAGCTTCTTTAGCAAGGCAGAAGTCGTCTTGGAGGTGTGTTTGGGGTCATTATCATGTTGGAAAACTGCCATGCAGCCCAGTCTCTGAAGGGAGGGGATCATGCTCTGCTTCAGTATGTCACAGTACATGTTGGCATTCATGGTTCCATCAATGAACTGTAGCTCCCCAGTGCCCAGACAATAACACTCCCACCACCAAAAGTATATACTGTATGATGAAAGAGAGTTGAAATAACCCCTAAATAAACGTATAAGGCACAAATAGTACAAAAACACTGATATGAGATGAAACCCTCAGTTTGAACATAAACAGTGATGCAGAGTGAGTGGAGGCAGCATCTGACATCAGCAGGTAAATGCATATAGGGGGAATCAACACAACATATTATAGAAAACATATATACACATATAGACATATGTGTATATATGTTTGGTGTGGGCCTGCATGAGTGCTGCAGGCACTGGGGAGCTACAGTTCATTGAGGGAACCATGAATGCCAACATGTACTGTGACATACTGAAACAGAGCATGATCCCCTCCCTTCGGAGACTGGGCCGCAGGGCAGTATTCCAACATGATAACGACCCCAAACACAACTCCAATACGACCACTGCCTTGCTAAAAAAGCTGAAGGTAAAGGTGATGGACTGGCCAAGCATGCCTCCAGACCTAAACCTTTTTGGGCATCTGTGGGGCATCCTCAAACGGAAGGTGGGGGAGTGCAAGTTCTCTAACATCCACCAGCTGCGTGATGTCATTATGGAGGAGTGGAAGAGGACTCCAGTGGCAACCTGTGAAGCTCTGGTGAACTTCATGCCGATGAGGGTGCTGGAAGGCAGTGCTGGAAAATAATGGTGGCCACACAAGATATTGACACTTTGGGCTCAATTTGGATATTTGTAATTAGGGGTGTACTCACTTTTGTTGCCAAAAAACATTAACGGATATGTGTTGAGTTATTTTGAGGGGACAGCAAATTTACACGTTTATACAGGCTGTACACTTACTACTTTACATTGTAGCAGAGTGTCATTTCTTCAGTGTTGTCACATGAAAAGATATAATAAAGTATTTACAAAAATGTGAGGGGTGTACTCACTTTTGTGACATAATATATATATATATATTGTGACAAACCACTTCTTTTACAGGTAGGATTGTCACCGATCTTGCAGTAACCACAGCCTTCTAGGGTATACAAAGTCCAGGACACCTTCAGCTCAGTTTTCCTTTTTTTATTCAGTTTGAAAGCAGGTACTTTAAATAATAACAAAACAAACAAAATCCCTTGCTCTTACTTGAGCTCTTCCTAGACAGTACTTGCTATCTGCAATTGGGTGGCTTTCCCACTTACCAATTTCCCAAACAAAAGCAATGTCTTTGCAATAAGCGCAGCCTCTCCTAGCTGTCTTTTCCTCTCTCCCTTGGAGCAGGCTGCTCTCTTCTTTTAAAGGCCTGTCTGCTAATTGAGTAGCTACAGGTGAGTGCCAATTAGCTAACTCTTAAAAACCAGATCCAAGCTGTGGTCAGTTTATACAGCAACTAGTGCTGTTGGAGCATTGGCCCCCCCTGCTCTCCAAATACTCCGCCCCAGGGACCCATACCATGTTTTGCAGAGCATCAGCTATGCATATTGCAAACTGTAACATCTCTCCCTGGGGCATTTAACTGAGAAATCCTCTGGTTGCTGTCTAGCAAATCAGGTCTGATGTATCTCCCATCAACCACTATTCCACCTTTATTCTCACATATCCTCCCCCCCAGCTCATACCCAAGGGTTTGAGCGACCATGGAAATCAGGGAGTGTACCCTCGAAAGCCCATCAGCATTACCTTGTTGCAGACCAGCCCTGTGTTCCACAGTGAAATTAAAAGATTGCAAACTCAAAAACCATCTGGTTACTCTGGAGTTACTTTGCCTGTTCTGATACATCCACGTCAGAGGAGCATGGTCCGTTATCAATCGAAACCTTCTGCCTAGTAGGTAGTATTTAAGAGAGTCTAATGCCCACTTAATAGCAAGACACTCTTTTTCAACAATAGAGTAGTTCTTCTCATGTGGGTTTAACTTTCTGCTCAAAAAGAAAACAGGGTGTTCTTCACCCTGGTATTCCTGTGAAAGAACAGCCCCCAAGCCCACATCAGAAGCATCTGTCTGAACTATAAAATCCCTGGAAAAATCTGGGGTCACTAAGACAGGATGGCTACAGATAGCTTCCTTCAGACTCTTAAAAGCCTTTTCTGCCTCAGGGCACCATTTAACTATGACTGGGGATTTTGCTTTAATAAGGTCTGTCAGGGGTGCAGCAATGGTAGCAAAATCTGGAATGAACCGCCTATAATATCCAATTAAACCCAAAAATGCCTTTACTTGTTTCTTTGTAAGGGGCTGTGGCCATTTTTGTATGGCTTCTACTTTGGCTTCCTGTGGTTTAACCAAACCCCTCCCAATAGAATAACCTAAGTACTTAGCTTCCTCTAAACCAATCGTACACTTGGAAGGATTGGCAGTTAAGCCTGCTGAGCGGATAGCATCAAGTACCGCTTGAACTTTAGGGAGGTGGGATTCCCAGTCTGCACTGTGGATGACGACATCATCCAAGTATGCTGCAGCATAACGAACATGAGGTTTAAGAATTCTGTCCATCATTCGTTGGAATGTGGCAGGTGCCCCATGTAACCCAAATGGCAATACAGTGTACTGAAACAGGCCACTGGGTGTTGAAAAGGCTGTCTTTTCTTTGGCTCTTTCAGTGAGCGGGACCTGCCAGTAACCCTTTGTTAAATCCAAGGTTGTTAGATAACGAGCTTTGCCCAGTCTTTCTATTAACTCATCAACTCTTGGCATTGGGTAAGCATCAAATTTTGAGAGGGCGTTTAACTTGCGGTAGTCATTGCAGAACCTCCATGTGCCATCAGGTTTTGGCACCAATACAATAGGACTACTCCAGTTACTCTGGGATTCTTCAATGACTCCAAGTTTTAACATGCTCTCAACCTCTAAGTTTATAACCTCCCTCCGGGCCTCAGGAATTCTATAGGGTTTGAGGTTAACTCTTTTCCCTGGTTCGGTTATTATGTCATGTTTAATCACTTTAGTCTTTCCTGGAACTATCGAGAAAACATCCCTATTTCTTCTGATGAAATCTCTGACCTCTTGCTTTTGATGGACAGACAGAGTCTTAGATACGTTCACATCTGGCTCTACTATAGGAGGTTCTGAAGGTTTTAAAGCAACCAGGACCTCCCTGTCCTTCCATGGCTTTAACAGATTTATATGATACAACTGTTCAGGCTTTCTTCTTCCTGGTTGTCTGACTTTATAATTGACATCACTCACTTTCTCTATTATTTCATAGGGTCCATGCCAAGTCGCAAGGAACTTATTCTCCACAGTAGGGACCAGAACCAATACCCTGTCTCCCGGTTGGAACACTCTGACTCTAGCATTACGGTTATAGCTGTTTTTCTGAGCCTGCTGGACTTCCAGCATGTGTTCCCTGACAATAGGCATGATGGTGGCCATTCTATCCTGCATTTGAGCTATATGCTCAATTACACTCCTGTGAGGAGTAGTCTCCTGTTCCCAGGTCTCCTTAGCAATATCCAATATTCCCCTGGGATGTCTTCCATATAATAATTCAAAAGGAGAGAAGCCCGTGGAGGCCTGTGGAACTTCCCTAATGGAAAACAGTAGATATGGCAATAAAAAATCCCAATTTCTTCCATCTGCATCAATTACCTTGCGTAGCATACTCTTAAGGGTTTTGTTGAACCTCTCTACTAAACCATCAGTCTGTGGGTGATATACTGAGGTCTTAAGATGTTTAACCTGCAAGAGCCTGCACAACTCTTTTGTGACTCTGGACATGAACGGGGTCCCCTGGTCTGTCAGTATTTCTTTAGGGATACCCACCCTACTGAACATCAACATAAGTTCCTTAGCTATTAGCTTTGCAGAGGTATTACGCAAGGGAATGGCCTCAGGATAGCGAGTTGCATAGTCCAAGATGACTAATATATATTGGTGTCCCCTAGCGGACTTTACCAGTGGCCCCACTAAGTCCATAGCGATCCTTTCAAAAGGCACGTCAATTATGGGTAAGGGTACAAGTGGACTACGAAAAGTCTTGAAAGGAGCCTTGTACTGGCACTCAGGACATGAGGAGCAATAGTTTGTAATAGCAGCAAACACTCCAGGCCAGTAAAACCGTCTAAGGACTCTCTCTCTAGTTTTTCCGACTCCCAAGTGTCCCCCTAATATGTGGCTGTGAGCCAACTTTAGCACTATATTCTGGTAAGTCTGAGGAACCAACAGCTGCCTAATGATGTCTGAATCCTTTTTTTCTACACGGTAAATTAGGTCATTTTGTACTTCAAAATAGGGGAACGGCAGTGCTCCTCCTGGCTGATTAACAACCCCGTTTACAACTTTAATATCATTTCTAGCTGTCACTAAAGTGGGATCTTCCCACTGAGCGCTTTTAAAATTACCTGGACTAATTCCAATATCAATTAAGTCCTTATCCTTGTCTGCATTATTAGTAGGCTCCTCACTAGTTTGAGCTGGGTTATCTCCTATTAATACTGGTTTAGGGCAGTATTTTTTCTTTTTCCTTATTTTTCCGTCACAGTGGTCAAAACCCAAGTCAATATCGGAAAAAGGGAACACATTATCCTCGACAGACTGACTCATTTCTGATAAATTTTGATCTGTCTTTTGTAAAGCTGCCCATAATTTTAGAAAATGAGGAAAGTCTCTACCGATCACTACCTCATGGGCTAATCTAGGTACTACACCCACTCGGTACTTTAAATTCCCATACTGGGTTCCAATATTTACTTCCGCAGTGGGGTATTCCTTTTTATCACCATGAACACAGATAATGCCTATTTTCTGTCCATGATCAGGTTTTACACAAGGTATTATAGACTCTGCTACCAACGTAACCATACTACCTGAATCAAGTAATGCTTTAGACATTTTTCCATTCACAGTTACACAGCATTTATGAGCGTTATTATCATAGTCATTGTTAGCAATACCACAACAACTGAGCAAAAATGAACGTGTTCCCTCATTTTTGCCCATATTGCATTCCATAGGTTCATCCTTAAATGGACAGTCTTTGGCCATATGACCATCCTCTTTGCACTTGAAACATTTGACAGTACAGTCTGACCACCAATTAGTTCCTTTCCCAGGCCTATTAGACCTGGATGCCCCCCTTAAACCTTGAACAGTCTTACCCGGTCTTGCAGAATCTTGGGGCTTAGGACTGCGAGGGTTTGCCTGTGAAGTAGGACATAGCAGTTCTCCTGCAGCCTCATATCTTTCCACCAAGGCAATCAGTTGGTCAGCTGTATGGGGGTCACTTTGGCTGACCCAGCGACGCAGGGAAGCTGGTAAACCACGCAAAAACCGGTCCATTACTAAGGTTTCCACAATGTGGCTAGCTGAATGGATTTCAGGTTGTAACCATTTCCGTGCAAGGTGTATGAGGTCAAACATTTGGGAACGTGCGGCTTTGTCTGAAGAATATGACCATGAGTGGAACCTTTGGGCACGTACTGCAGAGGTTACACCCAGTCGTGCCAAGATTTCAGCTTTCAATTTGCTGTAGATACTTGCATCGGCTGGTTCTAGGTCATAATATGCCTTCTGCGGCTCTCCACTTAGGAACGGTGCCAGTATGCTTGCCCACTCACCAGCCGGCCATCCGTCCCTCTCAGCAGTGCGCTCAAATGCCAGAAGGTACGCCTCAACATCATCTGATGCGGTCATTTTCTGAAGATAGTGGCTCGCCCGAATCACCTTTGGCCCCTGGTATCTTCCATCAGGGTCTCCATTCAGTTTTCCAGAGATCGCTTGGATTACCTGTTGTAGTCCCTGGGTGACTTTTTGCTGCTCCTCACGGGCTACTTTAAACATCTCCGCTTGTGTCACAACAAGCTGTTTTACCAAGGACTCAGTGCCCTCCATTTGTGTTTTGGCCAGGACTTTAGCACACTCTGCCTGGGCCAGCACCAGTTGCTGCAGGGCTGCACTGTTTTCTGCAGCTCTCCTGTTAGTCTCCTGTTGCACAGAGGAGGATTGGATCAGAGCCTTGATAACATCCTCCATGTTGAGCTTTAAATGACTTCTACCCTCAGGCTTACGTGGATGCCCGCATTCTCCACCATATGTGACAAACCACTTCTTTTACAGGTAGGATTGTCACCGATCTTGCAGTAACCACAGCCTTCTAGGGTATACAAAGTCCAGGACACCTTCAGCTCAGTTTTCCTTTTTTTATTCAGTTTGAAAGCAGGTACTTTAAATAATAACAAAACAAACAAAATCCCTTGCTCTTACTTGAGCTCTTCCTAGACAGTACTTGCTATCTGCAATTGGGTGGCTTTCCCACTTACCAATTTCCCAAACAAAAGCAATGTCTTTGCAATAAGCGCAGCCTCTCCTAGCTGTCTTTTCCTCTCTCCCTTGGAGCAGGCTGCTCTCTTCTTTTAAAGGCCTGTCTGCTAATTGAGTAGCTACAGGTGAGTGCCAATTAGCTAACTCTTAAAAACCAGATCCAAGCTGTGGTCTGTTTATACAGCAACTAGTGCTGTTGGAGCATTGGCCCCCCCTGCTCTCCAAATACTCCGCCCCAGGGACCCATACCATGTTTTGCAGAGCATCAGCTATGCATATTGCAAACTGTAACATCTCTCCCTGGGGCATTTAACTGAGAAATCCTCTGGTTGCTGTCTAGCAAATCAGGTCTGATGTATCTCCCATCAACCACTATTCCACCTTTATTCTCACAATATATATATATATATATATATATATATATATATATATATATATATATAGTAACAACATAGTGTGCTGGTGTATTGGCTTCAATACTAAGTTTCTCAATAAACATAATATTCAGCAACTAGCAAATTAATTCTTACTGTATTAGTATTAATTGCATGCTATTCAAAGTGTTTTTTGTTGTATAATTGTTGACTGAAAAAAACAAAAATATGTTCAATAGCATATTTATTAAACTTTTTTTTATTTAATGTGAATATATAATTAAAAGAAATTAATATTTCCATTGAAAACATTTCAGAGACTAATTAAACCCAGGACTTCAATTTCCCAGCCATCTACTATTAACTACTGAGCTAAAGATCCACATTTATGCTAATGGTTAAAAAAACAATATTTGTAACCTAGAGCTAATTCTAATAGTATAACAATTCTTTACTTCAATAGCTTAGACCTCAGTTATTTTACTAGCAGTTTTTAAAAAGGAAGTCACTTTTTCCATATGCATCTCCACCCTTTATTGGATGGTGCAGAGTTTATATGGTGAGTTCAATTTCCCATTTAAGGTACATATTGTATTATTGTTGAGTTCATTATGTAGAGCTGAAATCACACTAGTTTACAATGGGCAGACTAGATGGACTTATTGAGTCTTATCTGGCCTCAAAATGTGTTTTTTGTTTCTATACTTCACACAGAAGTACTAAAATGTATCATCAAAATACAATTAAAGGGCCACTGAAGTGTTAGATTTATATTATGTATTTTTCAAGATAATAAATAAATGATAACAGCCTTTAATTGTTAACTATTTTTAACGGACATCCTGGTACAATCTCTGTTCACTTCTGTTGAAAATGACCTACTCAAACAACAAACTTAAAATAACCCTCCTACTCTAGCTACAAATAGAAAAGATGGGAATCCTCCTTGACCATAACACAGATATTCAAATGTTAGATTTATTTTCTAAAAATGATTTTATGTTTCCATATTTAATACCTGCTAATGTTGTCAGTTTGTTACATACTGCGCAAGTCTGTGTAGTATTTACCATACTAAAATTGTCCTTTAAATAAGTGTTCCCAAGGCACCTGGCATATACACAAAGCTATTCTTGTGGAAAATAAGCAGCTAGAACCTTCATGGAGAGATTCGCCTCTTACCTTTGTATACATATTTATTGTGGTTATATAGAACTGATGAGCCTGATGCTGACATGATCAGTTGTGCGTTAAGCAATATATAAAGCTATAAACATTTTAAGCCGAGAATTCATTTTTATACTAGTCTGTTAGTCCATGTCATTTCTAAAAACAAACTTTTGTCTTGTTATTTATATATTTAAATTGTAAGTATGCAAGTTTTCAATCTTGCAATGTGCTTTGGGGAAAGCTCTACGGACATCGGATTCTAAGCTCAAGGCAGGGCCCTCCATCTTTTGTAATGTGTTAATATTGTTTTGTCTTGATCACACCTTATGTATAGCGCTATGGAATATGATGGCGTGTTACAAATAAACAATAATAATAATAATAATACATCCAAGAGCTTGTCATATGTGGAGTCTCAATTATATTTTTGCATTAAAGGTATTTCAAAGCTTCCCTGTTTTTAAGTTTTTTTCGAACACATAGGCCCTCATTCAATTGCGATTTGGACAATTGAATAGGGCTCTAAATAAGCACATGGCATATTTTATTTAAAGAAGTTTTTAGTTAGTGAAGACCTTGCTTTTGGATAGATGTTTACTAAGTAAAAACTTCTTTAAAAATATATGTTATGTGCTTATTATGACCCCTATTCAATTGGCCAAATTGCAATTGAATGAGGGCCATTCAGTTTATATCAGAAACACACATTACATTGAGTCATTCTATACACACACATATTTATTTACATAGGCACCTTGTACTAACCAGCAGAAACACTGCATTCAAGTATGTTTTTTAACCCTATACTACCCTTCAATCCAAGAGCAGAAACAATGTAGAAATTCAGAGCTGCATTGGTGAATTGCATGTTTCAAGGAGGAGAGTAATGTTTGGTTTTGTGAACTAAGCCAACAATTTCTATGATGCTTTGCTGCAGAGACTGCTGCACCTGCCTCTGACTGGCCAAAACAAATGATGAATATTGTGCTAATTATAGCAGGGATTTGCATGGGTGTTAACTCTCAAAATCAACTGTTAGCAAACTCAAGGGATTTAGCAAACTTTAAGGTAAGTTTAAGCATGTTGATTTTGGTATTTTTTCATGCAAAAAATGTTTTCATACACTACTGATTCTCTAGCAGATGCATTAATATAGTTTGAAACTTAAATATGCCATTAATTATATTAGAAAAATAACCATTGGCTTGAAATGATCAGACATTTAATAAATCAATTTTACCAATAACATAACAATTTAAGGAAATATACCTTTCCAATAGCAATTTAAAATTAATTTGTGTCCTTTTGCCATTCAATATCTATTTAAAATGTATCTTTTAAATACCACATATGAAAAACGTAGAAGTGCGAAATCAAGTAGCCATATCTTTCTTTTTTAATTACCCTCCTAAATTATATCAACCTTCACGCTAATGCACCCACATAATAATCAGACATATTTGATATTAAACTATTTACATCAAAAATATAAACATAATGGAAACATTTTCTATTGTTAGTCCATAAGGCAAAATATTTTCTGTATTTTTGTTATTTAAAAGTGAAGCATTTCATGCTTTTTTTTATACCTGATGAAGGCTGAACAGAAAAAAATACTATTAATACTCTGACATAATGTTACTTTATATAATAACAAGGAACAGTTCCTTGTGGGATTTATTTCTGATGATCAACTGAGCAGTTCTTCACAGATGAGTCCCATCTTTCCAAATCCCAAAGGTTTATTCTTGCAGTATATTTTAGCAATGTCGTGGAAAGCAGTGTATATATACCAGCAGTGTAATTAACCCCTTGGGTGTGATGAATATCTCCCAGTCTCACTAATCCTTTAATTGGGGGTACCTTGGGACATTATGTTTTCTGTTTTCCAGCTGCAACTAAGTAAATAAAATCCATTGGGATACAATTTATGATGAGAAAATTAACTCAGGTTAGGCCATATCAGTATTGATGACATCACCTTCAGCATTGGACGCCTGGCTTAAGTGATCAGCTTCATACAAAATGGATGGATTCCAAAGCAATGTCATCAGATAGACAGGTAATGTAGGACTAGATTGTACAGTTGTGAAAATGTGGTCTGGATAAAACTTTACATATGTTCTTTGACACCAATGTTGTCAAAGCACTCAATGTCTTTCTTATATGTTGTGCACTAGAAGCAACACAACCCCTCCTAAGATGCTTCTACCTGTTTACATGTTACCCTTCTCACACCCTAGGTATCATAGATAGAATGTCCCTATCTACACTTAAAGACAAGAGAACAAATTGGAAAGCAAGTAGGACATATATCTAACTATAGTACTGGCTGGGACATCTGTATGTGCAATAATTAAAGGACTACTGAAGTGTCATATATATATATATAGTATGCCCTTATGAAGAATGTGACTTGATAAAATTAACTAGATTTTTGCTGTTGTATTAAATATCACTTTAATGGCGGAAGAGAGTAGAAACCTATGAGGAATGGGAGAAACCTTAGAATCAGATAAGATGTATCTTCCGTTCTGTTGAATGCTACAATAAATAGCCACTTGACAAACAGTTTGATAAACAAGCAGCCCCATAAAATTTGAAGCCCGTAGCGGCATCTGCACACCTGTAAAGGCTGCATTTTTGAAATTCGGCTGCATTTCAGAGCTTTTAAATTGAACCAGGTCGCGAGTTACTGGCCGTGGACGCAAGCCCGTAAACCATTTTTGTGAATTCTGGATGTGCGGACGTGAACATGATCAATTAGTCAAACCCATAGTTATGGGTTTAGACGGGGCCAATGGCAATTGAGATCGTCATCATTACGTCACTGAAAAATTTAGGTTGGATTTCAAAGCCTTACGGGTTTCAATTACGAGTTTCGATCAGACCCGCATTCCAGAAATACTGCAATATTAATAAAATCAGTAAATATGATATTCTAGTCCATGCGAGTTCCATTATATGTATTACCACATTGATTGCCGGGATCGATATAACATGTAAATTAAACAGAAATAAAAGTATTTTGTATTGCAGATTTGCGAGCTTGAGATTGTTGTGCTATTAATTTTAATACCTAACATCACTTTCCCAATTGAAAATACAGTAGTGTGGGTATATTTGCATTTACAGTGCTGCGGATAGGACTTTAACCCCCTTGCGGATCCTCTCTAGTACCCGTAGGATTTTCTCCTACATTTGCCGTTTACTGGTGTGAAAACATTTGTGGGCTTCGGGAATTGTAGCAATTGAATAGCGATTTGCGATTTTAGCGATCGGAACTCTTGCGTATGGGAAAGATTAAAGGCTATGATGGGTTGTAAGTTCCAGTTTTAACAACCACAAGGATTTCAAGGCCATAACCCATAACTTGTTTGTAGCTCGCAAAAAGACGCAAATTGAATGGCAAATAAGCTTGCATATTTGGCTCCATTTGTGGGTTATGGGTTTAACGCCAGTGCATTCGTAGCACTTTAACAGCGATTTTTGAAAGTAACAGTTACAGGCTTGACAGATCAAAGGATTTGTGGCCAGGGAGTTCAGATTTCGACATCCCGTATGGTTTTTCCGCCTTTAACTCGCAGATCGTTAGAGGGTTGCTTTATGTGGCCTATTTAATAGCCCTAAGTCTTGCGGGCTGCGTTATGGGCTATGGTTTTACACATTGAGGAATTTAATAGGACTGTAAGTGCGAAATTCAATTTAAAATGCTGTTGTGCACATGGTTTATACAGTTGCTGATTTTGTTAATTTGTTATATTTTTTTTTTTTTCCAAAACTGCAGTGTTCTTTTACATTTTTTGTAATTTCTTCCAAGTCTGTCAAGTGGCACCTGTTGCAAACTCTACATTTTATTTCAGTTGAAGGGGATAAAGTACATGTAGTTACTGCTTCAAATGATTATTAAGATTGAATATTTTCTTCTGTATGTTGAAGTACTCTTCTCTAGCTTCTATCCTGCAGATTTCACTGAGATATTGAATATTGCAGCAGCATGAACTGTTCCTCTATAGATCTAATCACAATAATGCTTAACTGTATGAGCCAATAACAAACCAAGCCAGGGTAGGTGCTCAGTCACAACCCTTTAAAGTGTACAAAATCACAATCTTTTAACATTTACTGCAAGTTTCCCCAAGTCTTTGAACCTTATTGAAAGCCACGGTATGTTCCAGTGAATCACATTTTTGTCCTGCTGCTAGACCTCTAATAACAGAATCATTATTTCTGCTTGACTCTTTCTTTTCAATAGGCAGAAAACTGATGCAAACACAGGCTCGGGATTCAACGGCCTCTCTGCTCTGCTACATCTTGTTATTAAGTATAGAAAATCACATCTATTAAGTGACAATGCAAAGTAATTCAGTTACAAGATTTTTTTTAAAATTCGAGACAATGACAGATTTGAAAGGAGTTGAATATTAGGAGAAAGGAAAATTTTCAGGCACTTTATCTTTTCATTTTTCAGCTTCTGGCTGTGTGGAATCTAATTTCTTAAACGGCCAGTGTACGCGATTTTCAGGCAAATTTTATTTTTAGTTAAGTATTAATTATGATTAAAAATACATGTGTAATCAGCAGAAAATGTAATCTTTAGCCAGAAAATAGAATTGTAAAATTCTTCCCCACGTCTCCCTCCTCACTTATCTTTATCTTAAGCACTACACAAACAAATATATAACAATAACAATCCTTCACATAAAACTAAAAATAAATAAACTTTATTTATGTGAAGAAAATAATACAAATGAATGCATTACCCTTCTAGATTGTAAGCTCTTTGGAATAGGGACCTCTCTCTGTTGCACCAAGCTGTCTGTGATCCCATTTGTTTTAAATTTGCATTGCACTGTACCTGTACCTATCATTTGTTTATACCTTTGTAATTTGCTAATTGTAATTAATGTGCTCTATTCTACTTTGTAAATAGTGCTACGTAAAATGCTAGTGCTTTATGAATAAAGAGTAATCGCCTGAGTGATGCCTACTGCGCAGTCGCTACTCGTGTCTACTATCTGGCACAATGGGGGAATCCTGCAACTGTTCATGAGCGGCGCAGCCACACATGCGCAGTTGCGTACACTGTGTACGTACGCAGTTGCGTCCACTATGCGCATGGGCAGTTGCGTCCGCAATGTGCAGTTGCATCCACTATGCACATGCATGGCACAGTCAGGCGAATAAGGGAGGGGGGGGGGTAGGGAGAGAAAGGGGAGAAAGAGAGGGAAGGGGAGGACAGAGAGAGGGAGGGAGATGGAGAGAGAGATGGAGGGGTGAGGTACAGGTAGAGAGAGGCAGTGGGAGAGAGGGAGAGGGCACAGTAAGAGAGAGAAACAGCACTGTGAGAGACAAAACAGACAATTGAAGAAACCATATGATATCATAATTTATGACAGGCAAGTTACTAGTAATAAATAATTGATGACCCTCCAGCGATGATCCTTGATGCACAGGTCCTTAGTCTTCAACCCATGATAAGTGGGCACATCCATGTTGATAGAAGAAATAGATCATCTTAATTCTTAATAGAAGATTTTTCTATCCTTGATCTTATATTAGCAGCAAATCAGGGTAGGGCTTAATAATATTGTTACCTCTTTAGCCTCTTTTAGCTCACTTGTGCCCTTCACGGGGAAAAATATCCTGTAGTATATCAGTCTGGTCCCACTCACTAGAGTGATCCAGCCCCGAAATACCAGGCAATTGTACCCTGAACAGGAGAAACAGCAAACTATACACTTACGTTTCTGTCACTGTGGGCCTCGACAGTGAGGTGCAGCTGTACTCCCTAAGGCATAGTGAGCAAGGAGTCCATGTTTGGAGTCCCCTAGTTCTTCTCTGATTGAGCTCCTCTGAATTTGTTGTTCTGTTTGTGCAAATTACCCTTAGGGATTAGTCTCCCTAAGGGTGATAGGGGACTCTAGACATCTGCATAGTTAGATATATGGGGCCTCATTCTATTATCGGCCGTAGGAGATGCGGGGCCGCAAGGACCGGCCGCAAGCTATTCGGCTATTCTATTCCCTTCCGCCGGGGATTCCGGCAGGCTTGCGGCCGGCGCCTTGTTATCCCTTGCGGCCGCACGCGCCGTAGGAAAGCCTTTGATCTTAAACGGCCGCAAGAGTTTCGGCCGCAAGAAAATCCTGGTTGCTATTCAATTGCTCCGGGAACCCTCTCTGCAAGGCTAAAACCGAGCCACAGCTTACTTGCAGGAAAAAGGTCCCGCATGCACACAATTAAGCACATTATAAAGCCATAATAAAGCCATCCTGCACTCTGAGGAGACTATAAAGTGATTGTAGGTGTTAGCATTCATAGCCCAACATTCCCCTACACTCAAATCCGTAAAAAATTTTTTTTCAAATTTATGTCAAATATCCATGGAAAAAGTCCAGAGGGCTTTGAGCACCTCAGACCCAGCCCACGCTGCGGACGGAAAATAAACAGTTAATGAAATCTCTGATTTGGGCTGATGTGCAAGCTTGAGAGGGGGTTGCTATTAATCCTCATGCCCCCCATTATGATCCCTAGCATTTACAGAGCTTTACAGTGCCGTCTTGAATTTATTTTTGCTTTTAAAGATTTCTGAGCTTACGGCCAGTTGCAAGATATGCGGCCGGCCGTAAGGGGATATCCTTGCGGCGCCGTATATTTGAATTGCAAGGTAACGGGAGCCCCGCACGGAATCGCAGCTTTGCGGCCGATTTACGGCCGATAATAGAATGAGGGCCATGGTATTTCCAGCAGTAACATGTCAGAGCTGGACCAAAACATATATGTAATTGGTCTGATTACTCCTGGTGATCAAATAATCTTTTTATAAAAATATGTTTCTGTCCATCTGACCTAATAATTTAAGAGCCAGAACACAATGGAATGGGCTGGCACAGACCATTTATAAAAGGAATTGATGCTACTATCAATGTGATGTGTTAAATACTCTTGAGGACAATAGCGACAAACCAAAACCCTTTAGAAATTATACTTTTTTAACCTGTAAAGCCAAAATATCACCCAGAATAGACCCCCTACAAGCCAGAACACACTCTTTATATTCTATTTTAAATGAATTCTAAAATCAAACATAGGAATGTTTTAAACACAATTCAGAACAAGATTTAAGAGTCCAACCCATCTGCTTTATTACCCATTTAACAAGCTAGAATATTATGTTTTGTAAAATGACCCAAAACGGCGTCTTTACAGAGAGCCAAAATTACAAAAATGTACCTGACCGACACGACCATTTATGCAATAAGCCTCAAAACTTCTAAGGACACTAGTATACCCAAATTTATAATCAGTGTACTCAGGACATCAAAGGCTTCTGTTATCAGCTAAACTGGTTTTAGTAAGCATAGAAAGTACCAAATGAAAGAAAAAAACTTTTCTTTTTAATTTAATTACCGTAGTAGCTTTATTATTTTTCTTCTCCAATTTTGCATATAATCAAAATAACAAATATACCAATAGATAGCTAAGCTTTTATTGCAATAAACAATATATATATTGCTAGATACAGTGTTCTCCCCAGACAATCCTACCAGCTGTGTGGCATGAAGAAGCAAATGGGTGAGCACAAAGCTTTACAATGTGTGTTTGCTCATTAGCCACCTCTCAAGCTGGGCGGCTCTCCAAACTATGTGGGTGGAGCGCCCCTCTAAGGGGCTGGGGAGAACACTGAAAATATCATGGACCCTTGGCACTGAAAGGGTGAAACAACATGGTTCCCTGTGTGTGTGTATATATATATATATATATATATATATATATATATATATATATATATATATATAGTGTACTGAATCTTTTTGCAGTCTGTTTGCACAACTGGAGGAAACACTCAAGTTATTTGTTTCAGATTAGATTTTATAGTTGAAAAGCAAAACATATCTACAGGAAAACAGCCAAGTCTGGACATTTCTGGAAAAGATAACAATAACACTACAAAAAAGCTTTCATTTTTATAGAATACACTATGCATGCCAAGGGCCTCATTCAATTGAGGAATTGTAACTTACAAGAGCCCGTAATGGAGCCCGTAAACTATTTTGCTATTTAATTGGAGTCTTTTTGCGATCTGCAAACGATCTACGAGTTACAGGCTGAAAACCCATGCGGTTGTTACAACTGTAACTTAAAACCCATCTAAGCCTTTGATCTTTCAAGACCGCAAGAGTTACAATCGCAAATCTCTATTCAATTGCTACAATTCTGCAGATATTTATACACCCGTAAATGTCAAATGTAGAAGAAAATCCTACGGGTATCAGATAGGATTTGCCAAGGGGGTTTAATCCCTGTTCGTAGCACTGTAAATGCAATAAAAACAATCAATCCTGCACTGTAAAAGACGGGGAAAGTGATGAAAGACAATAGAATAATTGCACAACAGTCTCAAGCTCGCAAATCGGCCATAAAAAAATATTTTTTGTTATGTGTCATTTTGGTGGTATATCAATCTTGTACATTGCAGGATTGTGGGTCTGATTGCATATCGAACCCCTAAACGCTAATTGTTTGACATGTAACCTCCATGTTTTACTGACCTAATGATGACGGTCTCAATTTCTATTGGCTGTTTCTAAATGCGTAGTTACAGCTTTGCTTAATTGATCACATTCACACTCTGAAATTCTACATACGATTGCATGGTTTACGTTTTCGGCTTTCGGCCAGTAATTTGCGGACTTGCTCAATTGAATCGCTCTATAATTGTTGCCAGTTTCAAGCCCACAGATACAGGTCCTGTATAATGTAATCTGCGGGCTTGCAATTGAATGAGGCCACAAGTAACATGCCAAAAAGCTTCTATAGGATGTTTCTAAAGTAAATTATTCTTGATATGTTAAACTTTGTTTTTGAGGTATGATAATACTAATATGGGACTCAAAAACACTAATATACTACTTTTATGTGCTGATATATTATTTCTTTCTATCAGTCTTATTAAATTGTGATTCAGCCAATTGAATAGGGCTCTATTTAAGCACATAGCATATTTTTTTTTCAGAAGTTTTTAGTAAGTGAAGACCGTGCTTTAGGATAGACGTTCACTAACTAAAAACTTCTGTAAAAAATATATGCTATGTGCTTAAATCGAGCCCTATTCAATTGGCCCGAATTTCAATTTAATAGGGCTGTATGTCAGTAAAAACAATCTCCCCCAGTATTATCTCATTCTAATGAAATCCAAGAGCCTCATATCAGCATATGAAGCTGATTAACATACTGGAGCTTTACTAACAATGCTGAACACAGTGGTTGAGCTATATGTTGGTGCAGCAGGTGCAAAGCACTGGGGCCCACTGAAGCATAAGAGCTGCTGATACTTTGGGTAAAGGAGGCTCTTAATTTATTAGGTCAGATGGACAGAAACTTATTTTTATAAAAAGATCATTTGATCACCAGGAGTAATCAGACCAACTACAGTACATATATGTTTTGGATTTTTTATTGAACCCCACAATAAATGGATGCCTCTGTCAACGGGTTCACTGCTATGAGTAAAACATATAGCCCATTATAAATTCTCTTTAACAGGAAAAATACTTGGACTCCATTTAACTTCTATTTTTTCCAAGGATATTCTCATTTGAATGCACAGGCTAAAAATAAATATTTAATGGGTACACTATACCTTTATGAGCTGCCCCTCTACAACTCCTATATGATTTTGCTGACAATTAGTTTAGAAATGTTACAGTTGCCTTCATCTCTCCTTGAGTGATTTCCACTTGATTGTCAGTGCTAGCTGTCATTCTACCCATTTACCTCTGTACTTACTGGAATCTCTGATGTTAAGTACTACTGAATGATACAAACAGTGAGAGGAATGAATTGAGTTAATATCCATGTTATTTATTAATGTGTTATGTATGTTATAACATATGTGAATAAATCTCACACAAATCTGTAATAACCACTGAAGTGGGGAATGTAATTAACCTTAATTTATCAGCCTATTTCTTCAGAGAACTATGAATTAGCACATGCACACATAGCTTTCAATGCTACAGTCTGTAATACGGATTGAAGCAGGTAGTAGAATGTACCCGTCTGCAAAACTCATAATCAGAGGCGATTTCTTCTGTGTTGCTAATGTGACAGATGGATCCAGCATTTAAACATATGGTCCCTTCCCCTGAGAGCTATTAGAAAAGCAAAAGTATTATTTTGTGCAGACTAGATGCGTTTTGGGCCAGATTTACTAAGCCGTCTTCAACCATAAAAGACTTTGTGGAGTGGGATGGTTCTTTCAAGCATATGAGAGTGACAGAAAGTAGCATTTGGCAACGATTAGAATGTGTTATTAGGTGAAATTCTAGTAATCTGATGACAGAGGATGGGAAGTAGTACTTCTCAGAATAACTGGTAGATACTTCCTCATGCTGCCCGGCAAAGGTTATAAAATCTGATATGTTAATGACATTGTGACAATATGAATGCATGCTCTATAATTTTATGTGCACTTTTTCACCATAAGAAGTGTAAAACTACCTAACTCAGAATCTACACTAATTATAAAGGTTTTTGGGGTACCGGAATTGAAAGGTAGTTTAATAAAACTTTGTTAGATAATGGAGGAAACCCAACATTTAGTGTTCTGTTAATATGTATTGCTTGCAATGTGTTCTTTGCACACTTCCTGTTAAAGGGATATGGAAGACTTTTTTTTTTCTTGCATCAGAAAGAGGGTATTTTATAATGTGTCATGGTGTGTTTTCTTTTTCAAAAAGGGTCTCAGAGCCCAAAATATTTATTAAGATGTGTAACTGCTCTTGGGGCATGTCCTATGCCAACCAAATGAGATCTATAGACTAAAGTATGCTCTCTGCAATTCCTGGTAGTTTCAGTGTAGTTTAATCAGATTTTACTTAGTATTTTCTTATTGCAAAATGTTTGTAATGTTTAAAACATGCTCTTTAAAAGCTTGGGAAAAAAACAGTTGTGTTCCATTTCCCTTTAAAGAAGCAATGAGTCTATTTTGGCTTTGTGTAACATCTACCAGACCAAGAGGCAATAGTTCCTCTTCATGATATTACCATATCTCATCAGATTTAGCAGTGTTGTGCCAGTCCTGTGCAATTTGCCATAGGGTTTAGAACAATTTCCACTGGTTGGTTGCATAGTATGGGGTCTTATTGGACCCAGTCACAGTCACGCTCATTTGGGACTTGAGCTTCATTAGTTGCTATAATGTTTGTTGCACTCATAATAACTCCTGGGATGAACAATGCCATGTTGCTCATACAGCAGCAGTAAACTTGACTTTGTGTTGAAAAAAGTGTTTAAAAAAGAATGTGTTTCAATAAATAAAGTTGTTGAACAATGGTACACATTTACTGTAGGGAGGTTCTACCTGGTGGTGCAGTGGTTAGGATTGAGTGTTTTTACCTCTGCAACCTGGAAATGGATGTGCCTACTTATCCAGGGCTGAAGACTGAGGACTATTGCATCAAGGATCATCGCTGGACGGTCATCAATTATTTATTACTAGCAACTTGTCCGTCAAAAATGACAGCAATAAACTTTGAAGCCTGACAATACTGTTTGCCACACAATGGGAGCAATTCCCCATCTTCTTTACTGGCCTTGCAATGAGCGCTATTGCGAGTCTCTCCCTCTGTCTACTTCCTCCCTTGTGTCTCATTTCCCCCTCCTCTCCCTCCCTTGTGTCTCCTCCCCCCCTGTGTTTTTACCCACTCTCCATCCCCTGTGTTTTTCCCCCCTCTCCCTCCACTGTGTCTCTTTCTCCTCCTCTCCCTCCCTGTGTCTCTTTCCCCCGTGTCTCTTTCCCCCCTCGTGTCTCTTCCCCCATTTACCTCCCCTGTGTCTTTCCCCCCTCCTCTTCCTCCCCTGTGCATCTTCCCCCCTCCTCTTCCTCCCCTGTGTCTCTCCCCCTCCTCTCCGTCTCCTCCCTCCCCTGTGTGTCTCTTCCTCCTTCCCTGTGTCTCTCCTCCCTCGTCCCCTGTGTCTTTTCCCCCCTCCTCTCCCTCCACTGTTTCTCTTCCCCCTCCTCTCACTCCCCTTTGTCTCTTCCTCTCCTCTCATTCCCATGTGTCTCTCCCACCCTCCTCGCACTCCCCTGTGTCTCCCCCTCGTGTCTCCCCCCTCCTTCCCTGTGGGTCTCCCCCGCTCCTCTGTGTCTCCCCCTCCTTACCTGTGTGTCTCCCCCCACCTCTGGATCTCTTCCTCCCTTATCTCACTCCCTTCTGTTTTCCTCTTCTGGGCATGCACACGGGCGCCCGTTCGTGTGCGTGCCCCGCCGCAATGCGCACAAGCAAGGGTTGCGGCAATCGTAGTTGTCAAACTGTGATTTGTCGCAAGCGTGACGAGGAATCGCTGTTTGACAACTATTATATGTGATTACTTCTTATTCATAGAGCACCAACATTTTACATTGCACTATTTACAAAGTGTTCCCTGGTGGTCCAGTAGTTAGGATTCAGTGCTCTCACCACTGTGACCTGGGTTAGATTCCAATCAGGCAACCAAGAGGTCACACCACCTTGAAGCCATGCAGGGTTTGGCCTGGTCAGCACATGGATGGGAGACCACCTGGGAATACCAAGAGCTGTATTCTGCGGCCCACTGGGGAAGGAACTGACTACCCACTCCAGTATATCTGCCATGAATATCAAGTGGACCAGCATGTTGCAGTCCTTGAGGTCACTGAGAGCGAGACACGACTGAGCAACACAAACACACAAGGTACACACATGCTGTATTTCTTGCCCTGGAGAGAGATCATAGCTATATATATATTTATATATATATATATATATATATATATATATATATATATAAAATTAGCTATATTATCGCTAATATTATCCTTTATTTTTAATGTACCAACATATTCTGAAGCATCAATAAAATGGGACCCACTGAGTAGCTTTGGGATAACACAGATTATAGTATTAATAATGTTATATCTGTCAGGTAGATATAGTTGCTGTGAAAAGTTAGTTTGGGGAATTGTACCAGCAAATGCTTGGTACTATATCAAGATCCTGTTCACACAGGATAAGTAAATTCAATTATTTATCTTGTGTAAACAGGATCTTGATATAGTACCAAGCATTTGCTGTTTAGGAATAAATAACTATAACATAACTATGGGTTGCCGATCAACCAGAACAAAAGGTAACAAACATATCATTATCTAATGTATGGGTGATGCTATAGAAAAAAATCCCCAATTAATATAACTGTTTTTAGAGAATTGCTAACTTGAGTCCAGTAATTAAATCTACATTAAAGTGTATCATTTTTGATGAAGTGTATTTAGCCAACTTTTTCTTTGTAAATTATGACTTCTATTAGTGCTGTAATTTTTGTTTATATCACATATTACAATTGTCAAACTGCGAAACGTCACACTTTGCATAGTGTGTATGCCTTAGGCGATGAGCGGCGAAGGCGCTCATCGCCTGTGAGCCTTGTGTAGCGAGGTGAGCTGTTAATTCGCAGCACTTAGGCAATGAGCCAATGTGGGACTCTCTCTCCCCTGTGTCTCTTCCCCTCCTCCTCTCTTTACCCTGTGTCTCTCTTCCCCTCCTCCTCTTCCTCACCTGTGTCTCTCTTCACCTCCTCCTCTCCTTCCCCTGTGTCTCTCTTCCCCTCCTCCTCTTCTTACTCTGTGTCGCTCTTCCCCTCCTCCTCTCCCTCCCCTGTTTCTCTCTCTTCCCCTCCTCCTCTTCCTCATTGCCTGCGAGGCAAAATTATGAGCCACGAGTCTTAGAAAAAAAAATACCCAAGGTAAAAAAATAACGCAGTAACCACCCGAACCGTGCAAACCCCAAAACACGAAAAACACACACAAAAACACAATAAAAATAAAAAACAGCCAGGACGTCTGAAAGTGAGGGTACACGCAAATTTAAGCCTAATTGCCACAGTTTCGGCACTTGAAAAATGGCTAAGCGAGAGAAAAAATGGCGGGCCCAAAAAATGAAAACGAGGCTCCACGACCCCGAACCAGGCAAAACACTGCCAGCCACGTAAAACTTTCCCAAAAGACATCTGAGATAAGCTCTGGACCCCCACATTAACCGCCTGCTGCGGGGTCTGATCGGACCCCCGAAGTGTGCCCACATTAACCCCATGCTGGGGGCCCCCATGAGGGACAACCGCAATGTCCCAACATTAACCTTTGCAGTGGGGGTCAAAATCATGTCTCCCACTGCATTTAGAAGGTGTCAAGTCCATGCCGCTGGTCCTTAAAGGGCCCCTGGCACACAAAGAGTTAAGGTCGGCAGCGGGGTGTAGAAAAAAATGAAAACGAGGCTCTACGACCCCGAACCGCGCAAAACACTGCCAGCAACGTAAAACTTTCCCAAAATACATCTGGCTCTGTACCCAGCCAATCACAATGGGATACACCTCACAGGGTGATTGGTTGGAGGCATCTGCGCCTTCTGATTGGCTGCAGTCTGGCAGTGACAACAGGCAATTAGAAGGCACTATTCCCTTCAACCAATCACAGTGGGATACACCCCCACGGCTGATTGGCTGAAGGCATCTGCATCTCCTGATTGGCTGTTGTCACTGTCAATCAGACTACAGCCAATCAGAAGACTCAGATACCTTCAGCCAATCACCCCGTTGGGGTGTATCCCATTGTGATTGGCTAAGGGGAATAAAGCCTTCTGATTGTCTGTTGTCACTGTAGCTAATCAGAAGGTGCAGATGCCTCCAGCCAATCACCCCGTGGTGGTATATCCCATTGTGATTGGCAGAAGGCAATAGAGCCTTCTGATTGGTTTAAAAAAATGACAGGTGCATTAGCCAATCAGATTGGCATATGGGGGTTTATCCCATTCTTACTGGCTCACACCTTGGTGCCTTCTGATTGGCTGAAGGCGCCATTGGCATTTTTTTTTTTTGCAGAAAAGGCTCTAGGGGCCTCATTGGCATCTGGGAGCTCCACGAGTGCGGAGCTCTGTAGTTTTTTTTGGTTAGAGCACGGATTCTTCCATGACCTAGCTGGGGCAGAAGAGGAGGAGCACGGGGACATCGCGCCAAGGTAAGTTGAATGTATATTATGTTTATTATATTTTATTTTGTGTGTGTATATTTTGTACTAATGTAATGTTTATTTTTAACAGGGGCCGCGCCGGAGAAGAAAATAAGAAAGACGGGGAGATACTGGAAAGGTGACAAGAATATTTAGAATGTTTATATATTCTATGTAGTGTTTTGTAATAATGTTTGTTTTTCTTTTCTTACTAGGGGGCGATCTGAAGGGACATCTGCAAAGGTAAGTGGTCTAAATTATTCTATTTTAGGTTAGATTTATGGTTTGTGTATCTAGAATAGTTTTAATGTATGTTAGCTGGGGGGGTGTATTTTAGATAGGGGGTATATATGTATTTTAGATAGGGGGTAGGTATTTCAGATAGGGGGTATGTATGTTAGATAGAGGGTATTGTATTTTTCATAGAGGGTATTGTATATTATTTGTATTTTATTGTATTGGAATGTGATGTATATATTTTGTATATATTTCCTTTTCAGGTGTAGCTTTTTTATTTTCTGTAATGTGGCTTTTTTATTTTCTGTGACTTAGGTTTTATTAGTTTATGTGACTTAGGTTTTATTATTTTCTGTAATTAGTGGGGTGAGGGTTTAATAAGGTTGGGTTAATGGGGTATAGTTAGCATTAATAGTGTAGTGCTTACACTATGTGTCATGAGGGTCCTGGATGACCCTCATGGCACTTCTAGTGTCATTACATGGGTTAATTAGTGTCCTATACGGGTCTATATAGTTGAGTCACCCAGGACACTCACATTGTGTGACAAACAGCATTTCAACACTTCAACACTAGTAGTATTTATATATAGTATTTGTATATATATATATATATATATATATATATATATATATATATATATATATATATATATATATATATATATATATATATATACATAATATTTATATAGTAATATAGTATCAACTTTAGTAAGTTAGCAGTGTACATAAGGTTTTCAGTGGAGTACTTGGATTTGAAAAATTCAGCTACTTGTTCACAAACCCACTCCGGATAATATTTATGAACTTGAAAAAAATTATCATGGATTTTAGCAATTAATATGGTGATATTATTAATATCAATAACCTTTATTAATATTAATTAAAAATGTACATATATCACATATTTGCCAATTTTGACTAATTTCTGAATTCTTACTACACAATATATTAACAGCATTGGCCTCACAAAATAAACAGAACTGTATTATGTGGGAATATATTTATTATAAATCAATAAAAATAATGATTCAGTATATTTTAATATAACAAGATGGTATAAACAATTGTAACAGATATAAATCAAGCTACAGCAATTATAAAGCTTTAGTTATTTTTACATTATCCACCCAATATGCTTATTTATAATTAGTATGGTAATTTATGACATTGGAGATAGTTTTGATTATTTTGTCATGTTTACAAATATCTATTTATTAAGATAGCATACAATTTTTTATTTCATATGATTTTATAGTCAAATTATAGTATTATCTCTGATTCAAAAGATAAAATGTTTTTCAATACATTTAATTATCGGATATATTAAATTGCTATAAAAGCTGATATTTTTGTAGTATTTATAAAAATTAATTTGTAAATTATACATTGACTTACAATCCACAAATTATATGGTATATTGTATTTATCAGATAAATATTGATAAAGCAGTTTATTCTATATTGTTTTAAAAACATTTCCATGATTGTAATGAAAAAGAAGTAACATTTAAAGAAATATTATACTTTATTTCATACCTTTTTTTTGTACTTCATTTCATCATATGACCTAGCACAATGGAGGTCTAGATCTTTTCAGAAGTTCTTGGTATGTAAGTGTATAAATTCTTTTGTGAGTGAGCTGTGGAAGTTTCTTTGTAGAATGCATTTTGAGTTTTCTATGTGTTTGGGATGTCCCAAATAGTAAGTGTATATTATATTCTGTCTAGGAGTTTCAAAGTTTTCTCTTGGGGTTTGTCTGTCCAGGAATCTGTGTTTGTTGAGAGATGCGTGGATGTGTGTATCTTTCTCTAGATGTTCCTCCCAAATCTTCTTCTAAGATTGTTTTAGATTCCTTGGTCAGAGAGATTCCTCTAATCATACCCAAAACTTAATTTGCTTATCAGAAATTCCAATCAGGCTATGTATTTGGCAACCAATCAGAAATCCTAATGATCTCACAAAATATTCAACGATTAATTGGATGTATTCTTTTCTAGAGACTTATTAAGTGTTAATTAATTTCTTAGAACACCAGAGGGTGCTCTTGAACATTGAAATTACAACAAAAATTATAATTAAATTTGTTCAATAAACTTTGACCTCATCTGTCGTAAATAAAACAATAAACAAGACATGTTAGCAGGTTAGTGATATGGAATACCAGTTATAAAAACCAAGAAACAGATTTATTGTTCTGGGAAACACATGATGTTTAGTTAAAACATTCTTACATATGGGAATTTGGGGAGTATTTAGATAAAAGAAACCTTATCTTTTCAATTAATGGAAGAATTTCTTAGGTATGTCTGTTGTAGGACAAAAGAACATTAAGAAACTGAAAAAACTAACACATCTTTTTCATAGATATTTTATGTGGAGCTGCATATATATGTATATATATATATATATATATATATATATATTATATATATATATGTGTCTGTGTGTGTGTATAGAGCATATAACATATATTGGATATAAAAAGAAAGGTTAATAATTGTAATATTATATTAGCTTATAATAACCATATAAAATAGAACTTGATTCGTACAAAATGTAGCCGCTGACTTAAAAATGGATACAACAGAATTTTTTACTAGTGATATTTACTCCCCATAGAAATAACGATTTAGTGGCTACCTATTTCATCTACCTAAAAACCTAATACATCAGGATGGCAATTTTCTCTACTTGTTTCAGTGGAAGAGCTAGTGAATGGAGGGCCAAGATGCATCAAAACATTTCATATCACTGCTCTCCCATTTGTCTTCTAAGCAATATTAAAGAACCACTGCAGTTCAGGAAAAAAAGACAATTGTATGCACAGTATGCACAGTAAAAAAAATAGTACATATGCGACATGCAAACAAGACCACAATGCATTTTCAAACTTGAATCCAATACCACTATATACATGGCTACTTTTAGCACATGTCTGCTGTTACAATGCAACTTTCAAGCATAGTAAAGGATGGATTTGCAAGTTTGTACCAAACTAAAAGTATTAGCAGCCATGGACATAAAAATAAAACATTTTTGGGAAAAGTCTGAATTTTTGAAGACTCTTTATGAATATAGGAATCAATTGTGTGTTTGTTACAGTATTTCCCCAGTACTGGATCATGACAATGTGTATATTGGCTATCATTTGAGATCAAGAGGCAAGAGAGAGCCTTTGTTAAGATAATCGCATAACATTGAAGTTGGCACCACACCCTCCTCCCACTAGTCCAGAAGCAGATTAGTTTCTTCAAAATATCTCTACAGAAATGTAAACAACCTCTCACACTCACAACTTCCACCTACAGTATGTATCATGGATTTCACCACGGCCCAACAAAAACATACCAATTTAAAATTATTTTCGAATCAAAAAATAGTTATATCCTTTTTTCTTCTTAATTAGACTTGGTTTTTAAACAAATACTTTTTTTTAGTTACATAGGGCCTCATTCTATTATCGGCCGTAAATCGTCCGTAAGGCTGCGATTCCTTGCGGGGGTTCTGTTAACTCGCAATTCAATTATACAGCCCCGCAAGGATCTCCTCTTACGGCCGGACGTAAATCTTGCAACCGGCCGTAAGCTCTGAAATCTAAAAACTCAAAAATAAATTCAAGCCTGCACTGTACAGCTCTGTAAATGCTAGGGATCATATTGGGGGACATGAGGATTAAAAGAAACCCACTCTCAAGCTTGCACATCAGCCCAAACCCGAGTTCAAATTAACTGTTTATTTTCCGGCTGCGGCGGGGGCGTGTCTGAGGTGCTCCAAGCACTCTGGACATTTTACATGTATATTTTACGTATATTAAAAAATATATATTTTACGGATTTGAGTATAGGGTAATTATGTGCTAATTTTGCTAACACCGAATATCACTTTATCGAGTCTGCAAAGTGCAGGATGGCTTTATTTGAGCTATTTTATGTGCTTAATTGGTGCTAGCGGGACTTGTTTGCTGCAAGTAAGCTACGGCTCATTTTTAGCCTTGCAGACAGGGTTCCCGGAGCAATAGAATAGCAACCAGACTTTTCTTACGGCCGATTTCCTTGCGGCCGTTTTAGATCAAAGGCTTTCCTCTGGCGCGAGCGGCCGCAAGGGATAGCAAGGCACCGGCCGCAAGCCTGCCGGAATCCCCGGCCGGAGGGGAATAGAATAGCCGAATAGCTTGCGGCCGGTCCTTGCGGCCCCGCAACGGCTGCGGACGCTAATAGAATGAGGCCCATAGTATTTGAGGTTGAATAAAGACTGTTAGTCCATCAAGTTCAACTTTTTAGATCTATTCTGATCCTTTTAATATGTGGACTATTTGTTAATAATTGTCTATTGATCCAGAGGAAGGCAAACAGAAAGGAAAAAAAAAACATTAAAACGTTGCCAATTGTCTCATTAGGGGGAAAAAAAGCAAAACTCCTTCCTGACCCCAGAGGCTGGCAATCTAATTTCTCCCTGGATCAATATTCCTTTGCTAGTTATCTAGGATAACCTTGAATGCCCTTTTTATTCCAAAATATATATAACCCCTTTTTAAAGTTATCTATCGAATTCGCTGTCACTACCTCCTTTGGTAGAGAATTCCACAGTTTAACCCCCCTTACTGTGAAGAACCCTTTTCTTTGTTTAAGGTGAAATCTTTTTTCCTCTAACCTCAGTGGATGTCCTCTTGTCAGTTGAAAATCTCTTGGCACAAAAAGTTCACTTGACATGAAGTATTTCAAAGGTTTTGCTTTTTAGTCTATGAACCTTTACAGAATTGTTTAGAATTTATTGATATAATTTTGATAGTATAAAAAAATACATAAATCCCTTTTTGTTTAATTGTGTGTTTGTTGCCAGCTTGCTGCTTGATGAAAAAATGAAAATACATAAAGTTTTATACAGCTCATCTACAGTTGATTGTCAAGTGGTATCTTCATCATGTGTGAGTGAAAAGTTTAAGTGAAATTGCTTTATACATTGAAAGCGATGAGAAGTAAGAGGAGTGAAGACAGAGTAGCCGCTTGATTTGGAGAGCATAATAATAAAATAATTTTCCCTCCATATATATAATATATATTTATTTGGCCCCAGTTTGAAGGGAATTGCTTTAATTTCACATTGCAAATTTAGATTTTATTGCAAAATGAAAAATTACACCTTTTTTTTTGCTTCAAGGTAACCAAGCTCAAAGAAAGCATATGGAACATTCTGTACCAGAATTATATGAAAGCTCAAAGTACTCTATATCTAGAAAGGCTTTGAAATGTCACAAGCCCGTGTAGGATAAGACTGTAACATTTTTTCCAACATTTTTTTCCACACCTGGTAACCCAAGATAAACTTGTGCATTTCAGGCTCATATTTTATAGGAGCTTATTAAAACTGCATTGTTGTCCAATGTTGTTTTTTGATTGGTCAGCTAGTATGTGAAAAAAATCTGCTTCTTAATTACATATTTTGAAAATGAGTAGCATTAAGTCTTCTACCGATAAGTAGATATAGTGATTAGAACCCTTATGATAGAAATAAGAACATTTACAGAAAAATTACTTAAGGAGCCACTGAAACATATTTTTCAACCTAATATTAATTATTATTTAAATGGTATAAACTTTTTATTTTTAAGTAGATGTATTTAAACATTTTGTAAATAGCATGTGGAAGGAGCTAACACATAGAGCAGTAACCAAACAAACATGATTTGGCTGCATTTAAAGTCATCAAGTTGTAAATACAGCCAATAGAACTTAGCACAGAAAATGAATATTATGTGTGAATCAGATGGGCCTTCTGCAATGGTTAGACATATACAATAACATTATTTCATTGCATATTGCATATGACTATAATAATACTTAGAACTTGCCTGTAAAAAATGAAAAAGTAAAATTGTAAGCCTGGCAATGCTGTTTGCCACACAATGCAAGGCTTAGGGCCCTCTGAGCCCCTTTGGCACTCACCGCGAGCCCCACGCTGAGCTCCTTCAGCGGTCATTGCGAGCCTCTCCCCCTGTGTACTTTACAGGGGCCGCGATGAGCTCCCTGGCTCTCTCCCTGTGCTGTATGTGAGTGTGTGAGTTCATTTGAGGCATATTTGTTTTTTGTATTCAGCTTTTTACTGTTCAGTGCTTCAGTCGTTAAAGTCATATTTTTGCAAGATCCACAGTCCATATACGTGGCTCTGGTCCTAAGTCCTATGTGCCGAAATGTTGCGTCCCTCACTAAGTTCCTTCAGCGATCATTGCAGCCCAAGTCCCTCATGCTTCAACTGCTCGCCTCTCTTTGCGAGGCTCGCAAAGCGTGACCAACGGCCCGTATATCCACAACTATTAAATGTGAAACAATTTCCTATGTATTAGGCGTAAGGTTATCCTGGCTGGTAGGGTGTATGTAAAAAACGAAACTGACCTGTAAAATAAAATAAATAGACAAGAAAAGTATTAATACTGTAATAGAATACAAGTGAGAGCCTGTTTTCAGCCCGTTGAGTGGTAAACAAGCTCTGCCTAAATATGGGATGCTATAGTGCACTGGACAATGTGTCACTGGAATCTCCAAACGCTTCTTTCAGTGTTGTGCCTATCTAAATCTGCAATGGCCTGTCGCCCCCGCCCCCCTGTGGCCCCCCTGCAACCCTACCGCACCACCAGCATTCCTCCTGTGGCACCCTGTTCACCCTGTGCCGCCGGGTGGCCCTCCCATGGTGCCCTGCTACCATCATGAGGCACGTGTGGCCATATGCGACCCTTCAGCAGCACCCAGGGCCTCATAGTGGTTTTAAGCTTCTTGTTTTATCTGTAGGAAAAATGGGAGAGAGGCGTATTAGTTGCTAAAAGAGGTATGGATAATGTAGATATATATGCTGAAATGCAAGAGAAGGTGATTTACAAGAGATAAAATGACCCTATATTCTTGAAGAAGGACATGGCTGAACAAGCTGGGAGCACAATGGAAGGTGTGGGCGGACCACATGACTGAACAGTCTGTTGGCAACAACTGATTTAGAGAATTTAAAGTTATTTGAAGCTATTTACCTTAGTAGTAGTTAATATTAAGGTGAATAAATGTAGTGTCCCTTTAACTGCAAGTCTCAACATGGAAGTTGTAAAAATAAACTACTTAAACATATGAGGTGAGCTGTTAATAATTGCCATGTCGATATAGTATGGGTGGGATTATCTGCATGCACCTAATACACACACAGTTATATTGGAATCAATGAAAGGGAAGAAAATAACATGGTTGTATTTCAAGCTTGATAAGCTTGTCACTTCTTGTTTTCACAAAACACATAATTTCAGAGGTTGTTAAAAGTAAGTTAGGGAAACAACTGCAAGTAAAATGAGATATTGTATAAAAATAAATGCTTTATATCTCCAAGCTCATTATCTTTTGCACTTTGAAAAGTTCATGTGTTAATATTAGGACATTTTTTTTTACGTATGAAAAAAATGGTACTAGGCCAATCATTTCATCAAAGTAAAAGAGACAAAGCATAGATTTTTTTTAATTATATGATTTAAAAAAAAACTCTGCTACTGAAGGGGAGAAGGTTGCCTACAACTGCTTCAGTCACCAATCAGATAATATATTTGATAATCAATTACATAATGAGTCTAATGAATTTAAACTTGCTTTATATTTTTGACGACTGATGGCTAGATCACACTACCTTGTATAGCCATGCAAGGCAAAAACCCTTACTGAACACACTTTTCCCCTAAGATTGCGCCTCCTTTCTGCGAGATCTCCCAGACTTAGCCAAAATCCCCATGGCCATGAAAACATTCAGCACAAAAAATCTAAAAAGTGGGTTGTCAATGTTTTGTAGCTGTTGCAAACCTTCTGGTGCCCAAAGCTTGTTACCAGAAGTGCCCAAGCTCGCTACTGCTGTCAGTAAGGTGGATGTTTGCATTGTCAAAATTTAGAAATAATTAACAGGCGATCTTTGCATATACCCTAGAAACCATCCTACCTGCTTAATATAAGAGCCTGTATCCCTTTCCTGCTGTAAAATTATGAAATGTGATCTTACAGTTGATTGCTTTAACATTTTTAATCACTAGAAAATACAATCTCTTGAAAATGTGTGGGAATTAGAGAAAGATAATTGAAAGCAGTGTGGAAGTTTGATTTCAACAAAGGCATAAACTCAAAACTCGTAGTGTAGAATAATTAAATCAAAGTTTATTTCAAATGTTCTATTTGTTCTATTAACCCTTAATTACTCGTTGATTGCATTTCTGTTTATAAAGTGTGTCTACATTGTAAACATTAGAAAAAAGTTAATACATATTGTCTCTGTTGAATAATTGATAATGCATATGCATTATTCTGAAACTGAGAAATGTCAGTGCCTTGCTAGTCTGTAGAAGATCTGAGTGAGAAGTACCTTAGTTAACCACCATTGATATTATCACCTGAAATAACTTTTTTATTATATACTGAAAAATCCACATTAGATAAAACACATTGTTTTTTACAAATACACTACCAGTAGGAGTACTCCAAGATCTAATTGTTGATCACTGCTAAATAAATGAATATTTAATTACATTTTCATATATTATAATCACATCTATTTGAATTCCCTCAGCTTCTGTCACCAAATGGTCCCTGTCACTAGCAAAGCCAAAATTGACATGAATGTTATGACAGGGGAGATTCTTAACGCTGGTGATGCTCAAGGGGGTTGAATCATGAATTGTTGCTAAATTGGGGATAGCAACATGACGGTAACTGGACTTTACGTTCTCTTACTTAACTATGCATGAATATTGTTCTGTGCTAATATATTAAGCTTTTATTTACTGTTGAATGGCAATTAACATGAATGTCTCAGGATTCATTTCAAATTACTGTTAGTCTTTGATGTCTCTCAAAAGCTATGATGTTAGCTCATTTCTTGTAGAAACAAATACAGCTTCTAATTTCCTCTGCTCTCTATAAGGAACATCAGAGATTAGGAGTGAGTTTCTGCCTAGGCCCCTTGAGGCCCAGGCCTAGGGCAGTATATTTTTACAGTCAAGTACATTAAATATGTTTATATAGGTACAGAAATGACTTTATGCAGTCGTATTTCTGTCTATAAGTGTACTTGACGTTTTCTGATATGCTGCATATACACATAAACTTATGATAAGAGATATAAAAATGACATTAGGACACAAATCTGCATGGCTTAGTGATGCTTAAAACCTAAAGTCAAAGACTATGAAATAGGAATGAGTCAGAATTAACGTGTTCTCATCCTTTTCTTAAGATGGTGATGAGATGTATTTATTGCTTTCATGCCCTATTTCCATTGTTTTGTGCTCTCTTTCCCCAAAGTACTAATTCTCTTTTGCTAGAGGATCATGGCATGTCTGCTATACATACAGGTTGTCCCCGGGTTACAAACAACCTGACTTACAAACGACCTCTGCTTAAGAATGGACTCCCAAGGCTTATTTTTTTTAAGTTCTGTTTGAATTAAAAGAAGGAGCATAATAGTTCCTGTAACTTATTATTACAGTACAGGGGTATTGTTATTACATTGTATTATTATTACCACATATGAGCCATTATAGTAGTATTATTATTATTCATATGCAGCCTTATTAAATTGTGATTCGGTAAATTTAAAAAGGCTTTATTTAAGCACACAACATATTTTATTTACAGAAGTTTTTAGTTAGTGAACTTCTATCCAAAAGCAAGGTCTTCACTAACTAAAAACTTCTGTAAACAAATATATGCTGTGTGCTTAAATAAAGCCTTTTTAAATTTACCGAATCACAATTTAATAAGGCTGCAGGTATACAACTTAGATACAAAAACAACTTAAGAACGTTCTCAGGAACAGATCTGGTCCTTAACCTGGGCACCATCTGTATTCATCAGTATCTGGAGGAATTGCCTTTAATGAATATTTCACTAATATTAATGATAATGATTAATTCACTAATATTAATGAATAAATGTAAACTTCCACCCAGTTCTATTTACTTTGGTATTGGTAGTGATTGCAGTTGCTCATGCACTGCGATATACAGGAAGCTGGTGAGTTAAGCTCATTTGAGTCTTAAAGTAAATACATTTTTAGTTATTTGCCATGAGAAGGGTGGTCCATCCCACGATTTATCGAACAGGTCCAACCACCACAAAAAGAATGGCTAAACCTAATGGCAATCAATAAGCCAATAAATATGATCACAAAAAATAATAATCAAGATAATTAAACACACTTTGGACGATGCTGCATAAACAGCCCAGGGAAAAAATATATATATCGATATTATATGACCATCTGAATGATTTGGCCACTAAATTACACTATAGAGCCGCATGGGAAACCGCTACAAATAGTACTAGACAACAAACAATGGGGGAAAATAACCAAACAAGCCAAGACATCGTCTTTAAATATAACATTAAAAGAAAACCCATATAAAACTATCATGAGATGGTATCTAACACCAACCCTAATTCACCAAGCAGGCAACACAAAAACCAATACATGCACAAGAGGGTGCAGGGATAAAGGTACCCTCACACACATGTTATGAGATTACCCTATGATTAGACACACTTGGATAGAAACTTATGATGCACTAGAGAAATCATGGGGCTTAAAGATCCCACAGAAACCAGAAAAAGTGATCTTAGGATTACCCATTACAGGGATGTCCAAATCTGAACAGTTTCTGATCAACCAAATATTCCTCGCGACTAGATGCATAATTGCAAAACACTAGAAACTGCCAACCCCGCCGTTCGAGCAGTGTTGCAAAAAAATCAAAGTACAAACTCTGGGCCTCCTGCTGGGATATCTGGTCAAAGAATGGCGTGAGCTGAGGTGAGCGGCTGAAAGGGGTCAATGTAAGATGCGGTCCATCTTACAGCATCTTCCACAAGGCCTAAAACCCATTGCTGTCAGTGGGTAATGTACAAAGTTTACTGACAGTAGTCATGTAAAACTCTAAAACTGCAGCGAGAAAGTAATGGGAGATGTTATGTTTTGTAAGGGAAAATTTACTCTGTGTGGAAACCTTTATTTTCTCCATAACCCATGGTATTCATAGAAAACCAATTTTTTTAAACTGTGTGCTCAAAAAATGTTTAGTTCAAATGGAAGAAATTATTGCAATATGCACACACATAAAGAACCTACCTGTTTCATGTTTATTTAACACTCTTTGTAGTTGCATAGTTAGATACAAGTTAAATGAACGCGACAACTAATTGCAGTTGAACTCCATCTTGAAAAATGAAAAAGCTTAGGAGTAAACAGATAGTATACAATGTATGTATTGATGATGTCAATATATCATACAACCGGAATCCAAATCACACCATGTAAAAATACAGCAAATGTATGTACTTATATCTATCTGTCTAATAAAAAGCTATTGGAAAAAAAAAAACATCTAACAAAAATATATAAGAGTATCTATCTATGCTTTTGGTGCAGCAATTTTGGTTTATGGGTTGAACCACATAAACAGTATATCATGTGCTCTATGTAAACATTTATTGAACATCATATAATACATTTTGTGTTGCTTGCCTCATTTTCCTGGGATTTCCCCTCCAACCATTCCTCTCCATGGTAGTACCTATGTTGGTATCATTTGCAGAAGATGAGTAGTGTGTTTATTGAGCTTTCTAGACACAGCTAATTCACTTGTATTAATGTTACATAGGCTATCCATAGGGATCAAACCTTTAGGTATGTGTCCAGAGTATCTCTTGGTTTCCAGTCTAATGAGGTGTATGCTCTGTTATATGTGCCAAACAGCAGGAATTATGAGATAAGGTTTAAAATCCCAGAAGGACTGGAGAAATTCTGGTACTGATATCAGGAAGCTAAACATAACCCAGAATGAGAATGTTTCAGAGCCAGACACTTGAGTTCTGCTTGTGAAAAACTCTGATGTTCTCAGTGCAGTAAAGCAGGACATCACAGCTCTGAATGTGACAATGAAATTGTGTGTAATCTGTGCTATGAAGGTGGATATTCTTTTAGGGATTGCCCTGAAGCAGAGCACAATAGGTGACACATGTCAAAAGAGCAAGATGGGCAACCTGTTCTGAACCCTCAGGAGAACCTAAGCCAGAGACATACACCTCATATAAGAAATGAGAATGTGGCAACCTCAAGGAAATAGTTGAATAGTGTTTTACAAACTGATACATCTGCTAATAATGGAAGTGTGCACCTAAGTGCTGATGGAGGCAAATCCAATGGTGAAGAGGAGGAATGGAAAACTATTTCAAAAACTATCAAGGCCACTAAGGACCATGTGACAAGCAAAGGCGTTTCATCTACTGAAAACACAATTTCTATTCCTGATGAAAAACTTAAAAAAATAAATATGATGCGCTAGGTAAAAAAAAGCTGGGAAGATATAATGGAGGACTCTGATGAAGATTTATCTGATTATCAGCTCTCTCAGCAGGAAGGGACTCCTTCAGGAAATACTTGGCATGTTGATATGACTGAACCCCAAAAGGTAAAAGGAAGAGTAAAAAGAAACACTGAACACTATTATTACTATGAGCAAGAACAAACACTATTCCTGAGTGTCCTCTACCACTTAGTGTTGCTACAGTAAATTTGAACAGCATAAAGTCCAGAACGACTGAAGTGGTTCCAATTCTGAACTCATATAATTTTGATGTTTTCTTTTTGAAGAAAACAAAATTATCCACCACAAATGATGTATATATCTGTAGGAATATATATGTCTAGATTTGGGGTGCATCCTTTTGGTCTTTTGGCCCTGATAAATGTGATGTGGGTGGAATTATATTTAAAAATATATGTATCATATTCAGTAAAATGTTGACATAATGCCAGGAAGGTGTTTCTTGTTACATACAAGTATTGGAAACATTAGTTACAGATTTATTAACATTAAGGGCCCTCAATCTAGAGCAGAAAAAAATACTTATTTTATTTGAGGCCAAATCTTCACACTGCAAGAATAGTAGTAGGTCCTTTCCCTGTTTTCCTGCGCACCGTGTGTGCGTGCACCACCGACTCCTGACGCATCGCCGACAAGTGACGTTCACGGTGCCCTCTACATGCCAGAATGCTCGCTGGTGTGCCATCTAGTCTATGACAATAGATACTGCACTGGTGTGGGAACATACGCCATCTAGTGGGTAAAATGTGTTAATGTTTATATGGTCTATGTATGTAAAATTATTTTATTGTGTTGTGTCTTGTAGTTGTATGTTTTAATAAAAGGTGTGTTTATTTGTGTGTTACCCTTTTAAAATGTTGGTTTAAGGGTTATGGTTAGGGCCAGGGGTTTGGATTAGGCACAGTTATGGTCAGGGGTCAGGGGTTAGATTTAGGGTTTAGGGTTAGTGTTAGGCATGGGGTAAGGCTGATGTTATTTGAATAAAAAATCAATGAGACAGATTTTTAGTGATTCAAAAAACTTGTATTTGTTCTGGAATATATATTGTGAATGGTTTTAATAACTTTTGGACTTAACAACAAGCTTGTTTTATAATTTTGGTGGTGAGAAATCCACAATGTCTTTTAGAATTTGATCAAAAGGGTCTTGTTCCTTGGCTGGTCTCTGCCTGCACATAAACTCACAGATATATGAATCTAGCATTGTTCTGTGCCCCCCCCCCCCCCCCCCCCAATGTTGTCTATTTTTTTGATTTTGCCTTACCCCACATGGATACTATAGTTTGGGTGTGCGCACCGGTTTCCTGGTTTACAAAGTTTATCGAATGGTTCACTGTAAGGTGAGTGTAATTCTCTTCTGAGAGCCGATTGTTTGCCTATCCTTTCGTCAGAAATAATGGTTGTACCAGGGTTGATGTATTGTTTTATCGGTGGTATTAGGATGTTGGCCCCTCTGTCTGGCACAGTGATGAGGAACGCTTCGTGGGTTTCTCTGCTTATGCCGCCGAATACTCACTGTTCAGGGAGGAGTCGTTTTGTGTTGTTTTTCCTTTTTAAGAATAAACTTTCATCTATTTCCACAATTGGGCATTTTAGGAGGGATGAGGCGCATATTTCCAGCATGTAATTGTTCCAGTTCACTGTGGCGTTCTATGTGGAGTTCATGTTTGCGGTATGCTATTGTGGTCTATTCTCTGCTCAATGAATAGATAAATAATAGCACAGTTTGTAAAGTCAGTTTTGATGTTGCGAACCAGGTGTTGGTGCGTATTGTAATTCTGCATGTTTTTTTTATGACATCTCCATACTTGTTGTTTTGTTTTTTGTGTACAGACGCATGTCATGGTCCACTGGGCAAATTCACTGTGTATGTAGTAACCCTTTTTGTTGAAAGAATATAATCACATCTTCATTGGTTTCAATGGAGTGCGTTGGCTCAAATAAATTCCTTTTGGGGTGTATGGGGTTGTGGACGTTTTAATACTATTATAGTATTATTTGGTTGTTTTATTATTGTAGCCTTTAAAAAGACTTGACAGAAAACAAAGAAGCAATTTGCATATATTATATTGCTACAAAATAGAAGCGCTCTATAGTTTACCTACTGTGTATACATATATATGTATGAACTATATTCGATGTGTTTACATACAGTTCCTCTAGAGAGATGCACAAATGGAAATTGGAGTGAATATCCGTCCATACAAGTCCAAAACCACAATAATAGAGATTCCAGAGGTGTGCAGCTTCTTCACAGGACACCGTTCCCACCGTGTCCAAGTAACTGGTAAAGATAATAAGAGGGGTAGGGGAAAGACAACGCGCCACCTCCTAGTGCAACATGAGTGTATAATCACTTCAAAACAACAGTCATATATTGTTTCACTCACATGTGGTGACCCCAAGGTTATGAGGTATCTGTATGGTTTAAACAGGATAGCTCTGGAAGTACCCGATGTCCAATCCTTAGATCTCCATCCGAAGCTCAGGATACGATCCAGATGGTTTTGTAGCAGGTACAGTTGGATCACCAATGCTATTTGGTACACTATTATATAGTGTCTACAGAACAAAATGTGATTCCAACTCCTTATGTCTACTATAGGAGACAATTGAAACACACTAATACAAACAATAGTGTGTTTATCATATGTTTATTGCACCATATAATGCTCAATACATGCCATATATGGCCAATAGGGATAGGCACATTTAAAAAAATAAAATAAAAATAATATTAAAAAGACTTGGTTTATAAAGTGTAATATAATTTGTGTATTTAATGGGCTTCTTACTCGGCTGCTGTTTTCTAATTTGTGGCAAATTATAGCAGGAGCGCAAGCGTTCTCGAGTCGGCAGCTGTGTACACAGGACCACTGGAGTACACGAGACGCTCTGCTGTGCAGTTGGAGGTGGCGGATGTCTAGGTTTAGAGGGATTGATCCAAGTAGTATTTGGAGGTGATTTCAACTGTGTACCTTATGTTCAAGACAGAGGTAGACAAAGGGATCATATTCAGTATGATTCATATCTTTTAAATACTATATGCACTGAAGCTGATTTAGTGGATGTGTTTATATACCCAAATCCTGATACACCTATATAAAAGGTGATGCTAAAAGCTGAATAGACAAAATCTATGTGAAAAAACAAACTATATTTAGTGGCGTTTTTTTGAGACCTGTAGAATTTTCAGACCATGCTCTTGTTGTTGTCAACCTAAATATTGAGGAGTCGGTCTTATCTGGCCAGGATATTGGAAATTTTATTCAAATATTCTAAAATGTAACATAATGCTCTCTATGTTTAAAAGTTTGATAGAGGCAATACAAGCCATTATGGGGATGTATGATAATGCTGGTATATGGTGGTAAACAAGAAATTAAGAATTTATTTGAGAGGGACAGGTATCTCTGATAATTATAAAAAATATCTCTCGTTGTGTCAAGCATTCTCTGCACTTCAGAGAGGTCAGGAGGTAAACTCAGAGTATATAAACCAAATTAAAAGGAGAATGAGAGAACTCCAATATGACCGGCTGAATGTGAAGTCTTTAAACTGTTTTCACCTAATATGTTGAGCAATGTAAGGAAAGGAAGCAGAAGAGAGTAATGACAGAACTATGGGATGAAAGTCAACAAACTATTTCACACCCTAAAAAAAATTGGCAAACTCCTTTTACAAGGAATTGTTTAATGGGAAAAACATCAATAAAAGTTATATCCAGACAATATTAAACCCTATAGAGACTCCTAAACTGAATTCAGATTTTAGCGCCACCATGGGGGACCCAATCACAATATCTGAGGTACAGGCAGTCTCTGAGGTAAGTCTCTGGGTAAGATAAAGATCCAGGCTCTGATGGGTTAACATCAGAATTTTATCAGTTTTTTTAGTAAGTTGCTGAGCCCAATCATTTGTGAAGTATATAATGTTTTACTGAATGAAACAGGATTATCATCTTCACAGTCTCAGTCATTACTGTTATTAATGTATAAAAAGGGTGATAGAAGAGACATAAAAAATTGGCGCGCGGTTGCTTTACTCAACACAGAGTATAAAATCCTTGCTAAGATTCTGTGCGTTCGGTGGGGTCTGAGTCGTTGATAAGTCCTGACCAGTCCTGTGATATACAGGAGAGAGAGATTGAAAACTCCCTCATTAAAGTGAGAGAGACTTTTGAGCAAGCGAAAAGTGGAGCTTTATGTGGATATATGGTGAGTTTATATCAGGAAAAAGCTTTTGATTGAGTTAATTATTTGTATCTCTTCTCAGTATTCAAAATATGGAACATTAAATTTGTTTCCTGGCTTAAAGTTCTCTATTGAAATACTGAGGGGAGATTAATTATAAAGGGATGGATTGGCACGAGACAGGGCTACCCCCTATCACCATTACTGTTTGTGTTGATGATTGAACCTATTGTAGAAGCTATAAGATCTTCAGTAGAAATCAGGAACATAAAACAATCTTGTTTGCTGATGACACTGTTCTCTGCAAACCCAATCCTGTAGATTATTTAAAAGCATTACAGAAGGTAGTAGATATGTATAGTATAGTTTCGAACTACAAAATAAATACTTCAAAATCTGAGGTCCTGGCAGTTAATATAGCCCTTGAGGATAATAAAGCTCTGTCACAAATCTATCCATATAAGTGGCATACGAATAAGAAGACTCACTTGGGAATAGACTTCACTATAAATTTAAAATAAATAATTCTTAATAATTATGGCCATCTTTATCAAAATGTATAGCTTTAATATCTGAATGGAAAGATAAGAGGGCTTCTTTTGCGGGTAGGATTGCAATAACATAAATGTCCTTACTCCCTAAAATAAATTACTTATTTCAGTGTATACAATTACTTGTTAAAAAATAATTTGAGTCCTAATTGACAAATATATACATTGAGCTAAGAAAGTTGGAGTTAAGAAGATCATAATGTCCAGACTTTAATAAAGGGGCATTTGGCTATCCAAGTCTAAAACTATACTATGAAGCAACAATGGTGTCCCATATGGTTAGATGGTACGATCCTATTTACACTTACGCATGGAATCCGATTGAAAATTAAATGGTAATAGGATCTGATCTTATTGATCCTCCTAAAAAGGATTTAAAACAAGGGGCAACAGTTCCAGGGGATTTTTTTATTATGGAGAATAATTAATCATAAAGACGATCTAATCTCCTTCCCCAGTAAAAAATAGATAGGTCTCATTTGATATCTAAGTGCTTCAATATATTGAAGCAAACTATTGTAAACGGCAAAACGCCCAAAATGGAATTTAGGGAAAAAGATCTAGACATGGTTTGGACAGAAGAAATCTGGTATAAAGCCTTTAGGACCACTGGGAAGTATATCAAAAATGTGTCATACACAGTATTTTTTAAAGCCCTGAACAAATGGTATATGGTCCCCTAAAATTAGTCAATTTACTCATGATGAGAAAGGGCATTATTGTTGAAGAAACTGTGGTCGGGTCGGCACTCACGTCTGTATATGGTGGGATTGTCCTTGTTTACAGGTTTATTGAAGAATGTGTTCCCGCCAACTATCTATACTTTTAAAAGAAAAAATCATGTTAAAAACTGAATTTTTTTTTTTTACAGATTTTCTCTACAGAAGATTCCCCTAAAATTCAAGCAGAATATAGTTGTTTCTAAATGGTTACTAGTGAGATGTTGGAAACAGGAAAAAATTCCAACTTGGACAGAATTACCGTATTGGCCCGAATATAAGCCGCACCTGTAAAATTCAAAGGTAAAACAGAAAAAAAAGATATATATCGAATATAAGCCGCACCCTTAAATTTGGATAGATGATGATTTTCTATCTAAGTGATCAGCCATAAGTCTATGTGTGATAGGTCAGCGGGTTGTACCTCTATGTACATATAACTGGAGCTCTCTCTATGTGTGACAGGTCAGAGGGTTATACCTTTCTGTACACGCAGTGATTGTACCACATGGGTGGTATAATAATCATAATGAACTTATGAAATTAAAATGCCAGCTTTATTAGATTTATAAAAAAAACAGTTTTTAAATCACGATCCTGAAAAGTCAATATAAAAACAAAAAAATCCCTTACAGTCCCTGAGACTTGTTACAATTGATTAACAATAACCCATAACACTTCACCTAGTATGAGGCCACTAAATAGATTGTAGCTGTATAATGTACTACACATGAAATGTCTGGGAGTGGAAGTTTTTCTAAAGATAGAAATATGGATTCCTAATATGATAGCAATCTGTCAAATGACACTTGAAATGGATACATTATTGACAGTTAGAGAATTGGTTGTGTTGCAGTCGTCAAGATGGCACAGGACTGAAATGAAACTCTGGGGTATTTAGACACAGAAGATATCATGGAGAGTGACCCTTAAAAAAAAAAACAATTTTTAAACAACGATAACATTAATAGGAAAATAAGGTCCCTACTGACTAAAGTTGGTCAGGCAGCCTTAGCAATCTGGTGCCAGTATTGTTGGATTCTCTGCACGAGGGTCCCTGCTGTAGCGGTTGGTCAGAAGACCTTCACACTCTGCTAGCAGCAAATTAGAAATTATCTGTAAGGGGATCCCTACAACGGGAATGGGTCTAATGACCTTAATACTGTGGTGCAGAGAATTACTTACTCGCTGCAGAGAAATCACATGGGTGGTATAAACTTCCTGAATTATACCCCTCCCCACTCCACTCATCCGGTTTCTTGGCGGACCCCCGGGTCAGTGCGAACCCAGGGAAGCTCCTGGTCACCGTTCTCAGTACGGCTCTCCAGGACATGTCACCGCACGTGCAGGTACTTCTGGGGTCACGTCCGCACTGCATGCCGGGAGGTGCGCTTCCTACGCCTCCTTCTAAAGCCCTGCCTGCCGTGAACTGTCAACCATTAACCCGCCAAGTCTCAAGGCCGCAAAGTGGCAATATTGTTTTTACGGTTGCGATTATAAGCCGAACTCGTAATTTCCAAGCTCGGAAATCAGAAAAAAGGTGCAGCTTATATTCGGACCAATACGGTAATTAACATCTTATCGCATAATCATGATTATGATGAATATCTTGTATCAATTAATATTACTAAAAAGATGGGATTAAACAGAAAGTTTGTGATTCTCTTGTAATATAAGGAAATTTGTCTCAATAGATTCCTTAGTCCTTCAAAATTTCTGTCCGAACTCTTCCCTGTCCCCCTCCCGGGCTGGGTTTCCAGGATGTCTACAGATCACCAATGTGTATTTTTTGTCTATATGTTTTGTTGTCTGTCTTCGGAATCTGGTATTAACAGTTAATTACGATTCAATTATGAAATTATATTGACATAATGACAAATGTATTTTGCACTTGTATTTTATTTATGTACAAATCTTTAAACCATTTTTCTATATTCATAAAAAAAAAAAAAATATATGAAATATCAGAGAGATTTGTGTCCTGGCTTAAAGTTCTCTATAGAAATACTGAGGGGAGATTAATTATAAATGGATGGATTGAAGTTTCCCTATAAGATCAGGGGTACGTCAGGGGAGTCCCCTTAGTCCCCTATTGTATGTTTGTTCTATTGATCCATTTCTAAGGATGATTGAGATCAATTAAAATATCCAGCAGGCTCCAATAATCCATATAAAGTGTATTTGCTTATGCTGATGATTTATTAGCTTTTGTGAATTCTAGAAATTTATATGACAATTTACTTTTGGAGTATGGTAAATTTTCTGAGATCTCAAATTCCCAAATGAATTACAGTAAAACTGTGGCTTTTTGGATTGGAGAACCAGGAAAAAAAAGTTAGTTTTTCCTCCAGGTATAGAAACTGACAGTGAAAATGTTAGTGTCCTGGAAATTAAATTTAGTAATTCAGATTCAGGGGAACTAAATTGGGAAGAAAAACTAAATATATGTAAAACAAAGGTCCTGAGATGGAAGCAATGGAAGCTATCAATAGATTTATGATTGGTAAATATTTTCCTCTGCCCATCTTTGTCTACATAAGTTTTGTGTTTCTATCTCCTGAGAAAGCTGTGATAAGCCTAATTAATATTTTCTTACAGAGCTTTTGGGAAACAGGTTAAATCTAGTGAGCAGGAATATTACATGTTGGCCAAGAAACAAATACATAAAAGATGCCTAAATATCATAAATCCAGAATAAATGTCGCAGGTCAAATTCATAACTTACAGCCTCCAGAAGCTTTTGATCTGTCAAGGCTACAAGACTTTCGATCGCAAAAATCGCTAATCGCTATTCAATTGCCAAAATCGATCAACACTGCAGCCTTAATCAAGCTTGCAAACGCCAAAAGGCGGCCCAAAGACTACGGGTTCCAAATAGGACCTGCAAAGGGTTTACAGACCAGTTTGTAGCACTGTAAATGACAATATAAAGACACCAATACTGTTTAAAACATGGGAAAAGCAATGGCAGGCATTACAATTGCATGCCCAATAACTTCCAAATATCAAATATTGCAAAAAAACATATATTTAATTTTTCACATAGGTTGTAATGATCAGGCATATGCCAATAAGAAAAGCCATGCTGCAACATGTTGAAAGCTATTATACACACAACCTCATTAAATTGCAATACAAATACATGCAAATGGCTGACATATTAACACTTTCTCACTCACAGAAGCTCTAATGTGGAACCTGAAAATACAAAGGTCATATTATATAAATATCGCTCATCAGATCTACATTTGAGATCACAAATAGTGGCCATATTTCACCACCACATGGTATATATCAAGTACCCAGGGAACATTTTATTATTTGTTGTTTAGTCCTTGAGTCGTGGCCAACTCTCTGTGACCCTAGGGACTGCAGCACACCTACTAATGTCTCTGTCTGTGCATATCCACATGGTTTATACTGGAGTGGGTTGCCAGTTCCTTCTCTAGTGGACTGGGTTTTGTCTGACCTCAATGCTATCATCTAGCCACCTACACTGGCCCTACATGGTATAGCTCACAGCTTTATTCAGCTACACAAGCCCCTTTACCACCACCACTGAGCAATGCACACTAGGGTAAATTGATGAATAGCAGAACATAATGGGAGGTCACAAAAAGGCAATGGCTATACTTCCTGGCACATGGCCATCGACAATGTCGTGGGACTTACCAGGATGGAGATTACCCATGATGGAGATGAGTTGGCTGTTGATCCCCGTGCCTCTGCACAGCCTCCATGTGTTATTGTGGCTAGAGTAGATTAGTGTGGTGTATGTTGCTAAGTGGTCATGTTGAAGGGGCTTGTGTACTGCAATGAAGCTGTGAGCTATACCATGTAGGGCCACTTTAGGAGGGCACATCATAGCAGAGAGGTCAGACAAATCACAGTCCACTAGAGAAGGAACTGACAACCTACTCCAGTGTCACCTGTTATATTCATTTTAGGCCCTCAGGCGAATGTTCATACTCCACAGTATCACTAATCGGACTTGCCCTGCGTATTAACCCTTTATTATTATTAATATTATTATTATATTTGATATTTAGTATAATATGATATATAATGCTATTATGACTATTATTAGTTTTATGTATTGATCTATTGCATGGTAACTAGGGCTCATTAGTTTACATATATAGGAATGTAACACTAATGTGATGCATGTGGAGGTCCCATAACCCCAACCATTGAAAACACACTGACACAGTGAGAATGGTATAACAAAACTTTATTTCTTATACAGACCACAATCAGAAATGGTCAAGACTGTGCATTAATATCATGGGTGTGTTGTTGGCGGATACCCGGAAGGACAACAGGTTGTGCTTGTGAACCAGGGCTACCTAGAAGGGGTAATGTCATAGTCTAGAATAAGCATGACGCAGAGCACTTACCAGGGTCACATGTGGTCACTACACCACTGTAACCGGAATCTGGTGAGAAAAGGGATCATCAGAAATCACTCCATGTAATTGGAGAAACCAGTAATGTGCATATCACTTACAACGTGTCTAGATCTGCTCAATCAAACAGATGAACATAATCATGGATAATGTCATACATTGTGTTGTCAGATATTAAGGAATAATCTGAAATTGATTAGCAGAATATGTGACACAGAAAGAGGAGGTTGAGAAACATGCCTTCATGGTTGTGAGATTGGGCTATTAAGACCTACAGAGGCAAGAAGAAGATATCAATCAGAACACTATTTGGATTGACCTCAACATCTCATCACAATGGCAATCCACATTGAACATCAATTGCAGAAATATTCAACATAACCATACGTGCACACTCTTTGTAGCCAGCCATATGGCAAGTATGTCAACATTAATACAAAATATTGATATATTCATTGTGGAGAGTGGATGAGGAGGACTTAGGGCAGTGTTTCACAATCCTCCCTTTAGTGGGCCTGCTGAGAGTGGTCCCCGGGAGCTCGACATCCCTGCAGGTGGCTGTTGGCTCATTGAACCTGAAGGAATCATAAAGGGCTGTGTATGTGCCCGTGATGCGTATTAGGGCCCACAATGGCCCTGCTGCTGATGGTACAGCCTCCTGGGATGGACCCGGGCCCACGACTTCCTCCATCACCACCTGCGGCGGTGAAAGTGGTGGCTCTGGTGGAGCCACTGCCTGTGTCTCTGCAGGCGGGGTATGCCTCCTGGGTACTGAAATGAGAGGGTAATAGTATTTGAGTATTGATTCTCTAAACAATTGTTGGCTGTGTGTTTCCATATCCCTGACATTATGGTTACTTGTTATCGGCTGTGATTGTTTTATGCAGATGAACATTGACCTGTATCATGATCATTGTGGATCCTGGCTGGGATCTTTCCTGTTATTTGACTGCAACTGCTGGCAAGGGGCTGTTAGATATACAATCTTTTCACTTTTCAAGCTAACCCAAAAGCCCTAGCCCTCACCCTATCCTAAACCCTTACCATAACCCCCACCCTAACCTACTAAAACTGCAGGACAATCTAATCGCCAATCTAATTGCTGCTACCAGCAGTCACGGTCAGATAACAGGAAAGGTCCCATGGCTCATATCAATCTATGTAATGCTGGTACGGTGTGCCATCTGCAGTTCATTAGGACACATGCTCATCTGAATCTGCTGTGGAGTGTGTGTGACCAATGCTCAGCAATTGGTGTTAACATGCTTATGAGATATGGTCCAGGTTAGGCTAGTACATGACACACACACACGCAGTCCCTCAGAGTGTGTATGCGCATATGCTGCAGTGTGCACACCCATACATGTAAAATCATTGTGGATCTACAGCTGTATCTTGTGTAACACTGGGGATAGCTTACAAGCAGTTGGAGTACAATTGCAAATTATATTTAGACCGTTTTTTGTTTTATATTAACTTTGAACAAACAACAAACTTAACATTAACACAAACTGCATTGGCAACTGCTGTTCAGAATGGGTTTTGAATACAGGCATTGGACAGACATTTCATTGATAACAATTATGATAATAATATGATAATAAAATAATATATAATAATATTTACATGGTTATTGCTGCCCCACATATCTGTAGTCAGAACCAGAGATCTTACAGTGCTATTGTATGTCAGTTATCTATGTGTGTGGGGTTCATGTGTGTGCATATAATGGTGTAATGGTGTGTATGATGTTCACTTTGCAGGGTTTCCTGATAGCCAGTGTCCAACTGTCCTGGAAGGCCCACTACTGCCGCTGGCTCCAATGGCTCCTTGATAGTCCACTCCCATCCACAGTATGTGATGTTTAGTGGTGGCCCACCACCAGTCCCACGGGCTGCTCTGACCTCCGCTGACATCTTCTTCTTCACCTTCATCCAGCAGTCATCATATCAGTGTTTAACCGACGGTGAATCTCTGTTTGCAACCCCTCTCTCCGGCACTCTCACTCGCTCTCTCTAACACTCTCTATCTCTCTCTTACACTCTCTATCTCTCTCTCAGTCTCTGTCTATCTCTCTCTCTCTTTTTCTCGCTCAAAAACCAACCAATGCCTAGACCTTCACAGATTTACGAATTTTCAGTCTTTTAACCCGTTTCTTGAGGCGTTGATTGGCGTCCTCCGCTTCCTATTAGTTAATTGACCTGTGTCGGGATCACAAGTTATGGCCTTGACAGCTTTTGGCGCGTTTTATCGGATAGGATACCCAGAAGCGTTACTGGTGTGAACAGGCTTTACGAGCTTCGGCTCGTAACTCGTGCCCTTCAGCAATTGAATAACATCGCAAACGGAGACGAACTGGAGCCAGGAACTCCCTCACAGACATTTGGCTATCTGTGATTGAGTTACGGGCTTCAAATTGAATGTGGCCCAATGTCTTTACCACTTATGGAAATCCAGATGTTCAACATCTATTAGGAGACATGTAACTCCAGTAAATGTAATAGCTGAAAATGTCATACAAGACTTAAAGATTATTCATAAGAGAGGAAATGTAAGTAGTTTTGGAAAAGTTTATTTTTGTAAATAAAAATGTATCAGATAATTGTAATGTTTAATTGTATTGTAAAAATATGTAAATATTTGTAAATAGTGTTTTTTTAACTAAATACATTTTAAAGATTCCCAAGATCAATTAAACTTCTGAATAAGTTTTGTGCTCTGAAACCTTTATATAAAAAAAGAAAAGAAAGCATACTTTGACACTTAATACCCCTTTCTGACGCAACAGCAAAAAATTCCATGTCTCTTTAACTCCTACCATCCTGCTTCAAAGTGGTACTTTTGGAGATCTTGTTATAACAGGTACATAAGCAGGTGAAGAATTACCACCCACTGTAGTCAGTAAAATTCCCTATATTGACAATAATAAAATGACTTTGAATATATTCTACATGTTTACACATGCTGACTATATATTTATTGTTTCAATATTCCAGTTCCATTCCAGATTTAGCAAAAATGATTTAAAAACACTATGCCGAACAAATCCTTCTTAAGAAAGCAACATGCCCTAAGGTTATATGCAATGAAATAGTTCAGTATATTGTATTGTAGGCTCTTTGCATTGGCATACAACTAAGAAGAGTATATATCTATTGTCACTTCTAAATACCATTTAAACTCTTCCACGGAGGATATAAAGCTGAACAGCTATTGTTTTCCTTCTAAGCCATCAGCAGTAACAGCTGCTATTTGTATTTAGAACAAACAAAGCAGGAACAGTAAAGTCCATGAAACAAAAGTGTTTGATGAGCTTATCTTTGCAAAGTTCAAGTAATATCAGTGTATTTAGAAATATGTTGGGCTCTTCTCTAGCTTATCATTGATATTTGCCACAGAAATGTTTGCATATTTATTTTGTCTTTATCTTTTGGGCATGTCTCTTCTTGTTTAAAATATGCTTCTCAGTGATGTACCAGCTATGGAAACCAAAGACAACAATTTATATGAGATAACTAAATATACTGTATACTGTGGCATAAAACATTATCCCATTGAACACAAACCTGCAAAAGCATTGTCATGATTTTGGGACTCCCCCAAACCTCACAAGCAACCCTGCTATTTTGAACTCTGGCACACTGTGTTGCTAATATCAAAGGTTATCAAAATGTACATGAAACTTGTTGTAAGGACTGTGACATACTGTTTTTGTATGTAGTGTAGTTTGGGCCACAACAATGAGTGTTGGGGTTACTATATGGTGTTATGTACACTGTAATAATGTTACTTTTTTTTAAATCATTAATCTTTATTTTTCACATGGCATATGTCATAAAAAATTTCATACTTGTAAATTTAAAAACACATGTCTTAAACTGCATTTAATAAAATCTGAAAGTCTTTGTAGAAAAATAAATGTTGTTGTTGTAGTTCTTTTGTTTAACTGTGACTTACCTCCAGTTTTTTCCTTTTTTCTTTTCTCCGTTTGACTGTAGTTGTAGATTCAGTAAAACATATTAACTAAATGAACCTAAAACATAATATATTAAACTGAACTAACCTTAACATTCAAGTGTGTTTTACCTGTAAACTAACAGAGATACGCTTTCTGCCATTTTGTGTTAGTGGGACAGCACTGTTTTGATGGGAGGGGGGGTTTATGGCCTAGTGACAGGGTAAGGAGGTCACACTAAGAATTCCGACCCCCTCTTACAGGGAAGAAAAAAAGGAAGAGGTGTGGGGAAATCTTTTTGTGTTTGTGTAAGAAGAATAAAATGGTCAGGCTGCTGTCTGCACTAACTAAGGGTGCAATTATCTGATTTTCTTGCTTTTCCATGAATAATGTCCTGATCTGAATTACTGGGTGCAGAGATGAATATAAAGTCACAACCTTCAGATTTCTCCTGTAAACTAAGGCAGGAGAATTAGGGGTGTACTGAGCCCCTCATCTCTAGGTCGTGACAAAAAAGCCACACAAGAGAGTCAAGTGTAGATTGTTGTGTGTCAAGATGTCCATTATTTATCTGTATCTTTGAATGGCCAAACCCATAGAATCCACAGAAATGTTTAAAGATATATGGAAGATTTCTGGATTTTACTAGGCATATAATAAATTACTTTTATGTAGTTTGTTTTATTAGGAAGCGCTTATAAGCTCTGCTATGCTGCCTAAAATCAAACATGTTTTAAAACTGTATGAGTCTGCCCACTGCAGCATATGCAGACACTGATGCTGTGGGGCCGGATGTGTCAATCAGGGATCACGTCTTAGAAGCATGTTGCTGAGAGATGGTTACTGATTGGTTACTATCAGACACAGCACAGCAAGTACTACAGAATATGTTTTCCTGAGCTGCAGAGAAAAAGATACATAGGTGTATTATATATCTAGTAAAATACAGAAAACTTCCATATCCCTTTAAGTCATGGTTGGGTACCTGACGAAACAATAGCATTGTAAGAGCTGAAAATCATCCCACACCCCTTAATCATCATGCAGCTCACCCATTCGATTTGAGCACACATTTAAAATATTTGGTTAACCTTCTCATTTTGCCCTAAGCTCACTATGGGCCTCATTCAATTGCGATTTGGCCAATTGAATAGGGCTCAAAATAAGCACATAGCATATTTTTTTAAAGAAGTTTTTAGTTAGTGAAAACCTTGCTTTTGAATAGATGTTCACTAACTAAAAACTTTGTTAAAAATATATGTTTTGTGCCTATTTAGAGCTCTATTCAATTGCCCAAATTGCAATTGAATGAGGCCCTAAAAGAATAAACCTGAAGCTGAATCCAAACAACTTGCATCCACATGATACAATTTTTATACCTACGTATAATACATCAATCTGCTTTAAAGAGTAAGTTTACGTGCTTTTCATGATAAATGTATTTTTTAGTTAACCATTAATTATCATTAAACATGTGTGTGCAAATAGCAGCAAAATAAAGCTTTACCTCATTAATGACTGTTGCTATACCCCTGCCTATCTCATTGTCCTGAGCACTATTGGAAAGAAGACAAACATTTCAAAGGAGATATCATCAATTAGACGAATTTGTTAATCTGGAGCATATTCTCCAGGATATCGGGGCTATATTTAAAATCCCATAACCCCCTGCATGTCCAAAGTAAGCATGCTCCTATTAACCAGCCTGCCTAATTATTGTTTGTCTTCTTTTCAACAGTGCTCAGGACAATAAGAGATATGGGGACGGGTAGCAAAAGCAGCCCTTTAATTAATCACTAACACTTTGCTTTGCTGCTGTTTGCACATGTATTTTTATGTTAATTCAAGGTGAACTACAAAATGTATATAACATCAAAAACACTGGCCTTATAAGACAAGCAGTTACATCAAACTGCTCCTAGTGACAAACACTGTACACAAGCAAGCATCAGGGAGCCAAATTAGTAAAGCAATGTTGTATAAGGCTCTTAGAAATGGTATAATTAGCACATTTCAGAAGCATATCTTCTAACAAGGTTTTGTAATGGGTTAATATTCAGTCATTATGCTATTATTATAACTCAAAGTCATCATTGTGCAGTGAGAAGGTGGAGCAAAAAGTAAGTCAGCTAAATACTATTGAACTATTGAAATACTATCGAACAAGTAAGGAAAGTTTTGTCGCCCTTTTTTATATAGTGAAAGTTTCTTTTCTGCTCTGATCTTTGCACTTCTAGTATACTTGCCTGCATTTGTTACCTTAAATATATGTATGTATAATTGTCAGTTTGTACCTTATGGCTTTCTTTATCTGTTAATAAGAATAAGGAAATTATATAAAGGAGTAACTTTTCTTTTGACAGAAGCAGAGCTACAGACATTGATGGAACATTTGGATTCCAATTTGAAACATGTTTTCATTCAGCATTCTCTTCTTGTTTGATAAACTCCATAAACAGTCAATCAGTACAACTACCTTAAAACATTACACCACCAAAAGGAAAAAATCTCTTATTTACATAATAATATTTATATACCCTTTCCATTTCATTTCATTTTGTAACCCCACTGTTGATTTTGCACCTATTAAAAGTATAACAATATTATAGTACTAGCGACTTGCCCGTCAAAAATGACGGCAATAAAAACTGAAGCCTGGCAATGCTGTTTGCCACACAATGTAAGCCTCTCCCCCTCTACTTTACTGGCCTTGTGATGAGCGCCTTTGGCGCTCATCACAGGCCTTGCAATGAGCCCCTTTGGAGCTCATTGCGAGTCTCTCCCCCTGTCTACTTCCTCCCTCGTGTCTTATTTCCCCCCTCCTCTCCCTCCCTTGTGTCTCCTTCCACCTCGTCTACCTCCTTTGTATCTCCTGCCCCCCTGTGTTTTTACCTCCCTCTCCCTCCAGTGTCTCTAAACCCCTCCCCTGTGTCTCTTTCCCCCTTCTCCCTCCTATGCATCTCTCCCCCCCCCCCTGTGTCTCCCCCAACCCTCCCCTGTGTCTGTTCCCCCCTGGCCTGTGTCTCTTTCCCCCTCAGCCCTGTGTCTGTTACGGCCTTCCTCGTGTCTCCATTTCCCTCCCTTGTGTATCTTCCCCCCTGCACTCTCTCCCCTGTGTCTCTTCCCCCTCCTCTCACTCCCCTGTGTCTCTTCCCCCTCCTCTTTCTGTGCCTCTTCCTCCCTGTCTCTTCCCCCTCACCCTCTGTGTCTCTCCCCACTCTGTGTCTTCCACCCTCTCCCTCTGTGCCTCTTCCCCCGCCTCTCTCTGTGTGTCTCGCCACTGTGTCTCTTCACCCCTTCCTCTGTTCCCCCCCCCCCCTCTGTGCCTCTTTCCCCATCTCTCTGTGTCTCTTCCTCCCTCACCCTCTGTATCTCTCCCCCCTGTGTCTCTTCCCCCCTCTCCCTCTGTGCCTCTTCCCCCCTCTCCCTCTGTGCCTGTTCCCCCCTGGCCTGTGTCTCTTTCCCCCTTCCCCCTGTGTCTGTTCCCCTCTCCCCCCCCCCATTTCCCTCCCATGTGTATCTTCCCCATGTTCTCCCTCCTGTGTGTCTTTTCCCCCTCCTCTACCTCCCGTGTCTCTTTCCCACCTATCCCTCTGTGTCTCTCCCCCCTCCCTCTGTGTCTCTTCCCCACTCTCCCTCTGTGCCTCTTCCCCACTCTCCCTCTGTGCCGTGCCTCTCCCCCCCTCTTCCCCACTCTCCCTCTGTGCCTCTTCCCCACTCTCCCTCTGTGCCGTGCCTCTCCTTCCCCTCTTCCCCACTCTCCCTCTTCCCCACTCTCCCTCTGTGACTCTCCCCCCCCTCTTCCCCACTCTCCCCCCCCTCTTCCCCACTCTCCCTCTGTGACTCACCCCCCCTCTTCCCCACTCTCCCTGTGACTCTCCCCCCCTCTCCCTCTTCCCCACTCTCCCTCTGTGCCTCTTCCCCACTCTCCCTCTGTGCCGTGCCTCTCCCCCCCCCTCTTCCCCACTCTCCCTCTTCCCCACTCTCCCTCTGTGACTCTCCCCCCCCTCTTCCCCACTCTCCCCCCCCTCTTCCCCACTCTCCCTCTGTGACTCACCCCCCCTCTTCCCCACTCTCCCTCTGTGACTCTCCCCCCCCCTCTTCCCCACTCTCCCTCTGTGCCTCTACCCCACCTCTTCCCCACTCTTTTACCTGCTCTCGGGCCGCGCTGCGCGCATGCGCTGCTCGCGCCGCGCTCTTCGCAAGCGCGGCTCGGGCGCAGAGCGCGGCTTGCGCCGCGCTCTGCGCATGCGCGGCTCTCGCCGCGCTCTGCGCAATGCGCAGCACTTTATAATTGCCTAACTGCGATTCGTCTGAAGTGTGACGACAAATCGCAGTTAGACAATTATAATATGTGATATATATATATATATATATATATATATATACACACTGCACATTACACACACACACACAATACATCATTATATATATATGTATACACACTGCACATTACACACACACCTCACACACACAATACATCATTATATATATATATATATATATGTATACACACTGCACATTACACACACACAATACATCATTATATATATATATATATATATATATATGTATACACACTGCACATTACACACACACCTCACACACACACAACACATCATTATATATATATATATATATATATATATATATATATATATATATATATATATGTATACACACTGCACATTACACACACACCTCACACACATACACAATACATCATTATATATATATATATGTATACACACTGCACATTACACACACACCTCACACACACACAATACATCATTATATATATATATATGTATACACACTGCACATTACACACACACCTCACACACACAATACATCATTATATATATATATATATATATATATATATATATATATATATATATATATGTATACACACTGCACATTACACACACACCTCACACACACACACAATACATCATTATATATATATATATGTATACACACTGCACATTACACACACACCTCACACACACACACAATACATCATTATATATATATATATATATATATATATATATATATGTACACACTGCACATTACACACACACCTCACACACACACACAATACATCATTATATATATATATATGTATACACACTGCACATTACACACACACCTCACACACACACACAATACATCATTATATATATATATATATATGTATACACACTGCACATTACACACACACCTCACACACACACACAATACATCATTATATATATATATATATATATATATATATATGTATACACACTGCACATTACACACACACCTCACACACACACACAATACATCATTATATATATATATATGTATACACACTGCACATTACACACACACCTCACACACACACACAATACATCATTATATATATATATATATATATATATATATATGTATACACACTGCACATTACACACACACCTCACACACACACACAATACATCATTATATATATATATATGTATACACACTGCACATTACACACACACCTCACACACACACACAATACATCATTATATATATATATATATATATATATATATATGTATACACACTGCACATTACACACACACCTCACACACACACAATACATCATTATATATATATATATATATATGTATACACACTGCACATTACACACACACCTCACACACACACAATACATCATTATATATATATATATATATATATGTATACACACTGCACATTACACACACACCTCACACACACACACAATACATCATTATATATATATATATATATATATGTATACACACTGCACATTACACACACACCTCACACACACACACAATACATCATTATATATATATATATGTATACACACTGCACATTACACACACACCTCACACACACAGACACAATACATATAATATATTATATACTTATAATCTGTATAATATAAGTGTGTATAAAATCTATAATATATTTATAATATATACAGTATATATATATATATATATATATATATATATATATATATATATATATATATAAATAATGTCCCAGTGCACATTTTGTTGTATATATGTATTTTTTTTTATTAGTTTATGGCCTCCAGCCCATGATGCCATGTCCCCCCAGGCTAAGCCTTCATGTCCCCCAAGGCCAGGCCTCCATGGTCCCGATCAGTCAGATCTGTCACTATCAGTCAGACCCATCAGACTACTTACATTCATCGAAGCTGTTCAATTATCCACCACTATGCATCTCCTGCCTGTACGTTTTTCTGCAGAGGCAGGGACTTCCTGAATGACTTTGCATGCATGTGACGTAATTCTGAAACTCCCTGCCTCTGCAGAAAATGTGCAGGCAGGGGAGACATGGCGGAGGTGAATTGAAGTGCTCCAATGAATGTAAGTAGTCTGATGGGTCTAATGGGGCATGGAGTTCTGCTCCCTCTCTCCAGCAGCGTGCATGCACAGCTCCCTCTCTCCAGGGGCGTGCACGCACAGTTCCCTCTCTCCAGGGGCGTGCACGCACAGTTCCCTCTCTCCAGGGGCGTGCACGCACAGCTCCCTCTCTTCGCAAAGGCCGCAAATGCTGTCAAGGAGCGCGAGGGCTGCAGTTGCTGTGAGGGCTGCAGCCCTCTTCGCGAGGGCTGCAGTTGCTGGCAAGGAGCGCCTGCGGCGCTCCTTGCCAGCAACTGCGACCCTCGCTTCGCGAGGGCCGCGGGCTCGCTATGCGAGCCCGCTAGCGTGAGCAACGGCTTAAGCAAGCTCGCCTGCTCACAACTATATATGTGATAGCACATTTTAGTACCGCTTTTCACCCTCAAATTACTAGACAGTTTGAAAGAACAAATCAAACCATGGCGCAGTAATTTATATTTTTTTCCAATTACTTTCAGTATAATGGGCACAATATCTTGCCTTGATAAATTTTACTTTGATAATGCACTACACAATCCCATACAAGTGTAAACGTTTAATTCTATTACCCATGAATACCAACTGATTCTTAAGTACAAGAGATCCAGTGTTATATTGAATGACTTCTGCAGTACTTTCAGAAACTGAAAGAGATAGTAGCTAAAGCACAACGAAGATATAAGAATGTGCTGACACATTATGCTCCGAGTTAAGACAGTACAATAGTATTATAATAGTAATATCATAGAGACATATCACGTTATCATGTCCATTGAAGAGGCTTTGAGTAAGGTTTTTGGGACCTCTTGTTATTTCAATGATCCTAAATCCGGTAAGTTAATAATTACTGCTTCCTTCTTCTTAAAAAAATGGTCCTGTATTCTGTATTTCATTATTAAAACTGGATATGACTGACCCCTGGCTGAGTACAAATCAATATGTCTCATTTATCTCTCTCTGGTTCTCCTATTAGCATCTGGATATTACGGGTTGGATTTTACTCTTACCTCACTAATTCAACTTTTAGTGTTTTTTTTCTTCATATGCCTTTCTTATGTGGTAACATGGGTGGAGATGGAGATGTTTTTCTCTCTGAGCCGTTATAACATTCTTTTAATGCCTCACTCTCTCATATTTCCATTATTTGAAGTGCACAATGTTCAGCTTTTCTCTCCTATCCCTCTTCTCCATGCTATTACAGTCAGGTCCATAAATATTGGGACATCGACACAATTCTAAACTTTTTGGCTCTATACACCATCACAATGGATTTGAAATGAAACTAACAAGATGTGCTTTAACTGCAGACGTTCAGCTTTAATTTAAAGTATATTTACAACCAAATCAGGTGAACGGTGTAGGAATTACAACAGTTTGTATATGTGCCTCCCACTTTTTAAGGGACCAAAAGTAATGGGACAATTGGCTGCTCAGCTGTTCCATGGCCAGGTGTGTGTTATTCCCTCATTATCCCATTTACAAAGAGCAGATACAAGCTCCAGTGTTCATTTCAAGTGTGCTATTTGCATTTGTTCCTCTTAACTCTCAATATGAGATCCAAAGAGCTGTCACTATCAGTGAAGCAAGCCATCATTAGGCTGAAAAAAACAAAACAAACCCATCAGAGAGATAGCAAAAACATTAGGTGTGGCCAAATCAACTGTTTGGAACATACTTAAAAAGAAAAAACGCACCGGTGAGCTCAGCAACACCAAAAGACCCGGAAGACCACGGAAAACAACTGTGGTGGATGACCAAAGAATTATTTCCCTGGTAAAGAAAACACACTTCACAACAGTTGGCCAGATCAAGAACACTCTCCAGGAGGTAGGTGTATGTGTGTCAAAGTCAACAATCAAGAGAAGACTTCACCAGAGTAAATACAGAGGGTTCACCACAAGATGTAAACCATTGGTGAGCCTCAAAAACAGGAAGGCCAGATTAGAGTTTTCCAAACAACACCTAAAAAAGTCTTCACAGTTCTGTAACAACATCCTATGGACAGATGAGACTAAGATCAACTTGTACCAGAGTGATGGGAAGAGAAGAGTATGGAGACGGAAAGGAACTGCTCATGATCCAAAGCATACCACCTCATCAGTGAAGCATGGTGGTGGTAGTGTCATGGCGTGGGCATGTATGGCTGCCAATGGAACTGGTTCTCTTGTATTTATTGATGATGTGACTGCTGACAAAAGCAGCAGGATGAATTCTGAAGTGTTTTGGGCAATATTATCTGCTCATATTCAGCCAAATGCTTCAGAACTCATTGGACGGCGCTTCACAGTGCAGATGGATAATGACCCGAAGCTTACTGCAAAAGCAACCAAAGAGTTTTTTAAGGGAAAGAAGTGGAATGTTATGCAATGGCCAAGTCAATCACCTGATCTGAATCCGATTGAGCATGCATTTCACTTGCTGAAGACAAAACTGAAGGGAAAATGCCCCAAGAACAAGCAGGAACTGAAAACAGTTGCAATAGAGGTCTGGCAGAGCATCACCAGGGATGAAACCCAGTGTCTGGTGATGTCTATGCGTTCCAGACTTCAGGCTGTAATTGACTGCAAAGGATTTGCAACCAAGTATTAAAAAGTGAAAGTTTGTTTTATGACTGTTAATCTGTCCCATTACTTTTGGTCCCTTAAAAAGTGGGAGGCACATATACAAACTGTTGTAATTCCTACAGCGTTCACCTGATTTCGATGTAAATATACTTTAAATTAAAGCTGAAAGTCTGCAGTTAAAGCACATCTTGTTAGTTTAATTTCAAATCCATTGTGATGGTGTATAGAGCCAAAAAGTTTAGAATTGTGTCGATGTCCCAATATTTATGAACCTGACTGTATATATTAGTCATACTCTCTCATTCTGTCTCATCTTACACTCCCTCTCTAATCCTTCTAGGTTTCGATTGCCCCACAGATGACTCCTCTGCTTCATAGCTATTGATTTCTCAGTTCCTGCTCACACCTCTTTTCTAATCTCTTGCTATAGCCCAGCTTGTCTTCTTCACTCTGCTCAGGAACATCTACTTACAGTTCATATAGTTTTAGAGCTCTTTCTCCACTGAAACATTACTCACCAGTAACCACACACCTCTGGAACTCTGTTTTGAGCCTCTATTTTGGAGGTAGACTCTACTGATACAATTTGTTTTTAGGTTTGATGTAGTTCTACAGACTTTATGGTAGACTCTGCCAATTGTAGACCATCGCTGAAGAATTGCACTGCACTGAAAACGTAGTGGTCGGTAGCCACCCACTGAACCATTCATATAAATCCAGTTAATGTGGTTTAGGAATATTAGGGGACTATGAACTTTCTATACCTGACATATTATGACATTTTTTTAAGTAATTATATATACTAGCAAATTGCCCGTCAAAAAATGATGGGCATAAACGTGTAAGCCAGGCAATGCTGTTTGCCACACAGTGTGAGGCTTTTGTTTCACTGAGCACCTTCGGCGCTCATCACGTGGTTCGAAATGAGCGCCTTCTGTATGGGCCGCTCATTGCAGGGTTCATTAACCTGCAAGTGTTGTGCTTGGGAATGCCATGTGCCTCTTTCCAGCATCTCACCCCTGTCCCTTCCATGTGTGTTTCTCCTTTATGTGTCTGCTGAATGTTTGTATGGCGCGCACTGACTGATGTTGGTTTTATTTTCGAAGTCCTGTGTGCCTGGTATTGTACTGTCTTTGGCGTTGTGTATTTTCAAAGTCCAGCGTTTTTGACGTTGTATTTTCGAAGTCCCTCATGCCTGGCGTTGTCCGTGTAAGTGTTACTGTCTTTGCAATTGTCTATTTTCGAAGTCACGCATGCCTGGCTTTGCTCAGCCTAGTTTTCATCCAGTTTCAGACTTTTTTGCGTTTTTCGTCTGCCATTTTTTTTCTCGCTTAGCCCATTTTAGAGTGACAAAACACAGCAAATTTGGCTCAAATTGCTTGCAACCTCACTCCCAGGAGTCCTGACTCTCCCCCTGTGCTGTGTGTGAATGTGATTGAATTAAATTTTTATTATTTTTCTTGTTTTTCGTGTTTTGGGATTTCTGCAGTTCGGCCGTTAAATTCGTAATTTTCCAAGGTCGGATTTTGTTGGTATAAGTGTTAGTATCTTTGCCGTTGTATATTTTCTAAGTCCTTGGTGCCTGGCTTTGCTCAGCCTGGTTTTCATCCAGTTTCAGACTTTTTTGTGTTTTTCGTCCTCCATTTTTTTCCCTCGCTTAGCCGATTTTCGAGTGCCAAAACATGGCAAATTTGGGTCAAATTGCTTGCAACCTCACTCCCAGGAGTCCTGACTCTCCCCCTGTGCTGTGTGTTTTTTCTAAGTCCTCCAGCGTGCCTCAACAGCTCACCTCGCTTCGCAAGGCTCGCAGGAGAGCCTCTGGCGCTCTTTTCAGCCTAAGTCCCATGTGCTTCAAAGCCTCAACTGCTCGCCTCGCTTCGCCTTTGGCGCTCATTGCCTAAGTCCTCCGAGCTCGGAAGGCTTCAATGCCACAATGGCTCACCTCGCTCCGTGAGGCTCGCAAGCATGATGAAAAATCGCAGTTTGACAATTATAATATGTGATAAGTAATATGGGATATTAATATATATTGCAATGCCAAGTGGTGTATATTAAAGGGCCATTTAACTCAGCACAATGTGGAGCCACCTAAATCATGTTGACGTACTTTTTGAATTTATGAAATATGTGCATGAGTTTTCAATAAAGTAAAGTCTGTGTTTACATGGCTCACTGACATGCCCATTCTCAGACATGCAGTTTTAGCTCTTTGTGGTGAGCAAAAGAAAAAAACATTTAACCCTCCACAAGTCAATCTGTGTGGATCATGGAATACTAAAATTACCTAAACAGGTCAGTTGTAGGTTAACCTTTGAGTGCATTCCTGAGTGCAGGGAAAAACTCCTATCAATCAGTGTTCTCAGCGTTCGGCAACAATCAGTGGGCAGGACAGAGTGTGCTTGTAAACAGACTGAAAACTTTAGATTTTTTTAGCTGTTTTTAGTGTAATTAAAAATATAGATCATTATAACTTACGATCTTGTGCCCTTTCACAACACGAAGAGCACTTACAGTGAGTTAAATGACCATTTAACTTTTTCAGTTTGTACATAAGGATTTGGTGTGAGTGAGTGACCACAGATCCTCAGTTTTCACTAAAGAAATACTAACTGAGTGTTATAAAGGTACTTGTGTACAGTTTAGCCATCTGGAGATATATAGAAAGATGTTCTGGGTGTACATATTTTATATTATGTTTGGTATTCTTCTGTTGTATTGGTCATCATAAATCATATACCACTATCTGAAATTGTATTTTTGTTTCCTTTTCAGAATAAATGTTGGTGCTATATTTGAGCTCTACACTTTTTATTTATTAAGCCCAAAATTTGAGTTTCAAAAATAGAGAGCATTCTGATCTATTTTTATTGGAAATCGTGTTTTTAAAAATGTTGTTTTGAAAAGGGAGATCGGTACAAAATAAAGAAACATACAGCATTTAATTGTGCGGTTTGGAACAAAGTAATGTTAGCTATTCACTTTTATGAAATGTTCTGTATAAATATTGTTTGTTTTGTGAAAGGTAACTAATGGTGTCTTTTGAAAGTGCATGTACAGCAGAGAAAAACATACTTTATGGGTGCATCACAAAAAAAAGAGTTACTAAAACTGACATTTACTTAGACAACAATGTTTCAAAAGTATGCCTTACATATTAGAGATGATTTAAATAATTTCAGGTTAAAAGACCAAAGCAGTCATATATTTAAAATGTACTATTTTCGAGAACTTCACTTGAAAAAAAAAAAATGTTTTAGAATGAAAAGTATAAAACAGCCTCTAATTAATTAAATTTTATAAGATGCAGTATAATCAACCATTTTGGTTTGTACTTATCAGCTTCCTGAGATGGGAGGATAATTTAAATTTACATTATTATTATTAGTATCAGTCTTTTATATAGAGCCAACACATTTCATAGTTACATAGTTACATAGGGCCTCATTCTATTATTGGCCGTAAATCGGCCGTAAGGCTGCGATTCCTTGCGGGGGTCCCGTTACCTCGCAATTCAATTAAACGGCCCCGCAAGGATCTCCCCTTACGGCCGGCCGTAAATCTTGCAACCGGCCGTAAGCTCTGAAATCTAAAAAGTCAAAAATAAATTCAAGACAGCTCTGTAAAGCTCTGTAAATGCTAGGGATCATATTGGGGGACATGAGGATTAAAAGTAACCCACTCTCAAGCTTGCACATCAGCCCAAACCCGAGTTTAAATTAACTGTTTATTTTCCGGCTGCGGCGTGGGTGTGTCTGAGGTGCTCCAAGCCCTCTGGACTTTTTACATGGATATTTGAGATATATTAAAAAATATATATTTTACGGATTTGAGTATAGGGGAATTTTGTGCTATTTTTGCTAACACCGAAAATCACTTTATAGTCTTCTCAAAGTGCAGGATGGCTTTATTTGGGCTATATTTCGTGCTTAATTGATGCTAGCGGGACCTCTTTCCTGCAAGTAAGCTGCGGCTCGGTTTTAGCCTTGCAGAGAGGGTTCCCGGTGCAATTGAATTGCAAATAGGATTTTCTTACGGCCGATTTCCTTGCGGCCGTTTTAGATCAAAGGATTTCCTCCGGCGCGAGCGGCCGCAAGAGATAGCAAGGCACCGGCCGCAAGCCTGCCGGAATCCCCGGCCGGAGGGGAATAGAATAGCAGAATAGCTTGCGGCCGGTCCTTGCGGCCCCGCAACGGCTGCGGCCGATAATAGAATGAGGCCCTTAGTAATTAAGGTTGAAAAAAGACTTTCAGCCCATCAAGTTCAAGCTGTTAAGATCTCCTCTGATCTGCAATATGCGGATTAGTTATTAATTAAATTATTGATTAAATAATTATTAATAGTATAGTATTGGAGGATGAAGAGTTAGTCCATCAAGTTCAACCTTTTTAGATCTCTATTTATCTTTTTAATGTGGACTATTTATTATTATTGTTAATTGTTAATTGATCCAGAGGAAGGCAAACAGAAAAAAAACCCCATTGAAACTTTGCCAATTGTCTCATAAGGGAAAAAAAAAGCAAAATTCCTTCCTGACCCCAGAAACTGGCGATCAAATTTCTCCCTGGATCAATATTCCTTGCTAGTTATCTAGGATAGCCTTGAATGCCCTCTTTATTCAAAAATATATCTAACCCCTTTTTGAAGTTGTCTATCGAATTCGCTGTTACCACCTCCTTTGGTAGAGAATTTCACAGTTTAACCACCCTAACTGTGAAGAACCCTTTTCTTTGTTTAAGGTGAAATCTTTTTTCCTCTAACCTCAAAGGATGTCCTCTTGTCAGTTGAAAATCTCTTGCTACAAAAAGTTCACTTGACAAAGCCTTATATTGACCCTGGATGTATTTATATAACGTAATCATATCTCCTCTTAGACGCCTTTTTTCTAGCGAAAATAAGTTTAATTTTGTTAGTCTTTCTTCATAACTTAGCCCCTCCATTCTCCTTATTAGTTTTGTAGCCCTTCTCTGTACTTTTTCCAGCTCTAAAATGTCTTTTTTATGAGGTGGGGCCCAAAATTGTACTCCATATTCCAAATGAGGGCGTACTAGAGATTTGTATAGTGGCAGAATTATATCTTCTTCCCTGGCTTCTATACCCTTCCTAATACATGCTAATATTTTATTTGCCTTTGCAGCTGCTGCTTGGCTTTGAGCACTGTTATCTAGGTGGTTGTCCACAAGTACTCCCAAATCCCTTTCAATATCTGATACCCTAGATTTGCTCCATTAAGATTATAAATTGCATGGCTATTGTTCCTTCCCAAATGCATAACCTTACATTTATTTGTATTAAATCTCATCTGCCATTTAGCCGCCCATTTCTCTATTTCGTAGTGCTGAGGTACCGTAAAACATGGGTATGGCAATACATAATTTGCAGGATACAAAAGGAGTTGACTCTGCCTTTGAGTTAACAATAATTCATATGACTGAGAGATCACAAGCTTACAGACTAACAGACTTATTAAATTGTGATTTGGCCAATTGAATAGGGCTCTATATTCGCACAGAGCAAATTTATTTTACAGAAGATTTTCATAAGTGAACTTCTATCTAAAAGCAAGGTCTTCACTAACGAAAAACTTATGTAAAACAATATGCTATGTGCTTATATAGAACCTTATTCAATTGGCCAAATCACAATTTAATAAGGCTGTAAAGGATTCATTAAACAAAAAGTAAAGTAATTAAAAAGAAGAAACAAGTGCTTGGTGAGTAATTGAAAAGAGTAGATGATCAATTATTGATTAAGTCTGTGGGTGTATCAGCTTGGAAAATGGAGGTGATAGCTCTGATACCTGCACCATATAGTAACACAAATTATAGGTGAATGGGTGTGGACAGAGAAATAGACAGGGCATGTTATATGAGTTCAGAGTCAGAAGAGAAGGTGGTGGTATGTGAGGTTCTAGGTCTGGAGGTAAAAAGAAACTAAAGGTGAATGGAACTGGGAAGTCTGTTAGTTGGTCAGTGCTTCTGCTCAGGTGTTTTGTTCAACCTAAACAATAGAAAGCTCATAAGACACAAATTCCTAACAAAGTAGCAGCACAAACAATTGAGAAAATAAAATGGATTTATGTATGTATTTTATATATATCTTTATCTCTTATAGCTAGAAGGTAAGCTCTTTGGTAAAGGGGCTCCATAACCCACTGGTTGTCTTTAAGTAAAATATACACATATTGTTATATAATTTTTGTTTAACATTGTTTCTGTAAATTGATGGTGTAATATTAACAAAAATACATGCAACCATATTTTGCTACTTATACCGTGTGTTGTTGTAGCACCTGCACAATGTTTTGTCACTTGTTGACTTCATAACGCTATTTTTGATTTTTCTACATATATAAAAAAATTGCCATAAACACTAAGCAACTGTGAGTTGGTACAGATAAATTTAATATGATATTATGTGTCTTACAGATTGGCAGTACGAGATGTCCTAAGAGAAAAGAGGAGGTGTATTGTGGGGAAATACATGAACCAAGGAGGAGATCAGCAAATAAAAGTGTAGTGGAGCAAGGACACGTAGAGCATTTTGATAGTTTATAGAAAACCATGAGCCCAACTAGTCTGGCAATAAGACATTACAGACAAATACCACAAGGAAAAGCAAGGAAGAGAAGGTAGATCGTTGAAAGGTTATGGTTGAAAAGTAGGAAGGAAAGTATAGATTTTATGTATTAAAGTGTTGACAAGAAAGAATCAGAACATCATTCAAGTTCAGATGTTAGTCAGGCTGATGGAATGCAAGACGGTAATTCATGGAGACAGTTGCAAAGAAAATGGAAATTATATTATAACCTGAAAAAGGAATAAAGGGTGAATAGCAGTGGTCTGAGAAGAGGAGTGAACAAGAAGGGCACAGGTGGAGTACAAGATCTTGACGTTTTTATACATATACACAAGTGGCAGAACTAGAAAATGGAGCCCTAGGGCAAAAAAAATGTTGCCCCCCAGTGGGTGGGGTGTGTGGCCATATATATATGTATTATTATTATTATCCTTTATTTGTAACACGCCAACATATTCCGCAGCACTATACAGGGGTTAGGTACAAGTATAAACAGTTACCCCACAATGAAAATAATGGAAGACCCTGTTATGGAGCTTTCAATCAGATATACACAGTGCTTTCCTTAAACACCTAAAAAGATTGAAACTCACAAACTTACATTCTAAAGGGTAGGGAATAAAGGGCACCGGTGCAAAAAAATAAAAATGTTGGGCCCTCTTCCACCAAAGGTGTGCGGCGCAATTTTCTTTTTGCTCTGCACCCCACTCACTCAGTAAACCTACACTCACACCTATATATATATATATATATATATATATATATATATATATATATATATATATATCAAGAATGAGGGCGGTGATATGTATATATACTTATAAATATATATATATATATATATATATATACATATATATATATATATATATATATATATACACATACTAGATTAGATTTCTGAGGCAGCAGGCTGAACCACTTACCTGCCCCTGTCTGCCTCTGCAATGTTTTACAGTAAAAATAATAATATATATATTAACCTCTTCAAAGTTAATCAAACAAGGCCTAATTTTGTCTGTGGATAACTGTGTTCTGTATGTTTTATGCTTTAAAATGAAGCAATTATATTTGTTTCATTTCCCATCTAAATTTATTTTCAATGTTTGAAAGCAGCTATGGAGATGTCATTTTAAAGGTACTTTTATTGTAAAAGGATTGACTTACAGGGTATATTTATCCTTTGATTCGGGCAAAGGTACTATGTTATCTAGGTTCAGTAGAAAAGCTCTATTTAACTGTTGACAGCTAGTAGATGAAATGGCCATTATGAAATTTCATGTTTTACACTTAGAACATATTAGGTTTATTTCACAAGCAATTATATAAAATCAAATAATTTCATGTTAACCAAACAGTAGCTTACATTGTATATATATGAATCAATTTGCAAATGATAACCCTGTGCAAAGAATAACAACAAAAAGCACATTTTATGTTGCAGTTTTTTTAAATGAAATAATTACATTATTACTACAGTGCTTGCAAAAGTATTCACCCCCTTGACTTTTTGCCTATTTTGTTACATTACAGCCTTAAATTCAATGTTTTGTTAAACTGAATTTTATGTGATGGGTCAAAACACAATAGTCTAAGTTGGTGAAGTGAAATGAGAAAAATATATACATAAAACAATTTTTTAGAAATAGAAAACAGAGAATTGGCATGTGCGTATGTATTCACCCCCTTTGTTATGAAGCTCCCAAAAAGCTCTGGTGCAACCAATTACCTTCCAAAGTCACATAATTAGTGAAATGATGTCCATCTGTGTGCAATCTAAGTGTCACATGATCTGTCATTACATATACACACCTTTTTTGAAAGGCCCCAGAGGCTGCAACACCTACACAAGAGGCACCACTAACCAAATACTGCCATGAAATCCAAGGAACTCTCCAAACAAGTAAGGGACAATGTTGTTGAGAAAGTTATAAAAAAATATTCAAATCTTTGATGATCCCCAGGAGCACCATCAAATCTATCATAACCGAATGGAAAGAACATGGCACAACAGCAAACCTGCCAAGAGACGGCTGCCCACCAAAACTCAGGGACCGGGCAAGGAGGGCATTAATCAGACAGGCCGCACAGAGACCTAAGATAACCCTGGAGGAGCTGCAGAGTTCCACAGCAGAGACTGGAGTATCTGTACATAGGACGACAATAAGCCGTACGCTCCATAGAGTTGGGCTTTATGGCAGAGTGGCCAGAAGAAAGCCATTACTTTCAGCAAAAAACTGGCACGTTTTGAGTTTGCGAAAAGGCATGTGGGAGACTCCCAAAATTTATGGAGAAAGGTGCTCTGGTCTGATGAGACTAAAATGTAGCTTTTCGTCCTATAAAGAAAACGCTATGTCTGGTGCAAACCCAATACATCACATCACTTATGTGGTGTATCACCAAATTAATATATATATATATATTACACAAGGTTCGTCTACATTAAAAGGTATTTATTAAAAGGCAACAACACAATACTATAAATGTATCACAAACACACAGCCCAGACCCACGGAGCAACAACCCTTTTTAAATCTATCTACCTATATAGTAATCCCCTTCCCCACAAGCTTGAAGCAAAGACTCCCAGCCCTCCCACCTAGACCTGCCCAAGGAGGTCCCGAAAGGAAGATAAACCACCATGCAAGGAAGACAAGTTACCACCTAGTGGGAGCAAAAACCTGATATACAGGAGAAATTCAACCCACCGTCCCTCCGGAATAGTTCCCTCAGCGACATAAGTTCTCCTGTACTTTCCTATGGCTGTTAATCCACATATTACACAAAAACAGAACTTATAGAATTTAGGTGAGAGTGTGTGATAAATGTTTATGTATGTGCAATGTAAAACTTTATTGAAGAATGTATGAGAGAGAGAAAGAACAGGAAAAAGACAAAACATTATTATATATCCTCCTTGCAAGTTTCTACCTCATTTGTTTCATTGCCACACAAAAGTATATTATTATAATTGTCGTTAATACTTGAATGAACATGAGTACCAGCGACAGTGTTCGTAAGACTGGATGTGTCTCTGCATTGGTAAGAATTCCCCACCAGGGATGCTCAACGTTTTTTGTAGTAATTTCTATTTCCTTTTTCTGTTGTTCCAGCAGTAAGCTGATGGGGTGTAGTTGTTGTTTGGTACGTTTTACCAACTCATGAATAGTGGCCAGTCTTTTTGATGGGAAGTGTTGCTTGTAGATTCCATCACTTAACGTGCCAATGCTATGTATAAAGTTCAGTTGCTCTGCCTGCCCCTCCCAACGGGTAATTGCCAGGATTAGTCCTATTGTCCCAGATTGTAGTCCATGTGGCATCCATTGATCTGGGCCTTCAATATAGCTGTATTTAAGATTGTCCTCAGTGATGTCCACTCCTTTTCTTTTCAATGACGTGATAATCCTTGTTGCATTGATTTGTCTTGCCCACTTGTTTTCCTGGATGTCTTTAATAGTTTCCTTTAAATCTGCCAACAGCTTTCCTCCAATCATAGAACAGAAAATGGCAGTTCCCACTATTTCATTCTTAATGCTGTTAGCAATGGAAGCAATATTTTCCTCAACTAGATGCAGGTTGTTGGCAATGGTGTGTATGTCATCAACATTGTCTGTCAGTCTACTCACTATAAGGGAGTCAGCTACTCCACCTGTTTTCATAGCATGTCCCATGCCATCAGTAAGGGAGTTTATCCTGCTGTTCAGTCCAATGATGTCTGCTGAATTCCATACTCCCAATCCAGTTCCGACTCCTCCTAAAAGGGCTGCAAGTGTGTCCCGTGTTTCTCGACTCCCTGCTCCAGTCCACTCAATGATGGTCTCTTGTATACTTTGCTTAAACCACTGCCGCTGTGATTCCGGGCACTTTGGAGGAATAGAGAAATCATTAAAATTTAGAATTATTGGGTAGTAAGTCCACCCAACCCCTTGCACAACTGTTTCATGTGTTGGTACCACCACCAATCCGCCTATTGGCCATGGTACCTTCTTCTGATCTTTACAACGTTGCAGCTCCTTTACAGAGACAAATACTTCATCTATTGTTAGAACACACCCCTTTCCAGTATCAAAATTGCAGAATTCCTCTAGGTCAGGCTGGGCAGCTATAACTGCAGCGTCCCATTCTCCACCTTCTTCTAATGTTAAGTTACTCACTACTACTGTAGTATTTGTAAACCTCCCTTGTACCTTTGTCGTTATTTTAGTCTTTCCTTTAAAGTTTCCTGTATTCATTATCTGTCCATATCTTATAACCCATTCCCAGTTATGTCCCTCTATACTTTTTATTGGAGCTCTAAGAGCTAATCCCCTGGTACTATTATGTGGCAAAATAATGTTTACTTGTAACCCTCCACCCTCTTTTACTTACAATTCCCTGGGGCAAATAAATCTATCTGCTTGAACGTAATGTAACTCCAATCTTTTCAAACTCTCTCCCTTATTTGCGGTATCTTCTGGCCTTATTGCCTGTCTCCCCATTCCTACTGTGATACAGCTTATACTTATCCATCCTGTAACAAGGATCCACCACAATCTTCTGTTGACACGCATCTTCATTCTTATACAGCCTTGCTCTGTGGGAACACTAGATTCCATCATTAGAAACATATACATACACAAACAAAAATAATAAAAAAATAAAAACAGCATTAGAGCACTGAATACTTTCATTTCTGGTGAAATTTTGGACATCATTTCACAATAAACAGAAACAACAGGGGCCATTCTTTTTGCAAGTTTGTTCACAGCCCTGTAATCAATGGTAAGTCTCCATGATGAGGCTGCTTTTTCATCTCCATTCCCTTTTAACACAGCTTTTCTCACAGGCCAACATGGTGAGTTACATGCATACCCATTTCCAGATTTAATTATTCCACGTCTCTCCAGCATTTCTATCATCTCGGTGATTGATGCCACTGATTCTCTTGGGACTGGATATTGCTTTTGCCATTGTGGGTCTCCTCCTTCCAACAAGACCATTCCTTTCATTCTTCCACAGTCTAATTTATCTGTAGCCCAAACAGGTATGTCTTGGATTAGCTTCTGCAGCCATTTTGGTTGTCCGTCTAGTTTCAGTTTGTTTTTTTCCAGACTTTTTATCGGAGAGACAATATATGCCATTGGGAGCACAACCCCTTTCGTCAACTCTGTACTTACCTGATTCACCTTTTCTGTCTTCCACAAACAAAAATTGGCAAGATCTACAATGAAATTTCCTTTTTTTAAAGCTTCTATTCCCAATATTTCCTCTGGCCAACCCACTATTGCTTCCACTTGTATTGTTTTTCCTCCAACTGCTACATCAATTGGACCTGCTCTAACCTCCTGTGGATATCTACCAACATATTTTTCCCTACCCCTGTGATGACTGTATAAATGGTAGGCCGACCTGCCTCATCCATGGTTAAATTAGCTGAGTGAATGAGATGCTGAGGTGCAGGGGTTGGGATTTGTCATTGTGACTCACTTCTACTCTGTCCCTCTTTTATAACACTATATTGCATCTTTGCCTCACTTTCCTTCAATTTCCTCTCTGACTCAGCTACCTTGTTGTGATGTATGTGATTTTCCTCTTCTATCCTATCCTTCTGTCTCCTGAGTTCCCAATAGCCCATGTTACCGTTTCTCTCTCCCTCCTGATTAGCCCTCCAGTTGCTGCCATCCCTATTCCTATAGTCCCTAGGTGGATCTCTCCATCTTTTGTCAAAGTTCTGTTTTGGTCTCCAGTTTTGATCATCCTTCTTGTTCTGGGGTACATCCCACGTCTGGTTTCTCCATTTACCATCTATATCTCTACCAGACTCGACCTTAAATGTTCTTACAGCTGAAACAGAGCAGGCCTGTTCTGTGAAAGGATGCTTGATCCACCACTTATCAGCTCTAGTTAGTACCATTTCCAAGTCTGTTGGTGTTGGATCAAAAAGCCTGACAAATTCTTGACACTCCAGGGCAAGGGCTTCCATTACTTTTGCTATATGTTCTGGTGAGCCCAGCACTAGAGGCTGTTGAGGTTGTCGTAGAGTATACCAAAAAAATATCCTTTGAGCTACCTCTCTAGGACCATCTGTTGGCCTCATGGTAATATTTGCTATTTCTTTCTCTATGCTAAGTAGATAGAAATTAGTTGCAGCAATTCTTCATGCCTGATCAGACACACTGTTATTAAATCCCAATAGTCTACTAGCCAAGGGACCCATAGCATATTCTAACAGTTCTTCCCATTCCTCTAAGTTAAGACCTCCTTTTTTAGCTCTATCTGCTCCCCTCATAAACCAATGTGTAAACGTATTAAAGTTGTTAGTTGGCATACTTCCCCACCATTTCTGGAAATTGTCTTTATCTGCCATAGACATCGGTCGAGTCTGCATAGAAAATCCTGTAGGTGTTTGCCTTGCATTAAATAATTCTGAAACAATAACTGGTGCTTGTGGTATGGTATCTACTTGTGGAACAGAATAACATAAGAACTCTTTTCTATCTTGGTTCATTTTCGGCACTGGTTCTTTATTTTGTGCCACGAACATATCCAAATCTGGATATATTTTGGCAATGTCTCTGACTCCTTTTATCCCTTCTAACTTTGTTTTATTTTTATAGTCCATTATTATGTTTTGAAGTTCTGTTATTTTTACTCCATAAGCATCCCTCTGCTCTTCTATTTCCCTTAACTCCCTTTCTAGTTCCCCAACAATTGTAGTTGTTCTCAAAGCTGTAATTTTTAAACAATCCCTTTTGTCCATTGCTTCCTCCATTTTATTTGTTGTTTCCAAATTATGCTGCCGTAATTCTACAACTAAGTCTATTAGGCCTCCTATTGTGGCTACAACAGCTTGTGTGACCAAACTTTTTCTTTTCTTTGTTCTATACTTTTTGTTATTTACAAGTAGAACATCCATTAATCTCTCCTCTTTTTCACTGTCTGGGTTTGATGGCTCTGGAAGCTCATATGGACCATCATGTTTTTGAATATGTTTCCTAAAGTACTCTCGCACTTCTGTGGGAAAGTATTTGGCCCCTTGAAAAGACATTCCTACTCTTTTACTCACCCAAGTAAGAATCCAAATCAATTTGCGACTAAAGTAGCATGCTTCTGAGTAGCCAACAATAGTTGATGACTATTCAGTAGGCCAGGTGTAATATGTAGAAAAATAGACTAGTACCCACAATGCAAATTATACTTACCTTAGTATGGTGAAGGTAATACTTGCTAATTAACTTAAAATATAATAGCAAGGCCTGCAGGGTAGGAGATATACCTGAACTAGGATATGCAAGACACCCAAAAAGTATAAGGCATGGAAGCCTATAGTGTATTAAAATGCAAGCCTGAAATAATATATATATATATATATATATATATATATATATATATATTTATATATATATATATATATATATATATATATAAGATTTAAAATGGTTTATTTATTTATTTTTCTCCAGGCCTGTACTATGATAAAGGATTAGAGAAAGAAAAAGAAAGAAGAACAAAAAAATGTTTTTCTTTCTTTTTAAAAAAAAACAAAAAACAAAAACAAAACAAAAATAATAGTATTAACAAACTCAGGTATTTGAAACACACAACAAAACTAATTGTGGCCTAATGCCCAAGCTTGTATATTAAAATGGAGACCCAAACTAGGATACAAAGGAATCAAATCAGCATTCAAATACAACAAGAAGCCGCATGGAGCCTACTATATTGTATTCAAATGCAGGGCTAGGCCTGTACTCTGATAGTCAAAAGCACAACAAAACTCACTCAGATATTTGAAACCCACAAAAACAACCTGTATGATATCTTTGTTTTATGTAGCAAAATAAGCTAATACGATATAAAGGATTAAAAATAATAATTGAGGCCTATGCTGGTAGTCTATTACAATAAAATAAAAAGGAAGGCCTGAAAAACTACTAGGCCTGCTAATATATTCAAAATTGAGGCCTGATGCCCAAGCTTGTATATTAAAATGGAGACCCAAACTAGGATACATAGGAATCAAATCAGCATTCAAATACAACAAGAAGCCGCATGGAGCCTACTATATTGTATTCAAATGCAGGGCTAGGCCTTTACTCTGATAGTCAAAAGCACAACAAAACTCACTCAGATATTTGAAACCCACAAAAACAACCTGTATGATATCTTTGTTTTATGTAGCAAAATAAGCTAATACGATATAAAGGATTAAAAATAATAATTGAGGCCTATGCTGGTAGTCTATTACAATAAAATAAAAAGGAAGGCCTGAAAAACTACTAGGCCTGCTAATATATTCAAAATTGAGGCCTGATGCCCAAGCTTGTATATTAAAATGGAGACCCAAACTAGGATACATAGGAATCAAATCAGCATTCAAATACAACAAGAAGCCGCATGGAGCCTACTATATTGTATTCAAATGCAGGGCTAGGCCTGTACTCTGATAGTCAAAAGCACAACAAAACTCACTCAGATATTTGAAACCCACAAAAACAACCTGTATGATATCTTTGTTTTATGTAACAAAATAAGCTAATACGATATAAAGGATTAAAAATAATAATTGAGGCCTATGCTGGTAGTCTATTACAATAAAATTAAAATGAAGGCCTGAAAAACTACTAGGCCTGCTAATATATTCAAAATTGAGGCCTGAAAATAAAATAAAAATAAATCTGACTATCTATTAATGTGATATTACCTCATAAATAACCTTTGTAGAAGTCTAAAATTCGTGGTCGCCAAATGTGGTGTATCACCAAATTAATATATATATATATTACACAAGGTTCGTCTACATTAAAAGGTATTTATTAAAAGGCAACAACACAATACTATAAATGTATCACAAACACACAGCCCAGACCCACGGAGCAACAACCCTTTTTAAATCTATCAACCTATATAGTAATCCCCTTCCCCACACGCTTGATCTCACCCACGATTAGGCCATCACCATCACATCCACCAATTAAGAACAGGAAGCAACAGAACAGTTTCCTGCCTGGCCCCATGTTATATACCCTAAGTTGAGATGATGTGATTTACATCACATCCTGTCCATGCATCACTTCCTCCAGCAATTGTGGGAGGGAAGCAAAGACTCCCAGCCATCCCACCTAGACCTGCCCAAGGAGGTCCCAAAAGGAAGATAAACCATCATGCAAGGAAGACAAGTTACCACAACTTAAAGAACACCATCCCCACAGTGAAACGAGGTGGCAGCATCATGCTGTGGGGATGTTTTTCATTAGCCGGGACTGGGAAACTGGTCAGAGTTGAGTAAAAGATGGATAGTGCCAAATACAGGGATATTCGTGACCAAAACCTGTACCACTCTGTGAGTGATTTGAGGTTAGGATGGAGGTTCACCTTCCAGCAGGACAATGACCCCAAACACACTGCTAAAGCAACACTAGTCAAAGCCCAGACCACAATCCAATAGAAAATCTGTGGTCAGACTTAAAGATTGCTGTTCACAATCGCAAACCATCCAACTTGAAGGAGCTGGAGCAGTTTTGCAAGGAGGAGTGGGCAAAAATCCCAGTGGTAAGATGTGGCAAGCTCATAGAGACCTATCCAAAGCTACTTGGGGCTGTGATTGCCGCAAAAGGTGGCTCTACAAAGTATTGACGCTAGGGGGGTGAATAGTTATGCACATTGACTTTTTCTGTTATTTTGTCCTTTTTGTTTTTTGCTTCACAATAAAAAAAAAAAGCATCTTCAAAGTTGTGGGCATGTTCTGTAAATTAAATGATGCAAATCGTCAAACAATCCATGTTAATTCCAGGTTATGAGGTAACAAAACACGAAAAAAAACAAAGGGGGGTGAATACTTATGAAAGGCACTGTATGTATAAGACAGAATAAACACTGATTTCACTTGTTTATATTGAGGTAAACATATCAATTTGGGGGTAATAAAAAGGGAAGTTATATACAGTAGACTCTTAGTTAACCAGAACTCTCAAGCAACCCAAAAAAAATTAATATTGTACCTTAAATTAAAATTACATTTTACAGGGCTCATCAAATGGCAGGAGCCAGGTTGTCATGCCACAAAATGCTTACCGACTCATATATTGCATCCACTGTATGTTTCTGAGGTTCAATTGATAAGTGACTGAGCCAGTGTAGTGTTGGCGTTACATTCCCCGGTTCAACACCGCGCCCTCCAGCCGAACGTATCACTGTATAAGTGAGGAGTGAAAGCTGCTGCTGTTAGAACAGCCTTCCCTGACAAATATAATTAGCAGAGCATCCTATGTGCAGCTAATCTAGACCACTTTTATTAGTAAATCTTAACCAGAAACTACATTTACCCAGCATCTACCAATCCCTGTGGGTATCGGATAACTGAGAGTCTACTGTACTTCCGGTTCTCATTGCGTGGCTCACAATGAGCACCTTCGGCACTCATTTTGAGCATCTCCTCTGGTGTAGTTTTGCGCCTCTGAGCAGCCTCTTCGCTCATCACAAAGACAGATACATTTGTGTATATTTTTGTAAACAATAATCAATTACTTAGTGTTATTAAAAATGGTTAATTAATTAATTAATTAATTACAATATTATTATTCATAATCATATTAATTATGATTATAATAATTATTCTAATCTCATCCTATGAGATTCTTGCCTTCTACGGAAAACAGACTTACATATTCAATTGGCGTTACCGATTAATAGTTACAAAATGTGTATAAATTAGAATACAATAATCCATACAAATACATTACTAATACATGATAATACTATGGAAACAACATATCTTAACTTAGCAGGAAGGCATTCTAAAGCTACCAATTATGTCCATGTGTGTTTATGAGAGTATGATACTTTACCAGACCGTCACAGCGTAGCAGAGAGAAGAGATAGAGAGAGAGAAACAGTCTGGTATGCTACTTTTATTCCTTTATTTGAATCCCACCCCCATACTCATGTCCTTACTGGTCAGTTAGGTCACATGTCCTTCACAAAGTATGTGGTAACTCAGCTTTATATTAGAGTTGATAATTCTGTAATCAATAATTCTTGATGTCGGGCAGGTTTTACACTTAGTTATTTAATTAATTAATATATTTTACCTATTTGTGATTAATATATCCATCAACCAATAGGCTGAAGGGCTAACAATCTTTTTTCATTTTAAATTGTGAATCAGGCAATTGATTATGGCTCTATATAAGCACATAGGATATATTTTTTTACAGAAATGTTTAGTTAGTGAACTTCTACGCAAAAGCAAGGCCATTAGTAACTCAAAACTTATTTAAAAAAAAGATTCTATGTGCTTATATAGAGCCCTATTCAATTGGGGCGAATGGTAATGTTATAAGTCAGGCATTGATCGCCGTCGGTGCTCATTGCCCAAGTGCTGTGAGTTGTAGTGCCTTAACAGCTCGGCTCGCTATGCGAGGAGCGCATTTGGCGCTCATCGCCTAAGTGCTTCGAGTTAACGGCTCACCTTGCTTCACGAGGCTCATCGCCAAAGTCGTAAGCACCAAGCAAAGCATGACAACGTCTCGTAGTTTGACAATTACAGTATGTGATTATCCATAGGTTAAAGGCGATCTATGCTTCATAGATAGGATTACAGGAAAATACAAGAATGGAGTATATTTATGCTTACTCAAGAAACATCTTCACTTTATACGCTGTTGATAAATATACTAAAATAAAATTTGTTAAAAGTAAATAAAGCAAAATAGCTAGACGTCTAAAGGGTTTCTATAAGAGATAGTATTGGATTGCCCCCCCTCCCCCCCTTTCCTTATATGTTACTACAAACAAAGGAGCAGTAAACCTTATTGATGTTTGAAATGCAACATATTGTACTTATATTCCCGTTGGTTTCAAACTAAATCTAATAAGCTATACTTTTAATAAGGCATCCATGAGTCCTTGTTTACACTTCCTCTAATCTCACTGTACGAAAAAGGTGGTTAAAACATGATTTTTTTATCTGCTTGTTGTTTTTAATGTTACTATTCTTCCATGAAAAATAAAAAAATTGCAATGTATGAAACATACTCTTTTAACTTCATGATAAAAAGCTTTAGGCCACTGTGGTCCTTTCATTTTATCAACACAAATCCTGACCATAATAAAAAGAGAAATGGGAGGAAGCTCATATTCAAATTAACTATATAAAATAATCATATTTATTAAGACATCTCTGTTTTTTTTAATATAAAAATGTTGTTAGGATTTTAATTAGAAATGGTCTTGAGGACTTGTTGGGTTTCACACTTTAAGGACTTTAATTGTGTTCACATGTATATTATATTTATGAGACTGCCAATCATTTTCTAAAGGAGAATGATTAAACAGATTGATTTTTGCTCTATAGACACCCCCATGGTATACTGGTTAATGCTAGATGCAATGGAGATCAATAGGAACCCCCATGGTATGGGGTTAATTTTAGGTTCCATGAGGACCCACATGGTTATAGTAAGAGGCCCTGTTGCATTCCATAGCATGGGTGTAGGAGCCCAAGTAAATCTGGGGAAATACTGCATATAGTATAAAAATACCTCATAACTGCTTCTCTACACATAAACACACACATTGAAAAATCTGGGGGGTTTCGTTGAACCTTGCCCCCCCCCCCCCCACACTTCCTACACCTATGGTCCATAGGAACCTTGATGGGGTTAATGCCCTCCAATCCAAAATACAAGGAGTGGGGGAGCCGATAGCCTCCACTGTTGAAGACACTCTGGAGGGGTACCCATGCTCATAGAGGCAGGTCATGTGCATTTAATATTATTATTATTATTTTTTTTCTCATTACTTTTTTTTTATTGGTCACTTTAAAAAAAAAAAGATTCCACATTATAACAGTATGCCTTGATTCGCAGATCAGGCGATATCATTCTATTTCACAACTTGTATAGGTGGAAATTTTAACTTAACAAAATAAGAGACCTCCTTAGCCCCTTTTTCCGTTTTCTAAACATTAAACATTAATACATTTCTCTTTAAAGATTATTCGGTAACTCACACAGTAATCCTTAGCTCGCAGGCTAGGTTAGTAAGGCCTATATTTCAATTGGTAAGTCATTACCCGGGCCGTGTAGGCCTTTTCACCTGTGACCTCTCCTCCCCCTTACCTCCTAGTCACATTCTAACTCTATCCTGTGGAACTAGAGCACCTTGCTAGAATTTACTAAACAAATAACGAAGCGTAATATTGCCTGAGGTTAGGGGAATGATGCCCTCTTTATCTCCTTCGGGCCAAATACTCTCTACTGGGGCTAGGATTTTCTTTAATGAACTTCTCAGGGAACTCCTGTTGTAAAGACCTTAACCTAATGGAGGTCTAAGCTTTATCATTATCTTTCCTAACCCTTTTCCATCCCCTTTTCAGTTAACCTTATCACCTTAAATAACACATAGAACTTAACATAGTCTGGTTCTTTGGAATGTCTTGAATGGTGGAGAAGACAAAGTATTATTCTTTATGTTGGCTTATTTTATTACCTCCTCACTGGGCCAAGGCTCCTCGCTGGCTCCCTCGATCCCCTCATCGCCTTCCCTTCCTCCTCCACCTCTTTTTTTTTTTTTGCTTTAGTTATCCCAACCCTTTATTAATTTAATTGTTTCCCACTTGTTCCTCTCTATTAATGTTCCCCCTGTTCGAGCCCCTATTAACTAGCCATGGATCCCATATGTCCCTGTATTTCTGGATAGCATCCGTTAATATATGTGTCATATGTTCGTTCACCGATATGTAATTTATTTGGTTCCTTATTGCCTGTATTTCCAGTGTGTCTGATTTCCATTGCTTTGCAATGTGTGATTTGGTGGCTAAGTACATATATTGGACAAGCTTGTTTTCAGAAGGGGATAACCCCAAGTCTGGGATTCCTAATAAGCAGGCTTCCATTGTGCCCCCTACTCGGGTTCCCAATGTTTCAGAGGCCAGATCTGTCACTTTTTTCCATATCCGTGTTACTTTGGGGAAGTCCCACCACATATGTTTAAAAGTTCCTAAGGTTTGGCACCCTCTAGTACAACCTCTCCCCCCTGATTTGCTCCATTTTGTCAACCTCTCCGGGGTCAAGTATTTTCTATGTAAAACTTTTATGGCTGTTTCTAGGAGTGTTTGGTTTAGGGAGCCTTTGTATATATTTTTCAACGCTTTCTTCCATTTCTCCTTATTCCAATGTTCACCTAGATCCTTCTCCCACTCCTCCATATATCTGTCCTTTGTTCCCTCTGGTGGTTCATTATATATATCATAGATTCCCCCAATTATTCCCTTTGTTAAAGGGGCCCTTTGGCAAATTGCGGATAGCCATGTTTTCTTAGGAGTCCCCAATGTTCTAGATATCTTGTTAACCAGGTGTTTGATTCTACAAAAGTTGAAGTGTTGGCTGATGGGGGTATTGTGATGGTCTCTTAAAAATTCAAATGTTATAGGGGTCTCTGTACCAATCCAGGCTCCCAGTCTATCTAGTTTCCTAGATTTCCACCACCAATCAGCTTCTGAACCTAGGCCCTGCGGCGACAGTGGGTGGCAAAGGACAGACATCATTGGAGAGGAATGCTTAAAGAGGGTTGTATGATTTAGTGCCCATTTCCAGCCTAGCAAAGTGTTGGTGATAACCGGATGTCTAATCTCTCCTACTGTATCTGGTACTTTGTCTAGCCAAACCAGAGTATCCCAAGTGTAGGGGTGTAGTATTTGATCCTCAATTGTTTTCCATAAAGGGTGGTGGATCCCTGAATGGCTTATAGGGATGAAAGATAACTGCGCTGCTCTATAATATTTCTTTAGGTCTGGGCATGACAGTCCACCCTTATCCTTGTGTTTAAAAATTATTTCCTTTTTAATTCTGGGGGGTTTACCCTTCCAAATGAATTGGGACACCTTCCTCTGAAAACCTTTCAGTTCAGACTGAATGATGGGGACCGGCAGAGTCCTGAACAGGTACAGGAGCTTCGGAAGAGCCGACATTTTAAAGGCATTAATTCTACCCAGCCAGGAAATAGGATATCTAGTCCACTTCAGCGTATCCTCACTTAGTTTTTTATAGATCGGAGGGTAGTTAGCCCTATACAAGGTATCTGTGGACTGCGTGAGTTTTATCCCAAGATATTGGATGTAGGCCTTGGCCCATTGCAATTTGAACCTTTCAGTTATTGATTCCCTTGTTTTAGCTTCTAAATTTAATGCTAGAGCTTCTGTTTTCTCGACATTTATAAGTAAGCCCGATCTCTGGCCAAATTCTGTTAAGGTGTCCATCATTACTGGTATCGATTTGTTAGGCTCTGTTATTGTGCATAACATATCGTCTGCAAATAAGTTGATTTTAAAATGTTGCTGTCCCACTTTAAGCCCCTTAATACCCGCATTCGTCCTGATTGCCTGAGCGAGAGGCTCTATCGCAATGGTGAACAGCAGGGGGGAAAGAGGACACCCCTGTCTAGTTCCCCTCTCTATTTTAATGGTCTGGTTATATTTGCCCGGGAGTTTTAGTTGGGCTTCAGGGTTTTTGTAGTATGGATTTATTAAATTTAAGAAACCCCCCTTAAATCCGAACTTCTTTAGGACCTCCTTAAGGTAGGGCCACTCCAAGGAGTCAAAGGCCTTTTCGATGTCTAATGCTAGCAGGCAGGCCGGGGTTTTCTTACTATTAGCGTGATGTATTAGGTTCACAACCTTCCTAATATTTTTTTCTGGCTTGCCGGTGGTGGATAAACCCCACCTGGTCCTTATGTATAATCCTTGGAAGAAAATTTGAAATTCTATCCACTATTATTTTTGCCAATAGTTTAATATCCCCGTTTAGAAGGGAGATGGGTCTATAGTTTTTAATTTCTGAGCTGTCCTTCCCTTCTTTCGGGAATAGGGTAATTTCCGCTAAATTCATTTCGGGAGGGATCGCCTGACCCTCAAGGATATGATTATATAATTCGGTTAGTCTGGGTGTTAATATATCAGTAAAGGTTTTATAGTACATGTTCGTGAACCCGTCTATGCCCTGGGCTTTTCCAGTTTTCAATGCCTGGATTCCCTTTCCTACCTCCTCCTGTGTGATCTTAGAGTTAAGTGATTCCACCTCTAATTCCTCCAAGCGGGGCAGGTCAAATCTATCCAGCCAAGCTCTGATACTGTATTCTGTTTCCTTGCTTGACGCTGAATAGAGTTTTTGGTAAAAATTGTAGAAAAGTTCTTGCATTTTAGAAGGGTCTGCTGTTTTGACATTCTCGCTAACATCTTATCAGGTTTGTTTGCTTGGAGGAAGAATTTGTGTTGGGTTCTCCTAAGAATTTTCTCTGCCCCTTCCGAGTAGATCTTGTCTAGTTCCACTCTCACTCTTTCTACTTCCCGCCTAGTCTGTGTTTTAGGGTTTTGTTGATTTATTTTTTCTAATCTTCCTAATTCCCCCGTGAGTTTTTGTTCCTGGGCTCTCTGTTCTCGTCTAAACTTAGACGCCTCTTTCATGCAAATGCCCCGAATGTAAGCCTTGTGAGCTGCCCAGACCCAACCGGTCCCCACCCCAGGTGTCTCATTTTTCTCAAAAAAGAATTCCAGTTCCTGGGCTATATGTTTTTTAACTGTCGGGATCGTCAGTATTCTTTCATTCAATCTCCATTGATAAAGGGGTTTAATCATGGATCCTAGATTTATGGTCGCCTTGACCAGGCTATGATCCGACCAGGCGCACGGTATTATGTCTACATTTTGAGAGTCGTTAGCAAATAGTCGATTCTGGAGTATGTTTTATGGGGGTAGGAATAGAAAGTGAATTCCTTGCGTCCTAAATGTCTTTCCCTCCAGAGATCCACCAGCTCGAGCTCTCTTAACAGTCTGTTAATTTGTTTCAGTTTTTTAGCAAACTTGTCTCCCAAGTCTTTCCCTGATCTATCGTTTTTGACATCTAGTGCCAAGTTAATATCCCCCCCAGGATGATTCTGCCTTGCTTTGCTGTTGTCAAATGTTTCAATGCCCTGATGAGATGCTTATGGGGAGAGTTGGTAGGAGAGTATACTACTGCTAGAGTGACCGGGATGTCTAGTACCCTTCCCATTAAAAAAAGATAGCATCCCTGTTTGTCTGCAATCTTTTTGTCCAGAGTGAATGGAAAGTTTTTGTGGAGTAGGATTGCCACCCCTTCCCTTTTGGAGCTGCTACTAGTTGTGTGGAACGTAGGAAATTTCTTGTTCATAAATGACAGGATTTGTTGATGTTTAAAGTGGGTTTCCTGGATAAAGATTACTGCTGGGTTAAGTGCTCTATAAGATTGGAACGCCTTGCTTCTCTTGGTGGGGGTATTAAATCCTTTAACGTTATGTGTAATGAAAACGTATTCTGCTTCACCCATAGTCTATAGTGTCGTGTGTAGCTAATGTCTGCAGGGACTTACCCCCTTTAGAGATAGAAGATTCGGAGATAGCAGCCGAGGTATAGGAGATCCGGCGACAGGGCCCCGCAGTCTTTCATCCGCCCATCTGATTGTGTATAGTACAAAGAGAGAAAAATGGTGACCAAACATATAAAAATAAAACTTTACGGACCCATGCCCCCCCCCCCCTCCTCTTCCTCAGGCAACCTTTCATCTTGCACCTATTGTGCCTAGGGAGTAGCCTCTAAGAATCCCAATATACTTCCCTAGAATGAGGAAATTCTCCTTAGTAGTCTAAACAGTTCCTAAGGCTGAACGAGTCAAAAAGTACTGATCTTAAGTACTAACCCACACTACATTGGGAGGGACAACAAGCATTGCAAATCGCAACTAGTATTCTCCTATAAACATACCTTATCAAATGTCAGGGTTATTTTGGGGACATCACCCCAACTCCTACCTATGCATTATAGTAATAATCCCTGCGCTTTACATTAAAGTCCTTTAATTAAGATTAGCATAATTGTCTCTGAAACCTTGGATATTATCATTAGGGAAAATCAAACCCCTACTGGAGAGTTCACTTGTTCGGTTCCCTCTGCTCCATCGCTCCGGTCCCTGTGACCCTTGTTACTGTCATTCCTTTGCTTTTTCTTGGCAGAAACGTCCATCCATTCTCTGGCTGGCCTTTCCCTCGGCTTAGGCATCTGGCCCATTAGATTTGAGCCCACTGGGAGCAGTTGTAGGTGTACAAGCTTTTTTTGAAGGGCACCCAGTGAATGAGCCACATGTGTTTGCTCTTTCCAGCGAAATTGTAAGCAAAAGGGAAATCCCCAGCGATACTGAATTCAGTTTTTTATCAGAATTTCTAGAGCCGGTCTCATTTCTCTCCTTTTCGCTAGAGTGGATGGAGCTAAGTCTGCAAACAATTGTAATTGTGTTCCGTCCGGGCCAACTATTTTAGGCAATTTTCTGGCTGCTGCCATTAACAGATCTCTGGAGCTCTGTCTCACAAACCGAACTACTATGTCTTTAGGTTTCCCAGGATTGATTGGACCTCCAAGCGCCCTGTCGGCTCTTTCAATGAGCAGCACCTCCTCTGCTTGATTCGGTAAGATGGTGGAGAACACCGCTTCAAGATAGGACACAAGATCTTCCACATTTTTAGGTACCCCTCTCAACCGTACGTTATGCCTTCTGGACTTATTTTCCAGGTCTTCTAATTTATTTTAAAGGGCCTCTATGCGGGTTGAGTTGGCGCTGATATCAAGTTTATTGTCCTCTTGAGTAGAAATAATCATCTCCGTTCTTTTTTCTAGCTCGTGTGTTCTCTGTCCTATTACACAGATCTCTTCTCTCATCTCCTTTAGTGCCAACGCAAGTTGGGTTTTCAACATTAATTTGGAAATTTAGCCATTGCAGAGACTGAGAAATCAACATCAGTAATGGTGTTAGGCCTTTCCCCCTCATTCTCAGACGTCTCAGATCTTTCTGGGGAGCTTTCCCCTGCTTTGGTTGCCGGAATGGACGCTGCCTGGAAATGCTCAGGGATGTCTTAATATTATTTTTTTGAAATCCTTCCCTGGCATGCATATTGTCATGGACTCCATTTTCCAATTCCTGGGTCTTAGCCCATTGAAGGTCAGACAGCTTGGCTCCAGCCACTGGATTATTTAGGTAAACACCTACATTGTATTTGTAATCTGTTTTGTCCCATTGTTTACCAGATAAAGTTAATAACATATCATATGTATTAGAGACAGTAGGATGTGTATTGGAGGTTAACCCTTTTGCTCTTAGGAAGCTACTGCTACACCCCATGTGGGGTAATTTCCTGTAATTGTCTGCCACACCCTCTCATTTTTAATAACTAATATAACTGCTATAAATACTGCTGACTTTTCAAAATAAAACAGTTCACTTCTGGAAACATATAGAAATGTTGTGTCTTTTATTTGCTCCTGGTGGCTGTGATACTGATCCTATCTCCACCCTGCAAGTAACCTGTCCTGATAACTACCACAGGAAGGTTACTGAGACTCCTGGAAGTGCTGATTCCTGATGGAGAGACTCTGACTGATACAGAAGCCAGATATCAGGGTGCTGGTGCCGAGATTTCCAAGAACCCAAATGGTCCTTGTGGGTAGTTAACCTGTAGCACATATATATAGATAGATGGATAGATTTGGGTGGAAGAATATTAGGGCGAGGTTGGCTAGTATGTTCACATTAGGTAGTAGGTAACATTGCGTTACTATTCTATTAATATGTAATGCTGATGACAACACATGGGCATGTCATCATTTTCGTAATGCCAATAATTGCATATGCGTTAACGGAAAGAGCTGTGTGCATGCTTAACTTTTTTAACACGCATGTGCAACTCTGTTTGCAATGTATAAAGGGGTGGATAGGAACCGGCTACATACTGCTACATTGGTTATTACACCACATGGAGACATGAGTAGCTCTAATGTGCATGTACTACCATAGACCTTGGCATGTCGCACGTCCTGTTAGTAAATTCAACCCGTTGTTTTATAAGGGAAAGTAGCACAACAAGTCCTTTTTGTTTGTGTTGGAGGATGTATTGTCAGTTTACTCAATGAACTTTATGTAGATTGACAATGGTGCTGTGTTAGTAGACTAATAATATTTGTAATGATAGTATTATGGCAGCACTGGAAATAATACCTATAGGGATATAAATATCCCATTATTGACATTCTAGTGGTGATCTGCAGGTGCTGTTTTGGAAACCAGCATTTTATTGGTAAAACTTTTCCCCAAAGTAAAACTATATGCACGAACTGTTCACAGAACTCAATAACATCCCTAAAATCAGGGACCACATGCTGAGGTCTGATATCTATGCTTGTCTTCTACTTATTTAAACACGTCTATATAACTTGTAGTCTTGCTGTATATTCCTATGTTAGTGTGTCTCTGTCCTTTTCTCAGTCTCTCTCTCTCCAACAGCACTGTACAATAATGCTTTATTGGCATGACTACCAAGTTCAAGTATGACCAAAACTTTATAATACATTTTTTTACAGAATATGGTAATGTTTACACAATTAATATTTCAGTGTTTAGTCCATGTTAGCAGGTGCCTCATGTTGCGGCAAGCTAATATCTCATATATAGTTCTCGGCAATATGGGTCGTTGCTAATGCAAAGCGAGGGCCACAGTTGCTGGCAAGGAGCGCCGAAGGTGGTCGTGCGCTGGTGGAGATGAGCTCCATAGGCGCTCATCCGGCCGACCCCGTACAACTTTCGGCCCACAAATGTGGACCCTCACAAAGCGAGGGGGCGCATTTGCAGAGGTGGAGGCTCCCACGTCAGCTGCAATGAGCCAAAGGCTCATTGCAGGCCACAAATGCGGACACTCGCAAAGCGAGGGGTCACATTTGCGGAGGTGGAGGCTCTACGGCACCTCACAAGTGGTTACAAACAGCCACAGAAGCGAGACTTTGAAAAAAAAATTATGGACTTACACAAAAAGAAATACGAGCCGCGGGACATCGGAAAACATAAAAAAAAAACAAAATACACACAAAAATAGGACATCTGGAAGTGAGGTTACACCTCAATTTCAGTCCAATTTACAGAGTTTAGACACTCGAAAACCCCCTAATCGAGAGAAAAAATGGCAGACAAAAAAAAACGCTAAATCATCACACCGGCGTACCACATACACAATTGCTGCCATTTTACAACACTAACTTACAGAATGTGGAAGTACACAGTTACACAAATGGCTTCCCCTCGCGCACACAGCCTATTTACACTACACACTGCACACATTGCTGACACTTACACCTCAGCTCAACAACCCTGCAAATCTACATTGTATGCTGTATTAACATCAAAACAAATTGTTAGCTCTTCAGCACATTGCTTGCTGCATATATTAATTACAAATAGGTAAAGTATATCAATTTATGATTTCATTAATTAATTAATTATCATTAAAAAAAATATACACTTAGGGCCTTATTCAGTTGAACAATTGTTGGTTACTGGAGCCCGTAATGTAGCCTGTAAACTAATTTGCTATTCAATTAGCGTCTTTTCGCTAGCAGAAAATGATTTGCAGGTTACAGGCTATAAATCCCTGCTGTTGTCAAAATCATAACTCTGACCCAGCTAAACCTTTGATCTTTCAAGCCTGTAAACTTTATAATCGCAAATCGCTATTCAATTGCTACAATTCGTCAAGCCTGCAAATGTTTTCACACCTGTAAATGGCATATATAGAAGAAAATCCTACGAGTACCAGATAGGACCCGCAAGGGCATTAAACACCTGTTCATAGCACTGTAAATGCAAAAAAAAATCAATACTGCACTTCAAAAGACGGGGAAAGCGATGAAAGACATTAGAATTAAAATCTCATTTTTGTGTTATATCAATCTTGGAAATCAAGGAGTTAATACATATCAGGCAGATCACATGGACTAGAAAAAAACAAGCATTCAGATATATCGCATATTGAACTTCTAAATGGTAATTGATTCATGTTAAACCTTCATGTTGACGGTCTCATTTACTATTGGCTGTTTCTAAATCGGTAGTTACGGCCTTGCTTAATTGATCACGATCAAGCTCTGAAATGCTACTTACAAGTGCATGGTTTATGGTTTCGGGTTTTGGCCAGGTAGTTGCGGGCTTGTCCAATTTAATCGCTCTGCAACTGTTGCAAATTTCAAGCTCGCAGACTTGATTAAAGCCCTAAGTCATAAGAAAACAGGGTGGAAAATAACACAAAAGTTTTTCTAACCCTTCGCCCCACGTCTCTGCATTCCCATATAAACTTTCAACATGTTGTCCCCATGAAGCCAGCTGACCGTCTTCTTAAAATAGTTTTAAATCCTACCCCTTTTTAATCTCCTCTGTAGTTCCCATTCCAATTTCCTTTTGAGCCTCTCTTACCATACCCATTTTCTCTTCTAACTTCCTTCTTCATTTGTAGCTAACACTTTAGACCCGGTGTGTAGAACCTTCTGTCCAGGAGCCAAATTTGGGTTTTGATTTCCTTGTGGCTTTCTGCATGTTTTTACCCAACACATGCTCAACTTTCTAGCAAAGAAGTCATCTCATGTAAAGAGGAGGAAAAGAGAACAGAAAGTGACAGCATTATTCTCAATGGATAAACTGTTCTGCAAGGAAATGGGAGAAATATAAATAAATTATTTAAAAAAAATATGTGCCTCCAATTAATTTTTTTTCTAAGGTAATTTTGTTGGTAAAACTACTCTGCAAGAGAAGCCACATGCATGAACCCTGTGTGTAATTCAGTAACATTCCTTGAGCAGCCATTATTGATATAATTAAATATTAAATCTTTCTAGAAAGTTACAGTAGAAATACAAAATACAACTTTAACCTGTCTTGCTGTCTAAGAGGGGCATAGAAACATAGATTTGTTGGCAATGAGAAACAAAACTGGCCATCTTGTTTGCCCATTCTACATAAAAGATCAGCTTAATTTAGTCTCAGGAAAGTCTTGTGCTTATCCCAGACTTGCTTAAATTCCGTAAAGGCTCACTATAGTGCATTTACAAGTAAGGCTAATATGTTTGTTGGGTATAACTATTAAATCAGTATGCAGTTTAAAACAAATAAAAGTTAATAATTTTTCTTACTATTGAATGTCTCAGTCTCCCCGCCAAAGAAGAGCTGCTTTTCTTCTCCTACTGGTGCATATCATGGTACCAGGCTAGGTTCTGGCACTGACTGGTCATGATCAATAAAGTGAATGGGCACGTAACTTACAATATAGCTGTTGCCTCTGTGTAGAGAGTGGGTGTGGGGCTAATGATATCACAGGGAGGGGCCAGTGCCTTTGTAGCCCAGCCTGCATGTGAGATCCATTATGGTCCTCCTCCCTGATAAGGCATGTGGAAAAAACAGCTTTGCTATTTAAACTGCATGCTGTTCTTAATAGTCTGTGGCCAACAAACAAATATACAAGCATTACAAAGGTATTTTAATTGTGTTTGACTCTGCGTTTGACACCTCAACTTATCTACTACCCTTAATATTAAAAAGTGCTTACTCAACAAAGGTACTACTTTCTCACAACATCATTACATTGATAGCGTGAATCACCTCCACTGTGTGGGTGTTCTTAACTTACATGCAGTGTTGCAGGTCACAGGTAAGCAAGTTGGCAGCTTGAAGAAGAGAAAACAAGGAGAAAGGAAGGTGAAAAATGCTACACTGTTGATATCTTATTTTATATCATCTTATCTCTTATCTTAGTAAGTCTGTATAAATGTTATATGAAAATTACATTAAGCAGAATCAAATTAATTAAATAAACCTTGTTAAAATATATAAAACAAAATGTTTTGCCTAAAGAGCCACTTTATTATATCTTCCTCATTACCTAAGAGAAACCTTTACAGTCCTGAACATTTTAGTGAAACTAGCTGTATAAATCACAGTGAACAGAACTTGCCAGCACACTTGTGATGGATGAAGGGTCACGAAGATCTTAAACAAACTGAAGAAAGTTATTAAAAGGAAAATCAATGGGATAAAAATCTTTGCCTCACTACACAGAACTAAAGTCTGCTGCTTACAAATTGGACTGATATAATTGTGACACATTAGCCACAGACAAGTCCTTTCACTCACATTTATTTATTGAGTAGGAATGGATTTTGAGTTTTTTTATTTGCTGAATATATCATGATTCTAGCCCTAAATATTATTTTTAGGATATAGGACTTTCCATGTAAATGTGAAAAATATCTCTATATATCCCCTTCTGGATCACTACCTTCTTGTGGTGAAGGGACTTTGGTACTTCAATGAAGTTTTGAGCTAAACCATGTAGGGTCCGCCAAGATGGGCAGGTCATGTCATAGAGGTCAGACAAATCACAGACAACTGGAAAAGGAAACTGCAACCCACTCCAGTAACGTTGCTAAGAAAACTTTATGGACTGGCACAACCAGAGATATAATGATATGATATTGAAAAAGGAGCTCCTCAGGTCAAAAGGTGCCTATCACATTACTGAAGAAGACCAAAAGGCAAGTACAAGTAGCACGAGATATAACAAAGTGGTTGGGCCAAAACCGAAAGGACACCCAGCTGCGGATGTGTCCGGAGGAAAAAGGAAAGTCCGCTGCTGCAAAGATCAATTCAGCATTGAAACCTGGGATGTTAGAGCTATGAACCGAGGCAAACTAGATGTAGTCAAAAATCAGATTACATGGTTAAATATTGATATCCTGGGTATTAGTGAACTTAAATGGACTGGAATGGGACATTTCACATCAGACAACCACCAAATCTTATTCTGTGGTAAATAATTCAGCTGAAGAAATGAAGTAGCCCTCATAGTCAATTAAAGGGTGGCTAGAGCAGTGCTCGATTACAACCCAATAAATGACAGAATGATTTCAATTTAAATTCAAGGCAAGCTATTTAACATCATAGTGATCCAAGTCTATGCTCCAACTATGGATGTAGAAAAGGTTGAAGTTGTCCAGTTCTACAAAGATATTCAACATGTCATAGACATAGATGTAAAGAATATATGTTACTATCATGATAGGAGATTGGTATGCTAAAGTAGGGAACCAACAGACACCTGGAATAACTGTCGAGTTTGTCCTTGGAGTACAAAATGAAGCAGGTCAGAGATTAGTAGAATTCTGTCAAGATAATTCTCTGGTTATAGCAAACATCCTCTTCCAACAGCCTCTGAGATGACTCTAAACATGGGCATCACCAGATGACAACACTGAAATCAGATGAACTATATACTTTGCAGCCAAAGATGGAGAAGCTCTGTACAATCAGAAAAAAATAAGACTTGGAGCTGACTGTGACTCAGACCATGAGATTCTTATTGCAAAGTTTTGAATTAAACTGAAGAAAAGAGGGAAAATCATCAGACCAAGAAGATACAAAATAAATACTACCCCTTGTGAATATACAGTGGAAGTAAAAAATAGATTTAAGGAATTAGACATGGAAGCAAGAATGCCTGAACATCTTTGGACTGAGGTTTGCAACATTATCAAGGAAACAGCAACAAAAGGTATCCCTAAAAGAAAGAAAAATAAGAAGGAAAGCGAAAGATAGTGGAGATAGGAAAAGATTTGTCCAGCTGAATGCAGAATTCCAGCATAGCAAGAAGAGTCAAGGAGACATTCTACAATGAGTGATTAGTAAAGACATTTACAAAGATAACAGAATTGGTAAATCAAGAGCTCTCTTCAAGAAAATTGGGGACTTCAAAGGCACCTTTCATGACAAAGTGGGCATGCTAAAAGACAAAAATGGCAGGGACTTCAGAAGAAGATCAGATAAAGAAGAGGTGGCAGGAATACCGAATACTGAATATCTATACAAGAAGGATGTTAACAGCAGTGATGATCTCAATAGTTTGTCCAATGAGCTGGAGCCACACATCTTGGAGAGTGAAGGGAGATGGACCTTAGGATGTCTTGATGATAATAAGGCTGCAGGAGGTGATGGAATCCCAGTTGATGTATTAAAAATTCTACAAGATGATGCTGTGAAGGTGTTGCTTGCCTTATGTCAAGACATTTGGAAAACACAGCAATGGCCAATACACTGGAAAAGGTCAGTGTACATTCCAATAAAAAAAAAGGCAGTGCCAAAGAGTGCTCCAATTATCGAACAATTGTACTAATTTCACATGCCAGCAAGGTAATGCTTAAGATTCTACAAGCTCGACCCCAACAATATATGGACCGGGAACTAACAAATGTGCAAGCCGGGTTCAGCAGAGGAAGAAATAAAATTGCCAATGCCCGATGGATAATACATAAAGCAAGAGAGTTCCAGAATAGCATTTACTTCTGCTTCATAGACTATTCTAATGCCTTTGACTGTGGGATGTACTAAAAGACATCGGAGTACCAGGTCATCTCATCCTACTCCTGAAGGATCTGTATGTGGAGCAAGAAGCAATAATCAGAACCGAACATGGGTAACAGAGAAAAGGTGTGTGATAAGGTTGTACATTTATTCAATTTATATGCAAAGTACATCATGCATAAGGCTGGGCTGGATGAATCCAGAATCATTATTGCTGGAAGATATATCAACAACCTCAGATACACTGATAGTACTACTTTAATGACATACGGATGTAAGAGCTGTACCATAAAGAAGTCTGACCGTCGTAGAATTGACTACCTTGAATTGTGGTGTTGGAGAGGACTGTTTAGAGTCCCTTGGACTGCAAGAAGATGCAATAAATCAGTACTTCAGGAAATCAAGACAAACTGTTCACTAGAAGGTTTGAACATGAGGCTGAAGCTCAAATATTTTGGCCATATTATAAAATGGCAGGATTCCCTAGAGAAGACTGATGCTGAGAAAGATTGAAGGCACAAGAAGAAGGGGACGACTGAGGCGGAGATGGATGAGGTCACTGAAGCTATGAATATGAACTTGATGGAGGTCAGAGAGGCAGTGACTGACCTGGTGTGCTGTGGTCCATAGGGTCATGGAGAGTCAGACGCAACTGAACAACTAAACAACAAATATATATATGCAAAAATAAATGTTATTGTTTCCTGAAACTGTATTAGGAGATGCTTTCACAAATCTGTTAACATCACTGTTATTTTTCTTGTCTCACGCTGCCACTAACACAACAGAGAGTCGTAGGGATCAATCTTTACTTTCTTATTTGTGGGCGCAAGTTCTGTGAAAACACCCATATATCACTTTCACTGGTTCAACAAAAGAGCCAGATGAGAATTTTATTATACGGTGGTTATTTATTATGGGGTTCAGTTTGTAATACTTTGTGAGAAAATTGTTTTTTTTTTAACTTTGCTAAAAAAATAATAAAATTAAATAATAAAAGTGACAAATAATAAAATCTACACATGTCCTCACGAGTTCTTTCTGAACTCACTGAAAGTAAAGAAGTTTGCTACTGACTTTATGTATTCCCTTGGCTGCAGAATAAGATTCATGTTATCCAATCAGAAACTTCAGCATCATCTTGTAATATACTGTTGTTAATTATATATAATGCTATCCATGGTTTATATTTTTCTTATTGGATTAGGTAAAAGTATCTTATTATCAATTAAGTTAATGAAATTATCCATTGCAAAAAAATCACAATGCAGAAATAACAAAATGTAAGCTTTAACCAATCCACATATCCTGATGTACCATAGTTACCCTTAGGGGGTTGACATTATTTAAGCAGATGATGCATTATATATCACTCTAGTGCAGAGGTTTACAAACAATGCTCCAATATAGACCAACACATTCCAACTGATAAGCAATAGAGAGATATTAACATCCATATTAAATTGCGATTTTGCCAATTGAATAGGGCTCTATATAAGCACAGAGCATATTATTTTTACAGAAGTTTTTAGTTAGTGAACATCTATCAAAAAGCAAGGTCTTCACTAACTAAAAACTTTTGTAAAAAAAAATATGCTCTGTGCTTATATAGAGCCCTTTTCAATTGGCCCAATTGCAATTTAATAAGGCTGTAAGTGTTTTTTGAAGACACACCAGAAGTGGTTCACAAGACACTTGGAAATTTAAAGTGGTTATTGGGAAAAAAAGATGTGTGAACCACAGCTTTAGTCCGATTTTAATCGAAATGGGTGTAGAAAGTTAACAAATAAATATAGCCATTAAATTATGACTTTTATTCATAAATATTATTTACTGCATATCCCCATCGCAGTGTGCTGTTTCTTTGAGCTGTTGTTTTCTGTGTCTTTTACCCCCTCCTGTGTTTCTTTCCCCCATCTCCCTCCCCTGTGTCTCTTTGCCCCCCTCTCCCTCTCCTGTGTCTCTCACCCCACTCCCTCCCCTGTGTCTCTTTGTCCCCACTCCCTCCCGTGTCTCTTTCCCCCCTCTCTCCATTTCTAACCCCTCCCCTGTGTCTCTTCCCCCTCCCTCCCCTGTGTCTCTTTCATCCCTCCCCTGTGTCCCTTTCCCCCTCTCCTGTGTCTCTTTGCCATGCTCTCCTTTTCCTGTGTCTCTTTCACCCCCTCTCTCACCCCTGTGTTACATAGTTACATGGTAATTAAGGTTGAAAAAAGACTTTCAGTCCATCAAGTTCAACCTGTTAAGATCTCCTCTGATCTGCAATATGCGGATTAGTTATTAATTAATTTGTTGTTAAATAATTATTAATAGTATAGTATTGGAGGATGAATAAAGAGTTAGTCCATCAAGTTCAACCTTTTTAGATCTCTATTGATCTTTTTAATGTGTACTATGTTCCATTTACAACAACCCTTTGCTTCCTGTCTTTTAGCCAGCTCTCGATCCATGAGCAGATATTTACTGGAATTCCTGTATCCCTTAGTTTGCTCACTAGTATTCCATGTGGCACTGTATCAAATGCCTTTGAAAAATCTTAAAAGACTACATCCACTGAGTTGCCCTGATACAAGTTCCTACTAACCTCCTCATAAAAACTAATTAGATTGGTCTGACGCGACCTATCCTTCATAAATCCGTGTTGACTGCTACCTATGATCTTGTTCAAATAGACATATTTTTGTATTCTGTCCTTTATTAACCCTTCTAAAAGCTTCCCAACTACAGATGTGAGGCTCACTGGTCTATAATTCCCCGGATTTGCTCTAGATCCCTTCTTAAATATAGGTATCACCTCTGCTTTTCTCCAGTCATCCGGTAGAGACCCTGTAGTGAGCGAGTCTTGAAAGATTAGATATAATGGTTTGGCTATTACAGAACCCAGCTCCCTCAGTACCCTTGGATGTATTCCATCAGCACCTGGGGCTTTATTAACATTTATTTTCTCCAATCTCTTTTGGATTTCTTCCTGCGTTAACCAATTATTTAGTGATGGTAGTGTACATGCCGGTACATGCCGATGAGTATATTTATTTAGTAAGGATTTGATTATTGTCCATTTATTTTAAGTATTTTTCCCTGTAAGTTCTTTGTCCCAGTCTATATGTACTATTGCTGCCCATAGCCCATTAAAGTTAGCCCTTTTAAAATTTAGAGTTTTTGTTGGCCCCTTACAACTCTGTTTTTTGTATTCAATCTCAAATGATACTGTGTTGTGATCACTGTTCCCCAAGGGTTTCTCTATTTTAACATTTGATATTATATCAATATTACTTGTGATGACTAAATCCAAGATGGCCCTATTTCTAGTAGGTTCTTGTATTACCTGGGCCAGATAATGATCCCAGAGTGTACTCAAGAACCTGCTCCCCTTAGCTGAGCTGCTGGTCTTTATCCAGTTTATTTCAGGGTAATTAAAGTCTCCCATTATTAGAACTTGCCCATGCTTAGCTGCATTTCCAATCTGTAACAATAATTGTATTTCCTCACTTTCAGCTATATTTGGGGGTTTATAGCAAACTCCCACCAATATGCATTTAGTACCCAAGTGAGAAGTCAGCCCAGTGCTCAAAAAACCCAAAACCCTCTTGTGTCTCTTTCCCCTTAACTCCCTCCCCTGTGTCTCTTTCCCCCTCTCCCCCCTCTCCCTTCCCTGTGTCTTTCTCCCCTCTATCCCTTCAATGTGCTCCTTTTGCCATTTACAGGTGTGAAAAAATTAGCAGGCTTGGGGGATTTGATCAATTAGCCCAAGCCATCAAATTGCTTCCGAGTTACAGCTTTGAAAAAAGTTACGGGTTTAACGGCCAACTTTTTTTTTCAAGCTTGTAACTTGGAAGCCGTCCGGAGGCCTCCAAAAGAATAGCAAATTAGCTTGAAACCTCACTTACGGGCTCCCTGCCTATCCCCCTGCGCCTGTAAGTAAGACTACAAGCTAATTTGCTATTCAACTGGCACCATTTTATTTTCAACCCCGTAGCTTGTAAGCTGTTCGGAGCCTCTCCCCCAACTACCTTGCGGGCCTCCCAATGAGCGCTTTTGGTGCTCATCGTGGGCCTCGCAATGAGCGCTGGAGCGCCTTTGACGCTCATCACGGGCCCCGCAATGAGCAGCTTCACCACTCATTGCAGGCCGTGAGATGCGCTATGCACATGTGCAAGTCCGTAACTTTGCAAACGTTACCATCAAACTCGCAACTATGACAACTATACAGTATATATAATAAGGTAATCATATCCCCTCTTAGATGCCTTTTTTCTATAAAAAATAAGTTTGGTAAATCTGTCTTCATAACTTAGCCCCTCCATTCCACTTATTAGCTTTGTTGCCATTCTATGTACTTTTTCCAGCTCTAAAATGTCCTTTTTATGAAGTGGTGCCCAAAAGTGTACTCCCTATTCCAAATGAGGGCATACTAGGGATTTGGATTTTTGCAGAATTATATTTGCTTCCCTTGCTTCTATACCCTTCTTAATGCATGCTAATATTTTACTTGCCTTTGCAGATGCTGCTTGGCATTGCACACTGTTACCTAGGTGGATGTCCACAAGCACTCCCAAATCCCTTTCAATATCTGATACCCTTGATTTGCTCCAGTAAGATTTTTTTATTATAATATATATAAATATGTACTGTAGTATTAAACTACTCTAATCCATAGTACACAAGTATGGGTCCTTCAATTTTGTAAATGTTGAAAACATAAAGATGAAATCACAAAAAACAACAGCAGAAAAAGATCCTCATATATCAACTGTAATGAGCAATATTCAAGTTTATCCCCACAGTAAATTTGTACTGACTTTACAGCCTTGGTGTGCTGGACAATTTTATTGGTCTCAGAAGGACCATCTGGAGAGAGTTTAAATTTATTAATAGAGTCGATCTGCTCATTGATAAGGTAGCAACTTTGCTGTCTGTCGGGCCCAAGTTCTCTCAGCCAAACCATTGCCTGTGTATAATTTCCTAATCAATCTTTATAAGCTCTAAAATATATTTTTGTAAACATTGTGAATTATTATATGCAGTTACCATGTGCTAGAGGCAGACAAGCAAACACAGGCAGCAGTAGTTTTCCATTTTAAATGTCATTTCATTATTAATTTATATGGTAGTCATGATGATGATAACGCTAATAAATTCATTTCAAGCTAAACGCAGGTGTCTTGTCAAAAGGCTTCTGCATTCAGTCTTCCCTGACTAGAGCAGTATTACCAGACAGAGCTGGTAGTTCGATGGGCTCATCAGGTAGCGTGACAGGTCATTGCATGAAATATGGTATGAAGCAGCTCATCTGTTATTCATACTTATGATTCATGAAGGGAAATTGCAAATTAAATCCTGTTGCTTTTAATACCTGACAAAGGACTGTCAGATGTGAATGCACGTTCAAATAATAAATTTGCCAATGCTGTTCTCAAAACATCTGCAACCAAGGCAAACATAGGGAGAGCTCACATTTTAACACATTCTTTACAGTGCACTCTCTCTATTATATTATTACTAGCGACTTGCCCGTCAAAAAATGACGGCAATAAGATTGTAAGGCAGGCAATGTTGTTTGCTTGCGAAATTAATTTTGTTGGTGTTTTAAGATCCTTCGGCGCTCATTGCGAGGCTCTTGGTTGTTTGTGTGCTATGAGCAGCGTTGTTCTTTTTTTGTGAAGTAATATATGCAGGAAGCATTGTGTTGAAGAGCTGGCAATCTGTTTTCATGTTGCTGCAGCATTAGTGCTGTGGAGCTGCTGTGTAAGTGTCATGAATGTGTGCAGTGTGTAGTGTAATAGTGTGCATGCACAAGGCAAATCCGTTAGGGTAGCTGTGTACTTCCGGATTGTATAAATTAGTGTTCGAAAATGGCGCCTAATGTGTGGTATGCGGCTGTGGCTGATTTTGCGTCCTTGTTTACGGATGTCGTCCAACTTTTTCAGAAAATCCGTAGGTGTTTGGTGGTGTTTTGCGTGTTTAGGGTCCTTTAGCCTCGTTTTCGTTTTGTTCGGTGGCCATTTTCTCTCTAGCTTAGGTGATTTTCGGGTGTCTAAACTCAGAAATTTGGACTTAAATCGAGGTGTAACTTCACTTGCAGAGGTCCTGGGTGCCTCGGCGCTCGTGGCCAGCAACTGCGGCCCGCGCGAACCGTTAGCAACAGCCTGCATGCTCACAACTATATATGTGATTATTATCTTTATCTGTAACGTGCCAACATATTCTGTAGCGCTGTGCAAGGGTTAAGTACAAGGCAAAATTGACACATTGCAATAAACTGGAGGGCCCTGTCTTTTTATGTCTAGAATCTAGTATCCATGGATCTTATCCCTAAAGCACCTTACAAGATTGAAACCTTGCAAACTTATAATAATGTTATATAAATGCTAGCAAATTGTTCATGCTGATTCCATATTCCCCCATACACATTCTGAAAAATCACAAATAATTATAAAAGCTGACAAAAAAAGCACAACTTCACTTTTTAAGACATTATAAAACAACCATGTTTAACGTGATCTTAAAATGAATAAAACTGACAATAAACGTTATAAAAATATTTTAAAATAAAAAATGCTTTGCAATATAGCATTCTTTTTAATTTAGGTGTAGAGGAGTACAGATTAACAAAATTATGCTTAGATTTAATAGAAAAATAACAGTAACATATGCAGCACAGAAAATAAGGGTTGTTTATGCCTAACCTCTTATTTCCAGGTCTTTCCAATATTGCATCCCAATATTCCTTGTCTGCTGAGATTGTTGATCAAACTAGTACTGTGAACACTCCTTTCAAGGGCTAGTGTACTTCCAAGGGTAGTGTTTGGCTCCTGTAAGGCAACTTTCATATTTTGACTGTAGACAGCATTGGCCAATTGTTTACTCTAAGTAGTACTGTAAGGGTAAAGGTGTACATCAATATTTTAATTTAGACTTTCATATATATTTAATCATATAATAAAATTCAGAAGGGGAACAGCTTACAGAAAATGTATAATAAAATAAAAAGAGACCATTTGAATGTGCTGGTAATGTTCAACGTTATTACTTCCTGCTGAAATGATTGGGATATATTTTGTGATATAATTATAGTATGCCTGGGACATCCATAAGGCTATATTAAAGACTTATTTAAGACAATGGTTTTTAAGTAGATTGAATGGACAGACCAGATGGGTCTATTGGTTCCCATAATCTATATTTCTTGACCGTTTGGAACAAGCTGGACATTTCAGAAACTATATGCCCAGCAATTGACCATAGAAAGATATATAACTAGTCTGATCTACGTCTCAGGTGCTTTACTGGCTTTCCTGATTAAATTCAATATCACATATAATAGTTGTGGATCTGCGACTTTGTTGGTAACTCTCAGGAATGTTGCGACTTGCACATGCACAATGCGCACCGAAGGCGCGTATGCCTTAGGCTGCAATGAGTGCTCATCGTGAGGGACACACGACTTTGCTGCAATGAGCGCCATGTGCTCTCATTGCAGGGCTCGCACTACTTAGTGCAAAAAAACCTGCCCAAGGACGCTACACCGATGGAGGATGGAAAGAAACAGTTAGTTAGGCGGCGCTCATGTAGATGGCCACGATAGCCGACGAAAAACGGAGCACTTTGCTGCTTACAGTGAGTCACACAGTTTACTATTTTAACGGCTGAAATTGTTTCCAGAGTGTAAATCAAAAGACACCCCAAAAAATTATTTAAAAAAAATAATAGCACAGCACGGCTAAGCAAGGTAAAAAATGGCGGACGAAAAAACGTCAAAATTCTCAAAGAGGATCAAAATGAGGCCGAACAACGCCAGGCAGGTGGGACTTAGAAAATACACAACGGCGAAGACAGTAACACACATGAACAACGACAGACACGCAGGACTTAAAAAATACATGACGGCGAAGACAGTAACACACAAGAACAACACCAGGCACACAGGACTTAAAACCAATGGCAGTCATAGCGCGCCACGCAAAGATTCAGGAGACACACAGAGAAGAAAGACACAGGGAAGGAACAGGAGGGAGATGGTGGAAAGAGACACATGGCATTCCCAAGCTCATTGTGGGGCTCGCAATGAGCGCCGAAGGCCCTTATCGCATGGCCTGTACAGAGGACGGAAGTGAGGCTCACCCAGTGTTAAATTCTGTAAACTGTCACTGTTTCAGGTAATGGTTGACATTAAAAGAAGACTCTGCTAATTGCATACATGAGATGAATTAGAAACCTGTATTTCAGATGTATTGGACAGTCTCAGTCACTGTAGGAGGAGGCAGATTTTTCCTAGCAGGCAGCTGATAAAATTTCAGCTACAATAACTAGTTTCTCTGGTCAGGTTCTTACAGGAGTCCTTTAAAGGACCACTGTAAGGCCATAACAACAGAAGCTATCAGCCTTATTAAATTGCTATTCGGCCAATGAAATAGTGCTCTATATAAGCACAGAGCATATGTTTTTTTACAGACGTTTTTAGTTAGTGAAGACCTTGCTTTTGGATAGAAGCTCACTAACTAAAAACGTCTGTAAAAAACATATGCTCTGTGCTTATATAGAGCCCTATTCAGTTGGCTAAATAGCAATCTAATAAGGGTGTATATGTTTTAGACACTGATCATTAATAAAATGCATATCCAATGCGTAAGAAAACATATTGGGTAAGCTTACTTTAAAATGTTACTTTAAAATGTTTTAGCTTGTAATCCTCCAGTTGACTTACTTGTCTCCACCCTTATAAGGTTAACATGTGGTAGGACCAAGAGGTTACCAAGTGGTGGGCCCTAATTGGTAAGTGACGAACTTGTATCCTTGCCAAAAAATTAACCAATTTAACTCACCAGCCAATGAAGAGCATTTATTGCTGTCTAAACATAAGCAAGTGTCTGTACCTTTAGGACTGTTTTCCACTTGTTCCCAACCATTGAGAGCCTCAGAAGGTTATAATCATCTCAACTTGATGTCCACAAACTGATGTTTAAAAGTGAGTTAATACTGAATATTGCTTTTCTAAATCATTAAACATGAATTTAATTAAGGATGAATGAGTCTCTTACACCAATTGCTGTATTCTTTCAAAGGAAAGCTGGCCATTTAATCGACACTGATCACTGAGTATCCCAAGTCTGAAACTCACGTCGTGGATCTCCTATTAATCTATACTAAGTAGGTTACATTTTCTACTTTTAATGGCTTTATTTCCAAACACTCTGCACCGGGTATCCTCTTATGTTCTGGTACCCTATTAATTTCTCTCCACGCTCAGCAGACTTTTTTTTTTAACAATGACTATAATCTAACAAAAATATACAAGAAAGGGCAAAGGATGGAGGGCAAAACAACTGCAAAGTAATTCACTATAAAAATGCATTCCTATCAACATTTAATTCATAAAGTACATATTACTACCCATCACATATACAGTATAGTTGTGGTAATTACGAATGTTCACGCAATGTTAAAAGTTACGAGCTTGCACATGCACAATGAGCCACGACTTTGCATGACTTTGCTGCAATGACCACTGAAGGCGCTTATTGCAGCCCATGCAATTGTGGACTTTCAGGGTCCCTCTAAGGGTACTCTGTCCCGTCATAGTTCTTATTTGCCCAAGCACGCTCCACTGATGAAGAATGGAAATGGGTTGAAGGCGCACATGGCGATGCCCGCAATCAGCACCAAAAGCCGTAGGACTTTGGCACTGATCGCAAAGCATGCAAAACATAAAAAAAATACAACTTTAACGGACAAAATTTTTTCAAACGCGTAACTCGGGAAAACATTGAAAGACCACCAAAAAACACCAATTAATAAAAAAAAAAAGTAAAGATTCGCAATGAGCACCGAAGGCGCTCATCATGAGGCTCACAATGATCACTGAAGGTGCTCATTGAGAGGAATGAAGGTGGCGGCATGGACGAGGCCTGCAATGAGCCGCGAAGCAGCTCATTGCAGGGCTCGCGATGAGTGCCAAAGGAGCTCATCACGAGGACCGTAATGTAGACGGTTGGACAGGCCCGCTATGAGCGCCATACGCACTCATCGCGAGGCCCACAAGTTAGAGGTGGGAGAGCTTTGCATTCAAATGAAAAAAATTTAAAAAATTATTGCCGTCATTTTTGACGGACAAGTCGCCCATTTAAGTAAAAAAATCAGGTCACACAAACTGTATGTCAAAGCGAATACCATAAGACACAGGGTATGCACATATTAGCTAACATTGGTGCCTAGATTTTTCATGATTTAGTATTATGTAAATCTTAAATTATCATCTAATTTCTACAATTTTTACGTTTATTGTCCAACGGTGTCAGTTTCTGGATCTCTGTAAAAAAAGTCCCAAAAACTGACATTGGATTTTGTCTCTTTTTACCAAATGTTGTAAATGTTTTAGATCCAAATTTTTCTCTGCATCCCTGGCAAAGCAAGGGCCTCAGTTGCTGGCATGGAGCGCCATAGGCGCTCCTTGCCAGCAACTGAGGCCCTCGAGAAGCGACCCTCGCAAATTTACGAGGGGCGCAGTTGCTGGCTCTCCGTGCCAGCAATTGCGCCCCTCGCAAACTTTACGTCGTAACGCAAACAAAATACGAGGCACGTTACCACCCATTACGACCTCACAAAAAAGGGCCGCAACACGCGCACATCAAAACATCAAAAATACAACAAATACACACAACAAATACATAAAAAGCTTACTTACAGGAAGAGGGAGCATCCAGGACCTCGAAAACTAAAGTTACACCTAAATTTAAATAAAATTAAAGCAGTTAAGACACTAAAAAATTCTCTAAGCGAGAGAAAAAATGGCCCGCGAAAAAAACGAAAACGAGGCTACAGCAGTCTAAAGACGCAAAACACCACCAAACACCTACGGATTTACAGAAAAACACCTACGAGATTCGAAAAAAAGGACGACACCCGAGCAACACCAAAAACATTACAAACACAACAAATACAAACAACAAACACATAAAAAGGTTACTCACAGCAAGGGGGGGGGGGGGGCACCGGGGACCTCTGCAAGTGAAGTTACACCTTCATTTAACCACAAATTTCGGAGTTTAGAGACCCGAAAATCACCTAAGCGAGAGAAAAAAAGACCGCCGAACAAAACGAAAACGAGGCTAAAGGTCCCTAAACACGCAAAACACTAACATAAACACGCAAAACACCACCAAACACCTACGGATATTCCGAAAAAGACCACCAAACAGCTACGCATATTCCGAAAAACTTGCACGACATACAAAACTAATATTACGAAAAACTTGCACGACATAGAAAACAAACAACGCTACATCAGACACATTATATACATCAAACACCCTCAGCTCACTTACACTTTCATTGCCGTCATTTTTTGACGGGCAATATTCTAGTATATATATATATATATATATATATAAATGTGTAGGTGTATATATATATATGTATACGTACACGTATATATACAGTATGTATATACAGTAAAATCCAGATTATCCGGCACCTAACCAACTGGCACTCTCAAGCAACCGGCACCGGCATCAATTCCCCATTTGAACAAAACTCCAGCTAAACCGGCATAACCGGCAATCTGGCAGTTCGAGACTGCAAAAAAAAATACAAACTTTTTTTCTAATTATTTTTTCTGGGCCTAAATGGCACAGTTTAGGTGCTAATGCCTTTTTAAGGCATTTTGAGTTTTGGGGGAGGGGGGGGGTTAAGGGTTGTTTAGACCCTTTTTTGGGGCAACTACACTTATCCGGCAATAGGGAGTCCCCGTGGGTGCTGGATAACGGGGAGTTTACTGTATACAGTGGATATAAAAGTCTACTCACCCCTGTTAAAATGTCAGGTTTCTGTGCTGTAAAAAAATTAGACAAAGATAAATTATTTCAGAACTTTTTGCACCTTTAATGTGTTATAAACTGTACAACTCAATTGAAAAACAAACTGAAATCTTTTAGGTAGAGTGAAGAAAACATATAAAAATAAAATAATATGGTTGCATAAGTATGCACACCCTTAAAATAATACTTTGTTGAAGCACCTTTTGATTTTATTACAGCACTCAGTCTTTTTGGGTATGAGTCTATCAGCATGGCACATTTTGACTTGGCAAGATTTGCCCACTCTTCTTTGCAAAAACACTCCAAATCTGTCAGATTGCGAGGGCATCTCCTGTGCACAGCCCTCTTCATATCACAGTTTTTCAATCGGATTCAGGTCTGGGCTCTGGCTGGGCCATTCCAAAACTTTAATCTTCTTCTGGTGAAGCCATTCCTTTGTTGATTTGGATGTATGCTTTGGATCGTTGTCATGCTGAAAGGTGAAGTTCCTCTTCATGTTCAGCTTTCTAGCAGAAGCCTGAAGGTTTTGTGCCAATATTGACTGGTATTTGGAACTGTTCATAATTCCCTCTATCTTAACTAAGGCCCCAGTTCCAGCTGAAGAAAAACAGCCCCAAAGCATGATGCTGCCAGCACCATGATTCACTGTGGGTATGGTGTTGTTTTTGCACCAAACATATCTTTTGGAATTATGGCCAAAAAGGTCAACCTTGGTTTCATCAGACCATAACACCTTTTCCCACATGCTTTTGGGAGACTTCAGATGTGTTTTTGCAAAATGTAGCCTGGCTTGGATGTTTTTCTTCATAAAAAAAGGCTTTCATCTTGCCACTCTACCCCATAGCCCAGACGTATGAAGAATATAGGAGATTGTTGTCACATGTACCACACAGCCAGTACTTGCCAGATATTCCTGTAGCTCCTTTAATGTTGCTGTAGGCCTCTTGGTAGCCTCCTAGACCAGTTTTCTTCTTGTCTTTTCATCAATTTTGGAGGGAGCTCCAGTTCTTGGTAATGTCACTGTTGTGCCATATTTTTTCCACTTCACTTTGTTCCATGGTATATCTAATGCCTTGGAATTATTTTGTACCCTTCTCCTGACTGATACCTTTTAACAATGAGATCCCTCTGATGCTTTGGAAGCTCTCTGTGGACCATGGCCTTTGCTGTGGGATGCGACTAAGAAAATTTCAGGAAAGACCAACTAGAGCAGCTGAACTTTTTGGGGGGTTAATTAGAGGCACTTTAAATGATGGCAGGTGTATGCTGACTCCTATTTAACACGATTTGGAATGTGATTGCTTAATTCTGAACACAGCTACTGTTATGGATGATAATTAGGAAAATGTCTTTTCATGTTATTATGTTTGTCTGCCATTCCTTACTCACTTATATATGTACTAGCGACTTGCCCGTCAAAAATGACGGCAATAAAAACTAAAGCCTGGCAATGCTGTTTGCCACACAATGTAAGCCTCTCCCCCTCTACTTTACTGGCCTTGTGATGAGCGCCTTTGGCGCTCATCACAGGCCTTGCAATGAGCCCCTTTGGAGCTCATTGCGAGTCTCTCCCTCTGTCTACTTCCTCCCTCGTGTCTTATTTCCCCCCTCCTCTCCCTCCCTTGTGTCTCCTTCCACCTCGTCTACCTCCTTTGTATCTCCTGCCCCCCTGTGTTTTTACCTCCCTCTCCCTCCCGTGTCTCTAAACCCCTCCCCTGTGTCTCTTTCCCCCTTCTCCCTCCCATGCATCTCTTCCCCCCCCTGTGTCTCCCCCAACCCTCCCCTGTGTCTGTTCCCCCCTGGCCTGTATCTCTTTCCCCCTCCCCCTGTGTCTGCTATGGCCTTTACGGCCTTCCTCGTGTCTCCATTTCCCTCCCTTGTGTATCTTCCCCCCTGCACTCTCTCCCCTGTGTCTCTTCCCCCTCCTCTCACTCCCCTGTGTCTCTTCCCCCTCCTCTTTCTGTGCCTCTTCCTCCCTGTCTCTTCCCCCTCACCCTCTGTGTCTCTCCCCACTCTGTGTCTTCCACCCTCTCCCTCTGTGCCTCTTCCCACGCCTCTCTCTGTGTGTCTCGCAACTGTGTCTCTTCACCCCTTCCTCTTCCCCCCCCCTGTGCCTCTTTCCCCCTCTCTCTGTACCTCTTCCCCCCTTTCCCTCTGTGTCTCTTCCTCCCTCACCCTCTGTATCTCTCCCCCCTGTGTCTCTTCCCCCCTCTCCCTCTGTGCCTCTTCCCCCCTCTCCCTCTGTGCCTGTTCCCCCCTGGCCTGTGTCTCTTTCCCCCTTCCCCCTGTGTCTGTTCCCCTCTCCCCCCCCATTTCCCTCCCATGTGTATCTTCCCCCTGTTCTCCCTCCCGTGTGTCTTTTCCCCCTCCTCTACCTCCCCTGTGTCTCTTTCCCACCTATCCCTCTGTGTCTCTCCCCCCTCCCTCTGTGTCTCTTCCCCACTCTCCCTCTGTGCCTCTTCCCCACTCTCCCTCTGTGCCGTGCCTCTCCCCCCCTCTTCCCCACTCTCCCTCTGTGCCTCTCCCCCCCCTCTTCCCCACTCTCCCTCCCCTCTTCCCCACTCTCCCTCTGTGCCTCTACCCCCCCTCTTCCCCACTCTTCCCTTACTCTTGCGGCTTGCGCCGCGCTCTGCGCATGCGCGGCTCGCGCCGCGCTCTGCTCATGCGCGACTCGCGCTGCGCGGTCGCAAGCCGCGCATGCCGCGCTCTGCGCAATGCGCAGCAGTTTAGCATTGTCAAACTGCGATTCGTCTGAAGCGTGACGACGTAACGCAGTTAGACAATTATAATATGTGATACATGAGAAGAAGATTACTAACAATGGAGGTTACCTAAGATGGAGGATGGACTACATAACAACATGGCTACAGAACTACAACTGGGAGTGGCCTGATGATGCAAACATCCGTGACCAAATAAGGATACAGGCACCGCCTGTCTTCTAGACTAATGAACGGATCCTTCCTCAACTGACCACTATGATGACAACCGACTGCAGCAATTTTGAACCAATCAATAAAGCTATTAATTCCTAGACAAAGGAATCATGTGACGTTTGATCAGATAACATTTTTATATATAAACTTGTACACTGCCATTTTGGAATAGAGCGCTTTGAGAATTATTATACAGAAACACAGTGTCTGTGTCTTATTTCTCTGGAATGTGCACATCCAACACTAATTGGGAGAAGGAGCAGATATCTAATTCAGACTGTTGTGGTCTGATCCAAATCACTACATCCCCAGTTATAAGAGGGTGTGCAGACTTACGCAACCACATTTTTTTTATTTTTTATTTTTCTTCCCTCCACCTAAAAGATTTCAGTTTGTTTTTCAATTGAGTTGTACAGTTTATAGGTCACATTAAAGGTGGAAAAAGTTCTGAAATGATTTATCTTTGTCTAATTTTTTTACAACAAAGAAACCTGACTTTTTAACAGGGGTGTGTAGACTTTTTATATCCACTGTATATAAATAAATGTAAGTATAAATAAATAAATAAATATATATATACTAGCTCTGCCACTGCTCCTTTAATAGCAAGACCTGCATCTTGCTATTGCTGCAGTTGCATATTGACATGCAACACAGGTTCATGCCCACTTTATCCCTGCATTTTTATCAGTGACATTGCACAAACCAAGTGAAATCTACAGGATAAATGTGTGTAGATGTGTGTTGCATATAAATATGCAAGTGCAGCATTAACAGGACCAAGATGTTGTTGTCAAGGGAGGACTTTCGGTATCAATGTGGTCCTTTAAATAACAGAGACAGTTATATTCATTGCGGTGGTTCCCTGACTTTCCTGATATGTCTTTCAAAAAGGGGCACATAACTTTATTTGAATGTACTGATGCTGCACGGGATTGTGCTGAACCAGCCCTTTGTTCACTGCTGAATCTGCATTTCTCAAAGAGAAATATATTTTTATATGCCAACTTAAGTGTCAGGGAAAGTTAGATTCTATACATCTGGCAAGATAGGAGAATGCGGAGCACATAATGAGACATAATAAATGTTGCTTTCTATTTTGCTCATGAAAGTCTTTTTACAACTAATACGGTTTGTGATGAGTCAACACTAAACCCTTTGAATCAAAGGTTCTTTTTTAAGTCAGGGTCAGTGGGGGATTTTATGCATAGGCCTAGAACATTACATTTTCACAGGCCATAGAGACTGCTTGATAAATAACTTGTAAAAGTATGAAATAAATCTGATTTGAGCTGTTACAGGTTATTGCATCTGGTATAGCCATTATTGTGAAAAAAGCAACTACCAAAGAAAGCAGTATAAAAATAGATAAATAATGCACGCTATAAAAATTGCTATAGGCAACCCATACATCCATCCTAGTAATATTAAGAAAAATAGGGAAACATTAAGAAAAGTCTCATTATGAGTGCAAATAAAAACAAATATGTAAGAAGCTACCCCCAAATACTATCACTCCTTAATATCTAATTATATCAGACAGTAAGAATGTAAACGCATGATGTATCCCCCACTAGATGCACTGTATTATAATGCAATGTTTGTCAATATTTATGTTCAAGCAAATATATAAAAAGCAGACTAAGGATACTGTGTATTTTTCTTTTAACGATAGCTGAAAACTGCACATATAATTTCAAGTTACTACTCAATAGGAGTAATCTCACCATTTATCCTGCAAGGTCCAACACTCTAATTACTCATGGTTATTTAAAATATCTTCAATATTTCTTACACAAAGGATCTGGTATAGCTGACTAAGGACTCTGCGTCTCCTCTTTACACTAGTAACCCCTAGTTCTACCATACTGCTCAAATGCAGAGTCTGACATGAGTCCTCCTTCTCCTCATCATGCAAGAGTTTCCATCCATTGGTGCATGTTTATATGCTCAGATGACCGTTGTTACAGCTGTGCATGCATGAAGTTCACTGTAACAATAGACAAAAATTGTTCAGATTAGGGTTTATATTAGCATGATACTTAGGATATCCCTACATGAAAACCTACAAGATACGTTCCCACATATGAGGGATTTCATCAGAAACATTACTGTCCATCAGTTTCAAATCCTGAATATTGATGAATGCAGTAGCACAGTACCAAGATTCCTGAGCAATCATCCAGAGTTGAGGTGAGAGATTCCAGCTGGCAGTATCTCCAATGCAAAGAAGATCTATATCTTGTAAGATGGGTAACAGTTTAGAAATATTTATTTGACCATGTTACACTGTGCTGTAATTTGCATAATATATATATATTTTTTTTTTACATGATCTGTATTAAATGAGTAGATTGACATCTTTAGATACTTGGTCTAAATTGGCAAATTAAACTTTAAAGGTAAGGTAATGCACACATACATGCCAGGGATGTATATTGTGAGCCATAGACTTTTAAAAACGTTCTTTTCCCAGGAGGTCTTAAACAGGTCTGAAAGAGTTTACTCCTGGATCAGTTTTCAATCTTGAATGTTGCTTTGGAGAAAGCACTCTAGACACTAAATTCTAATCTCAAAGATAGGGCCCTCCATCCTTTGCAATGTGTTTATATTGCTGTTGTTTTTGCCTTGAACTTACCCATGTATAGCAGAATATGGAATAAAATAATAATAACAACAATTTGACTAGCCCAGCTGTGTTTAGACTTCAAGAGACTAGAGCTGAGAAATGGTTGGGGCTATTTATGCATTGCTGGTAAGATAAGCTCGGAGCCCTGCATTAACCCCACATTAACCATCGCGATCGGGGACCCCCACTGCAATGAAAATTAAAAATACCTTAAAGGACCCGTTGTAAAAGAAAACAAATATACACTATCACCCTGTCAATCATAGGGGTCAATACAGACCCCCATAAACCCCTCATTAACCCTGTCACTCATGGGGGTCAATATAGACCCACATAAGCCCCTCATTAACCCTGCCACTCATGGGGGTCAACATAGACCCCCATAAGCCTTTCATTAACCCTGTCACTCATGGGGGTCAATACAGACCCCCATAAACCCTTCATTAACCCTGTCACTCATGGGGGTCAATATAGACCCCCATAAGCCCTTCATTAACCCTGTCACTCATAAGGGTCAATACAGACCCCCATATGCCCTTCATTAAGCCTGTCACTCATGGGGGTCAATACAGACCCCCATAAGCCCTTCATCAAGCCTGTCACTCATGGGGGTCAATGCAGACTCCGATAAGCCCTTCATTAAGCCTGTCACTCATGGGGGTCAATACAGACCCCCATAAGCCTTTCATTAACCCTGTCACTCATGGGGGTCAATACAGACCCCCATAAGCCCTTCATTAAGCCTGTCACTCATGGGGGTCACAATACAGACCCCCATAAGCACTTCATTAACCCCTCACTCATGGGGGTCCATACGGTCATAAGCCTCTATTTAACCCCATCAGTCCCATAAGGGTATATTAAGAACATTATGGGTCTGTTACAACACTACATTAACCACATAAGTGCCATGATGGTCCTCAAGGACCACCGTGACACTAAGTATAAACACTACACTGCACTATACCCCCCCAATAAAACATTAAATATCAACTAAACACCATCTACACTAACCTATTAACACCCACACTCCCTACCCCCTAATAACCCCCACCACTCTAATTACAGAAAATAAAAAAGCCTAAAGTCACAAAAAACAAAAGAAATCTACATTACATAAAATAAAAAAACCTAAGTCACAAAAAATATCTACATTACAGAAAATAAAAAAAACCTAAGTCACAAAAAATAAAAAAGGAACATTACAGAAAATAAAAAAAATCATTACAACCACCCCCTCACTACAGAAAAGAAATTATTACACACCTGAAAAGGAAATACATATAATACAATACAATACAATACAAATACATACAATAAATACAATATAATACAATACAATACAATACAAATACATACAATTAAATACAATACAATACACCCCTATCTAATATACATCACACAATATATCTAAATAAATACCATAATCTAATATACATCCTATCTATATAATAATACATCCCCAATCTATCTAAATAAATATCATAATCTAATATAGATCCTATCTATATAATAATACCGTATATACTCGAGTATAAGCCGACCCGAGTATAAGCCGAGGCACCCATTTTAACCCAAAATACTGGGTAAAATGAGTGACTCGAGTATAAGCCGAGGATGGGAAATGTGCTGCCCCTGTGTCCCTCTTGTGCCCTATGTGTCCCCCTCTCTCTCCGTGTCTCTTCTCCCCTCTCCCTTCCCTGTGTTTCTTCTCCCCTCTCCCTTCCCTGTGTCTCTTCCAATCTCTCCCTTCCCTGTGTCTCTTCCCCCCTCCCTTATCACCCTCCTCAACCCCACTCCTCAACCTCTCTTCTCATCCTTAACCTCCCTCCTCATCCTCAACCTCCCTCCTCATCCTCAACCTCCCTCCTCATCCTCAACCTCCATCCTCATCCTCAACCTCCCTCCTCAATCTCCCTCCTCATCCTCAACCTCCCTCCTCATCCTCAACCTCCCTCCTCATACTCAACCCCCTCCTCAACCTCCCTCCTCATCCTCAACCTCCCTCCTCATCCTCCCTCCTCAACCCCCCATCCTCAACCCCGCTCCTCAACCCCCCTCCTCAACCTCAACCCCCCTCCTCAACCCCTCCTCCTCATCCTCAACCTCCTCCTCATCCTCAACCTCCCTCCTCAACCCCCCATCCTCAACCCCTTCCTCAACCTCCCTCCTCAACCCCCCCATCCTCAACCCCCTCCTCAAGCCCCCCATCCTCATCCTCCCTCCTCAACCCCCCATCCTCAACCCCCCTCCTCAACCCCTCCTCCTCCTCCTCAACCTCCCTCCTCATCCTCAACCTCCCTCCTCATCCTCCCTCCTCATCCGCAACCTCCCTCCTCAACCCCCCCTCCTCAACCCCCTCCTCAACCTCCCTCCTCAACCCCCCGTCCTCAACCCCCTCCTCAACCTTCCTCCTCAACCCCCCCATCCTCAACCCCCTCCTCAACCCGCCATCCTCATCCTCAACCCCACATCCTCAACCCCTCCTCAACCCCGCCATCCTCATCCTCAACCCCCCATCCTCAACCTCCCTCCTCAACCTCAACCCCCCTCAACCCCCCTCCTCAACCTCACCCTGTATATGCTAATGACGAGGCGCGCATGTGACACCACATGCGCGCCGCGTCAAGGAGCGGAGGCCGGAGCACAAGCAGGTAAGTGAGGGGAGAGGGGGGAGGTATTTAGGGGGGTTTAGGTGGAGGAGGGGGGTTGAGGGGGGTTTCGTTTGAGGAGGGGGGAGGGAAAGAGACATGGGGGGTAGAGAGACACACGGGGGTTAGAGACACAAAGGGGGGCTAGAGACACACGGGGGGTTAGAGACACACAGGGGGTTAGAGAGACACGGGGGGTTAGAGAGATACGGAGGGAGAGTGACTCGAGTACAAGCCGAGGGGGCCCTTTTTTGCCTTAAAAAAAGGGCTGAAAAACTCAGCTTATACTCGAGTATATACGGTACATCCCCAATCTATCTAAATAAATACCATAATCTAATATACATCCTATCTATATAATAATACATCCCCAATCTATCTAAATAAATACCACAATCTAATATACAATACATTATATGCTATCTATATAAAACACATACCCCTAGCTAACATACAGTAAATGCTATCTATATATAAAATAATCTAATTCTAAGCTAAAATAAAATAATTAAGACCACTTACCTTTGCAGATGTCCATTCAGATCAGCCACCTACGGAAAAAATAAAAATAAAAATTAGTGCAACACGTTTACACTACATAAATAAACATTCTATACATTCTAAATATTCTACTCACCTTTCCGGCATGTCCCGTCCTTATTCTTTTAACCTTCTTCGCAACGGCACCTGTTAAAAAAAAACACAACATTAATACACATACATAAACACAAAATAAACATAATTTACATTTTACTTACCTCCCCGCGATGTCTCCGGCCTCCTCCGGATCCTCTTCCGCCACGCCCTGTATAAAAAAATTAAAACATTTAAAATATATACTTACATTCGCACTCACTGACATCCCCGACACTAATGAGGCTCCCGGAGACTTTTCCGGAAGAATTGGTTGAAAACACTGTCTATCAAATTCACCCAATCACGAGGCGCCATTGTGTGAACCAATCAGAAAGGGATACACCCTAAAATCCCTCTCGGATTGGATAATGCACCTGTCAATCTTTATTTAAACTAATCACAAGGCGCAGATGCCTTCAGCCAGTCACAATGGAATACACTCCCACAGGGTGATTGGTTGGAGCATCTGCACATTCTGATTGGTTGCACTGACAATAGCCAATCACAATGGAATACACCCCCACGTACTGATTTGCGCATTCTCATTGGCAATTTTTAATAACAATCAATATTACAGCAAATGGGAAGGCGCAGATGTCTTCACCAATCAGTACGTGGGGGTATATTCCATTGTTATTGGCTGATGGCAAAAAAGTCTTAGGATTGGTTCAAATAAAGATTGACAGGTGTGTTATCCAATCAGCGTGGTATTTTGGGGTGTATACTTTTTTCATTGGTTCACACTTGGGGTCTTCTCATTGGCTGAATTTGATTGACAGCCTTTTCAGCCGATCAGAAGCCGCCATTGCCAATTTTATTCTGGAACACTCCATAGGAAGCTCATTAGCATCGCAGACATCCGCCAGGGCGGATGTGTGTCGTTTTTGGGGTTTTTTTTACGCGCGGATGCTTCCGAAGCAGAACACCAGGAGGCCGGAGACATCGCGGGGAGGTAAGTATAACGTAGATTGTGTTTATTTCACTTATTTTAGGTTTATGTATGTTTACTAATGTAATGTTTTTTTTTAACAGGAGCAGTGCCGGAGAAGACGCAAAGATGAAGGAGAGAACATGGAGGACGTGACATGCCGGGACATGACATGCTGGAACGGGACATGCTGGAAAGGTGAGTATAATATTTAGAATATTTAGAAAGTTTACAATGTTTAGTTATTCCATGTAAACGTGTTGTATTAATTTTTTTAATCTTTTTTACCGTAGGTTGGTGATCTGAAGAAACATCTCAAAGGTAAGTGGTCTTAATTATTTTATTGTAGCTTAGAATTAGGGTAGCTATATATAGATAGCATGTATTGTATATTAGATAGATAGGGGGATGTATTATTAGATAGTATTGTATATTAGATAGTGGGATGTATATTACATTACATACTGGGATGTATATTACATAGTGGGATGTATATTACATTGTGGGATGTATATTACATAGTGGTGTATTGTATTGTATTTAATTGTATGGTATTGTATTTAATTGTATTGTATTTAATTGTATTGTATTTTATTAAATTGTATTGTATTATATGTATTTCCTTTTCAGGTGTGTAATTTTTTTTTTAAATGTAGTGGGGGGGGGGGGGGTTGTAATGTATTTTTTTATTTTCTCTAATGTTCCTTTTTTATTTTTTGTGACTTAGGTTTTTTTTTTGTCCTGTAATGTACATTTTTTTATTTTTGGTGATTTTAGTTTTTTTTTAATTTTATGTAATGTAGATTTCTGCTTTTGAATGAATTTAGTTAGTTGAGGCACACAGTACACTCACATTGTGTGACAAACAGCATTTCAACACTTTCTTTTATTGACAAGTCACTAGTAGGATCATAATACATATAGATACACTTATAGCTAGGACACACCATCCACCCTCTCATCTTATACAGCTAAAAAAACACATAGAACATAAAAAAAAATCTTCAAAAACATTTACACATATGCTTTATTTTATTTATCCTTATATTGTTTGTTGGTGAGTGATGGAGGGAGGAGCAAGGAGGAGAGAGCAGGAGAGGGGTTGTGAAGTAGAGGAGGAAAAGAGGAGGAGAGGAGCAGAGAAAGGAGGAAGAGGGGACCCTGTGGAGTAGAGAGGAGGGCGGTAGACAGAGGTAGGGAGAGAGTGGTAAGTAGGGTGGGAGAGGTAGGAAGGGTGGGAGTGGAGGGGAAGGAACTAGACTTTGGGTGGGAGAGAGTGGAGGGGGAAGGGCTAGAATTGGTAGTTGGGAAGGCGAGAGGTATAGGGAGGGAGGAATGAACCCATAGATCTTAGAACACATAATTCAAAGGAGAGGGGCCTGATCCTAGGGGGTGGGCAGTAATGGGGAGGGACAGGCCTGAGGGTCAGAATAGAGATGTATGGACCCCTGTCTTCAATTTGGAAGACAAGAGGCTTGAGGTAAACACAGTGTCCCTAACTACAGGCCAGAGGAGATGGAGGTACTCCTCAATGCCATCCATGCCCACACCCATATCATTACAGGTGGAGGGAAGTTAAGGCCGGCCCCAGGGGCCAGGAATGTAGCAGGTAGCAGCCGCAGTTACTGAGCTTAGTTTTGCAGATAGGGATGTGAGGTCTGTAAGGCATACGACTACAGTCGGGTAAAGGTCAGGAGGATGATGGAAGAGGAAGCCAGAGTGACTGCCCAGTACAACGAATAGGAGAGGTTGCTGAAGGAGATGATGGCAGCAGAGACCATCCCAGGAGCTCCAGGCCTGGTGGCTATACCAGATCCAGCCTCCTTTCCAGGTGAATATCAGATACACCAACATACACCCACATGTACATCACATGTACAGCTCACACACGTACTGTAGATAACTCTAATCATCTATCGCTCTTAAAATTTAGGAACCTTATATATCACTCTCATTAGTGGAAAGCATCATATGTATGCAAAAAAGAAGCAGCAAATACCAGATAGATATATATTTATTAAACATTCAATTAAAACCACAGTTGTGGGTGTAGCCACTGCAGCACATGCAGATATAGACTGTGTAGGGATGGATGTGCAGTGTAGTGTACCAGCCCAACAGGGAACACCTTTCAGCAGCATGTTTACAACTACTGCTGAGAGATGGTCACAGATTGGTGAGTCTGACACAGTGCGCAGCAACTTATGCAGAGTATGTATGTGCATGTGCTGTAGAGGCCAAACCACAGAACTAATCAAGATATTGTTATGAGACAATAACAAACAAGCTCATAATATAAAGCAGTTATCGTATCTAGCAAAGTATAGCTTCAAATCAAAGCAAATAAATGAACCATCCAGGTCCAAGATAACAGCATGTGGGATAGATAGGAATACACATCAATCAAATGATCATATAAATGTAGTTAACCATATACAATACTTCTTTCATTGCAACCGGCATGAGGTCTGGGTCCACTACAGAACAGAGGTAGGTGCGTTGGCTCCGTCAGGGCCAGAGGCTGCTGACAGTTCCCCTGCCCACCAGGATCTACAGTGGATATAAAAAGTCTACACACCCCTGTTAAAATGTCAAGTTTCTGTGCTGTAAAAAAAATCATCTCAGAACTTTTTCCACCTTCAATGTGTCCTATAAACTGTACAACTCAATTGAAAAACAAACTGAAATCCTTTAGGTAGAGGGATGAAAAATAAAAAATGTGGTTGCATAAATCTGCTCACCCTCTTATAACTGGGGATGTAGCTGTGTTCAGAATTAAGCAATCACATTACAAATTGTATTAAATAGGAGTCAGCATACACCTGCCATCATTTAAAGTGTCTCTGATTAACCCCAAATAAAGTTCAGCTGCTCTAGTTGGTCTTTCCGAACAGTAGGTGCCCCTAAGTTTGGTTCACAGCTATTATCTGTGTTCTCTAGCCTGCACCATATCTCTCTTTTTCTTTTCTGTGTTCTGTAACACATCAAGTAGTTGCTGACAATCAGCACATGTAGGGTGATGGGTCCTATATACTGTCCTCTTCACCACCAGTGAAGGGTTTAACCCTGCTGCTGTTCCTGCCTTCTCCTTGCCAAATCTGCCATATAGTCTCCTGACCCCTATTCCCTTTGGCTCGCTGCCCTCCCAACTTTGTGATCTCCATTTGGGTGGTCAATAGAGTGGGGTATGGCTCATTGTGAGCCCCTGTCAAACCCGTAACTATCAGGCCTCACGATGAGCGCCTTTGGCGCTCATTGTGCATGTGCATCCCATACATTTTTACATAGCGTGGCTGACAAATTGTAATTGCGACAACTATATATGTGATAGCACAACATCCTCAAGCTTGCAATATAATATAATGTTATTAATGTTTAATTTCCATGTTATAACGATTCCGGCAATCAATTTGTTAATACATATAATGGAACTCGCTTGTAATAAAATATCATATTTACGTTTTTATCAATATTGCAATATTTCAGGAATGTGGGTCCGATCGTAATGAGGCTCAATATCTTCAGATCTGTGTTTGCTCCAATTAAAAAAAAAAACTTAATAATTTTTATAATTGCACACCAACTTCTTAATAATTACATACCATCAATCAATAGCTAATGCAACAATAACCATGACATGCAAGTTGGCACCAATATATAGTTAACAGACATATTAAATATATATATATATATATATATATATATATATATATATATATATATATATATATACATATCTTAGAAAGAGGTCTCTGAAAAGGTATATGTAAGGCTTGATTATATATTACATGTAAAACTATTCATGTTCATTTAAACAAATTACTATTTTGTAATAATCGCTGCATATGCTCTTAACATGTTTACTGCTTGAATGAAATATAATGGCCATGGCCAACTTACCCATTAGGCCAAGTAGACATCCGCCTAGGGGCGCTTCGCTGTGAGGGGTGCCAATTAAAAAAAAAAACTGGTTCCTGGCTTAGAAAAATTAAATGTTGCAGTTCAAAGACTGGCTACTATGGGGTAACCACTTAGAACAAGAGAGTTACGACAGGGAAAGGAAAGTAACTTTCAGCCGCTAATCATGTACAAATACACTTTCTTGTCAAAGCCCAGTATCATAATGCAGTTGACATATCCCTCCCCTTTGGGTGTCTCAACTCCAGACACAATACTTTACTAAGAGAGTCATTTACTAGAACAATAAAGTGGTTCTTTGAGTAGTACTATGACTAAATATATGATTTACATGACAACAAGGCATCACATATAAGTTGTATTTCAACACCCAGGGACACATCTCATAATAGCATTTTTTCTATAGCCTCCTGATAATTCTACATGTAAAAAATAAATTTAGATGAAACATGTCATTTACATCATATGTTGATATCAGTGAGGTAAGTTATTTCTATTTACATGTGAAGTAGTCAGAAACTACACATCTAGGCAGTGACCCTATCATGCTACCCTCAGTAGGAACAGGCTCTGCCTCTTGAAGGGAGGCGAGCTGTTAAGGCACTAAAACTTGCAGCACAAAGATGGTGAGAGCCAAAGGCGCTCATTGCCTGCTCGCCGCGCAAAGCGAGGTGAGCAGTGAAGACAATGAAATACGCAGGACTTAGCTGCCAAACACTTAGTAAAGGCAGGATCGCCTTAGCCTGCAAGCACTTGACAAACGCGGGCCTTAGAAAAAAAAAATTAAGAGATCAAAAACATCACACACAGCACGGGGGAACAGCCAGGACGTCTGGGAGTAAGGTGGAACGCAAATTTAAGGCGATTTGGACGACCTTCGCAACTTGAAAATCGCCTAAGCAAGAAAAAACTGGTCGCCAAAAAATATGAAAACGAGGCTACTTGACCCCGGACCGCGCAAAACACTACCAGATGCATAGCACTTTCACAACGTACGGACTACAAAATACACTATTACAAATGGTGGAAAATGCTTGCGAGCCGCGTAACATATTAATAACATTACGAATCTACAGTGGCGCTTTACACAACTAAACTAACGGCTTTCCCTCGGGCACACAGCCTATTTCTAAAGCACAACACTCAAACTGTACATTGTATGCTGCCAGAAAATACAAACAGATTGTTAGCTCTTCAGGCTATTGATTGCTGGATATATTAATTACAAATAGGTAAAGTATATTAATTTATTCAGTAACTAATTCATTCATTATTAGTTAACTAAATGTAGATAAATATATAGCTCTCTTTCTGATGAGTGACAAAAGTGCTCAGAGGAGCAAAAGTAGACAAGAGGAGAGGCTCGCAATGAGCGCCGAAGGTCCTCAGACTACAAAAAGGTTTACATTGTGTGTCAAACAGCATTCTCATGGCTTCAAATGTTATTGCCTCGTCATTTTTGACGGGCAAGTCGCTAGTACATTTATAAAAAGTGATGGGCATGAATAAATGAACTGCATACAAGTTTTTCCTAGATGGCACAACAACAGCTCAGGGTTTCTAGATGTCTCTCATTAAGTATTCAGGTTATCCCTGTATTAGCACACTTGCTTTAAGTCATTTTGATTGATTCACCTGTGTTCACGCAGAATGATATTCAAACTCTGGGCTGCTGGTGGCTCTTGTTGGACTGAGTGCTGCTGCCGGCTTTACAAATACTAGTATACCTATGCATTTGATTGGGCTCTTGGTTGTCATGCCTGTCATCAGAAATCTCATATAATCCCACTGGTTAAAGTTTAATACTGTATTAGAATATATAACTATTTTATGAAATAACTTTTTTACGTTTATATTTTGGAATATTTTAGCACAGTTTTTTGAAGTAGAACAAGAAAAGTCTATAAATATATAAATAACATTGTAAAAATTATTTAGAAAAACATTGTTTCTTATGACAAAGGTTAGGACAAAGGGACAATGTCATCCCAAGAGGAAGTTGGGTCCATCTTATAGAGCATGAACATCTGCCTTTACAGTGATATATATAATTCAGTCAAGCATTCTTTAAAATATAAACTTTATAATATGAATAGCAGTAGCATCAATGGGAAAGCTGCCCTTTCATTATACTGCATTGAATGATATTGCAATTAGTGCTGTTTACATCAGCTGATTTTCAGGTAATCAAGGTTAGTTTAGCTCAGCTCTTAATATGTTTTAGAATGTTTAAAATACTGCTAACTGTTTAACTGTCCGTCTTTTTAACTACTTTAATAAAAGAAGGCATTTGCATTTGTTGTTAACAAGACTTTTTGAGAAATTTTGGATTCAGCAAGCCGTGGCACTCTTTGTTCCTTCCATTCAAATTTACAGAATAGATCCATAACCGATGACATGATGTAAATATACTATGGCATAGTGTGTAGATTTATTACCCTTATTTATTTACAATTATTGGGTCAGCATTGATATTTATATAGTGTAGCATAGCTTAAAATAAAGCTTAAGCGGTGAGTGGCAGGCCCCAAGGGCTTTTAATGATCATTATAAATAACTGAATTATTTAGCTTACAATGTATTGCCAGTTTTTAATGATCATTGTAAGGAATCCAGATCCACAGGTCTACTTTAATACTCTTTCTCTATGTTATAGTTCTTTGATTATTTTATGCATAAAATATGTTTCACCACAACTCTTTGTAGCATTAGGTTTACCAGTATTTGTACTTCCTGACAGACAGTAGTTATTATATGAGAAAAACAATTCCTTAAGAAATGTCTGCACATGATTACTGACAGTATATCCCATGTCCTAGTTTTTCTTTTTCTTCCCTTTTACATCAATAGTATACTTTGGCTGACTGAAAGAGTCTGATCTGAGCATCAAGAGATCCAACAAGACTTCCAAAGGCATCTCATCCCCCCCTTGTGTATTTAAGTTGTATCATATGATACTAATTGTGAATTATGTATGAGTTTTACTCACCTCATAGCAATCCTGACGCTTTGATTTCCAGATACTCTTTGTTGTCAATAGAAATGTTGTATACACTACTTCCATATTAAAGTAAATATAGACTGAGCAATGGTTAGTAAAATCTATGATTCTTAAATTTAGCTACAAAATTGCCTGATTGCCATGTTTTTTTGTTCTGCTATTAAATAACCCAGATGGTGTTTTATTTTCTGGTTTAAGTGGCTATAGTTCCAATTTATAATTCATTAGAATAGTTATTTTGGACAACGGTCCTTATACAGGATTAAAGATTTAAAGGGAATCAGAAAAAGATGCCTTAGCATTATTTAAAGAGCTGCTTACAAGCAATTGTTAAACAATAATAATGTGTGAGGAATATATGTAAGAAAAGCAAAATGGGCAGCAATTTTGGATATTTTATGCTGTGTGAGTACAAAGCATTAAAAAAGCACTAAAGTGTCATATTTATGCTATTGTGAATAATGTCTGCTGATAATGGGCAAAATGGGTTAGAAAGTTAAAAACTATATACAGTCTGTCATTTTTAACATTTGCTTTCTGTTTTAATGGGTGAACCAATACTTTTTGTTCCATGCATAATAATTCATCTGTAATCGACCTTGGATCTCCATACAGTTCAACTGGAAGTTAAATATGATGAAATCCCTGTTAAAGCACCTTCCCTCTTGTGATCCAGACAGCTATGAGAGCTGTTAAGATCCAAAATGGAAGCCTTCACATACACACACAAAGTCTGTCACACAAATATTGTTTGTTTGTTTCATATGTCACAAGAATGATTTCCCAAACTCCAGTGATTCTTTAAATTAATACTTTAAAGGACTAATGTTGTCAATATTTTCTATATGGTCTAGTAAATAACTAGGTATCATGCATATTTCAAGGGTAGCCTCTTCAAAATAGTAAATGTTACAAATATGACCACAATGGTTCATTAAACTTTGTTACTTGAACGGTGCTATTGAAGACTTACAAGAGCCGCCTTTCTTTTATAGGAAAGCTCCAGGTACTTAGCCATTCTGGTCGACCTTGACAGCCATCTACTGAGTAGCACAAATGTCATCAGGACTTCAAGGCGAGTGAAATAATGCTCTCAATACTTGATGTGTCTTCATATGAGGTCTCCCACGGACCACCTAAAGCATGGATTGTAACAAAGTAAGACAAATTACTATATGTGAGCATATCTATCACACACAACATACACATACCTTTGGAACACACTCTATGATATTGCTGATACTACATAGAAACATTGGCGTGAAAGCAGATGAGATCCAAAAAGGCCCACATAGTCTGCTCATTCTGTCTACCGAAAATTTGGCAAATTCAGACATAAAGAAAGCCTTGGTTATCCCAGGCATACATACATTCCTTAACTGGGTTTGACCAAACCACTTCCAGCAGGAGGTTATTCAATTTATCTCCACCACTTTCTGTAAAGTAGTACTTTCTCACATTACTCTTATATCATCCACCTTCCAACTACTAAATCAAGAACTTTTGTTATGGCATTCCTCTTTTTCTGGATGACATTTCCTTCTTGAACATGTTATATACATAACTAATACCTGGCTGAGTTACTTAAATGAGTTGTGCTCCCAGTATACAGAATAGGTTGGAATAGAGCTCTTGAAAACACATAAAAAAGGGAACTATTTATATTGTCCTCTTTTGATTCTCACCAGGCATCTAGACAAACACGCAGTAGGACAATTTGTATTACTTTTTTCAAATTTCTTAAGAATTCTTTACTGACAAAAAATATTTTATCCATCTGATTTACATTTGTTTATTTTTTTTTAACAGGTCTGTGCATTTGTAGTAATAAGGGTTATATGTTATTTTTAGCTAATTCTTATTTTTGTAATAATGAAATCTAATACTTTCCCTAATACTTCTCCCTATTTATATATTTTGAACAATAATATTTTTATTTTTGAAATATGCTAATATATGTACAAACACGACAAGTGGTATTTAGTGATGAAAACCTCTCAGCTTCTGTTTTCTGAGTTTGTAGGCATAAAAAGAGCAATAAAGCAAAACACTTTAATTTGTATAACTGATTTGTTACACACTGTTATTAATATATAATTTTGAGGGAAGCATTATGATTTTCAAAAGCTGCTAAGAGATTAGAAGTAAGCCTTCAAGACTTCAGTTGACTAGTTTTTGGCGCAGATCAGGGTTCTTATGGAGTCCACTCAAAAATGTTTATGACAAATACATTTAAAAAATGACCAAATAAGTAAAAAAATATATTCATCTAAAAACAGATACATGCAGTGTTTAAAGAACCACTGTGATCACGTGTTTACATTTTACTGATTTGAAGAACTTTATTTGAAAATATGTTTTTCAAATGTAATTAAAAATATAAAACTTCTAATTTGTCGCTTTTTATATACATTTATGCTGCTGTACAACCTGCCATTTTGCTTTCAGTAGCTCTACTTCTTGAGATGGGAGGAGACTTTGAATACACATGAAGTTTGTATCTGGACAATGGAAAGTGTCAATACCTGTTGCTAGTGCTATTTATACTGTAAATAATAAAACAAAAATTCTATAGTTTATTCTCATTTAGGTTTGGGATATAACATTGTAACTCCCAAGACACCATCTCTTGGAGGGACCATCCCTCCAAGTCTACTTATTCATTGTCATATCTATCGCTAGTGCAACCAGTGCAATGCACCGGGGCCCTCCTCTGAGAGACCTCAGTGCAGTAATTTTTTTCATTGTTTTTGTAAATTTACCCTTGCAGGCCCCCCCTTGCTCCACCCCATCCGGTCCTGGCCACCCTTCCTTTATACATAAAGATTCTCGCATTGCCCACAGCCCCAATTCTAAGAGAGAATGAGCAACTGGGAGTAGTGGGCTTGGACAGGGATCGATTTCCATTACTGAGCACTGGAGAGCCCATGGACAGAGCCTCCACCATCACCATTGAGAGGTGCATTACAGGGCATGGCCATGCTCCCTCTTGTGTGGGAGGGCAGGGCCTAGGAGATGTGGAACTGCAATTTGAGGCAATGCAGTGGGACTGAGAGAGAGATAGAGGGGGTTTTATGCTGAGGAGGGGCAAGTGAGGTATAGCAGGGTAATAAAGAAAAGGGAATATAACAGAGTGATATTGGAGAGGGAGTATGTCAGGGCAATACACGAGAGGGAGCATGGCAGGTTAATACAATACAACACAAACTTGTAAACCCCCCCCGGAGGGGAGTGTTTATTTTGTGATACATATGTCTGTATACAACAACGTGCTCATATTAAGTACAAGGATCATTGACACTTTTGTCATTGTAGAGAATGGTGTTGACACTTATAGTTATATTAAAGGTAATTGTCACTCTTTTGTCACTTGAAATGTTAGATGGATGTTACATAAATGTCATGTGTCTGTAACTCTGATTTCTCAGATATCATCAGCATTTAAGCAGAATTCCCACTGCTAAGGGAGAGCAGTAGCGGTGAGAGTGTGCAGTAATGACAAGGATAATACTGCTACTGAAGAGCAGGCACACTGTGTTTCATTTCAGATATAGAAAGTAAAAGTGGAATAGCAGTTGTTAGCATCACCATGAGCACATTTAATGCGCAAAGAATGCTTGACACTAGCATTGACAACTACTTTCATGCATCAATAATGCAAACTGCCCTTTTAACTCCACCCCACAACTACACATAGCACCATTTGAACCACTTTAACCTTCTGCAAGTTCTGGGCACCTGGAAGAGATTAGCCCCCCCCCAAAAAAAAGCAGATCAGAAAGGAAAAGATTAACAAATAAAAACAGCTATTAGATGGATTCCATCAAGGTACATGGTGTTAGCTCCCTTCACTGTGCACCCCATCATGCCTTTGATTAAACAGGACTACTGGACTGCTTCTGGCAGGCAGCTATCCTTGAATGAATAAAACCTCTGCCCAATAAGCATGCCCACACTCCTATGATCAAGCCCCAGAGTCGGACGAATCCCATCCATATGAAAATAGATAAATAGCAGTATGCCCCATTCATTCAGGTGTACACAATCTGGCCTATACAGAAAAAGTATACCCTTTTGAGTCAAAATAAATATGAAAAATTAAAATACTCCTATTTTACACATAAACTATTAACTTTATGCCTACACATTTCACTTCATTTTTATCTCAGGCAGTAGACCATGTGAGACTCCTGATCATCTTGGACAATACAGTAACTGCATTAGGAACACATTTCTTCACTCTGCAGATCTCTCTACATCAATCAAAGACAATTCTTAATGGGCATTCTACCCAAACCATTCCATGCATGTAGAACCAAATCATCAGGAGGCCCAAACCTACAATAATAGTCCAGGACCAGACCCATCACCTGATACCTCATGTTCCTAACCACCTTATCTCAATCGGTTCCCATGTCAGGTTAACTAAATCTGAGCCACCAAGAGTAGCCAGGGACCACACCTTACGAGAATGGCCATAAATGAACAAACATAAATTATATATTTAATGTTACAAATGTGGACAAACATATAATAATCGACATGTGATCCACAACAATCTTTCCCATTTTAGTCCTTTTATTGCCTGCTACATTATAAACTCTTTCAATTCCCCTCATCCGAACAACTTAAACGTAAACACAATTTTTTATCTATAATAAATGGAGACAAATCTTCTTTGCAAGGACAAACCATAACATTACCTCCAACTTTGTTTGAAGCAATGACACATCTCCAGCCAAACCAACTACAAAAAAAACATTCTTCCCAGAATTTCTGATATGCTGTCCATAATCTTGGAGCCAGAGAAGAACGAACACAATCAGCAAATGTTACCAACCTAGCACCTATAGTTCCAATAAAATAGGAATACTCTTACTGTCTGCAAATGGACAGGTTTCAGGAGCTGGCTTCAGCAAACATAATGAAGTTTTAGAAGTGACACTGCTTACCCCAGGGAAGTATTTCATACTAAAACAACCAGTGATACTTAAGCAAAGCATAACTAATAGCCTAACCAACTTTATGACAAGCAAATATGCTGCTGACAAGAACTTTATAGCCATATCATCCAACCCTTGTTATCTACATAAAATACTTCAGTAGGAAAGTTAATAATTATGCACCTACAGCACCTTGGTTAAAACTAACAAATGGCCTACACACCACCCGACTATCTCCACTTCAATCCACTATGAATGCCTCTGCCAGACTCATCTTCCGTACACAACGTTCAGTGTCGGCATCATCTCTCTGTCAATCACTCCACTGGCTTCCCTTAGCCTCAAGAATAACATTTTAAATCATGACCCTAACTTACAAAGCCCTCAACAATATTGCTCCACCTTTCATCTCTACTCTCATCTCCAAATACTCCCCCACCCGCCCTCTTTGTTCTGCTAATGACCTTATTCTTTCTACAACTCTTGTCACCTCCTCTCACTCCCGCCTCCAGGACTTTTCTTGTGCTGCCCATAGTCTCTGGAACTCCTTGCCTCGCTCCACCAGATTATCCTCTTGCCTCAAAACATTTAAAACCTCACTTAAAACGCATCTTATCACCTCTCTCTCCCTCTTTTACCACTCACTATACCTTAGATTGTAAGTCTGGGAGTTTCTATCCTAAGTACTTTGGGAATTCACCATGGACATTGGATTCCTAGCTCAAAGACAGGGCCCTCCTTCCTTTGCTAAATATTAATCTGTATTTATCATTGTCTGAAGCTAATTTATGTACAGCACTACGGAATATTGTTGGCGTGTTATAAATAAACTATAATAATAATAATAATAATAACAACTGACGAACTAGTATGCATGCGAGACTGACTACATATTTTAACGGTGCTGCAGAAGGTGACTGGGGAGGAATATCAGAATTCCTTTGCTCCAATCAATCCTTTGTTAACTGTGCTGACAAGCGAGCAACTTCCTGTAAAGTCATACACTGACCAGAGGTCACTGCAGCCCCTTTAAGGATAAAAACAGGATGAAAGTAGGATAAAGGCAGGATGAAAGAAGGGTAAATGTAGGATAAAAGTAGTATGTCTATGCTTACTTCTCTCATGCCAACTACCTTTGTGACTTCTAAGCTTAGAAACATATCGATCCATGTGAGATCTATAAGAATGCTCACATCTACTCCTAAGGCTCTAAATGATCAGGGTCCAAGCGACATGAAAGAACTCTTTGTTCACTACCCCCCAAGCCCTGCTCTTTGATCAGCATGTGCATCATAGTTAAATGTAGCAAGAGTTCACTTATTATAGTGCTAGAGCTTTTACTCATGCAGCTTCAGTTCTGAGGTACTCTTCCTATAACAGTTTGAAAGACTCCATCATTGGACATTTTCAAAAAAAAGCTATAGACACAATATATGGAAAAGTATTGTAAAGCACTTTAAGTCTAACCAGGACAAAAACACTATGTGAGTTGTTGTTTATAATTTTAATATTAATAAAATATTAAAATTGTTCCTGCTACTATGATGAGTACTAGGTACACTATGACTATGAGCCTTAGAAGTCATAACTCAGTCCATACACACCTCCACTATACTTTGAGCCCCAGAGTCCCCTCTGAAATTTCTCTAGTGAAGCAGGAACAAGTAGAATGCCCACCAAATTGACATGTTAACTCTGTAGAAGCCTCTGTACCCATCCTATGGACTCCTGCAGCTGCTTAGACCCACTTGTTATTGGAACTGCCTAAAGAGATGAAGAGAAGCACAGCTGAAACTTCAGGTGGGAAGGCCATGCTGCTGGAACCGGAATGCTGCTTCCTCAATGGGCCAGGTGAGTTGGATCACCTTCTGCTTCCCCCTTGTTGCTCTGATGGGCTCACTCTGAGGTCACTCTCAAAACTGTGGGCTAGCCGCCACTATGCAAGAGCAGGGGCAGCAAAGTCAGCATGTGTACAAAGTTCCACACTATCATCAAATTTCTCAACAATTAAGAGTTGAAAAGAAACTAGACGACCATTAATAATAGGCAATTAATAATATATAATAATAATATATAATTAGTCACACATGTTTTTATATGCCCTCCACATGAAATTATGACCTATATTTATTTAAGATGCATTGTGTACAACTTGAAAAACTTGAATAGCTGGCAGTGGCCCTCCACCTCAAGCTGTACAAAAAGTGCAAGCTGCACAAAAAAAAAAACGATCCTTTTAGAATACTGCATATTTACAGATCCTTAAACCATGGACTAGTCTAGACAATATTCTGCAGATCTTTACAGCATGGAGTATTATAATTGTGCAATATTTGCAGATTTATGCACAATGTGATAGGAGAAGATAGTAGTTAGTTGCAGCAAATGCATGTCAGTCATGTCCCTGAATGAATTTGTGTACACAATAAAATAAATACACGTAATAACAATTCCATAGACATAAACAGCCTTATTAAATTGCGATTCTGTACATTTAAAAGGGCTCTATTTAAGCACATAGCATATTTTATTAACAGAAGTTTTTAGTTATTGAAGACCTTGTTTTTGGATAGAAGTTCACTAACTAAAAACTTCTGTAAATAAAATATGCTGTGTGTTTAAATAAAGCCCCTTTTGAATGTACCAAATCGCAATTTAATAAGGCTGAAAGTATAGTATTGCTAACACATACTTCATGATCTTAACCATTTAGTAAATTATGATTTTCTTGCTTCTTTTTAAGCAGCATCATTATGATATATTAATGTTTCGCATATGTTCTACCATTCATTCGCCATTTAAAAATTATATACAATACTAATCATATCATTCTGTTTCCATTATATTTTCAATGTATTAATTTGAAATCAATTGTTCTAAATTAAAACCTGGTCAATGCTTTCGCTACTTCAAAAATGTTAAATTGATAATCAATTTAATTACTCTGCTTTACTTAACTTTTAAGCATATAATTCATTTTCAGTTAATTCAAATTTCATTCCCCCACCTTTTCACTTCCCACTTCTTTTCCACTTTATTAATCAATTTGCATATAATTTAATTCATATTTTATATTTAACTCACTTGTAGTATTTTCAAGTCCACAGCACACGTCACATATGCATGTACATGCTTATCCCATAAACCTAACAAACAATTTTACAGCCTTATTAAATTGCGATTTGGCCAATTGTAAAGGGCTCCATATAAGCACAGAGCATATTTATTTTACAGAAGTTTTTAGTTAGTGAAGACCTTGCTTTTGGATAGACGTTCACTAACTAAAAACTTCTGTAAAAAAATATGCTATGTGCTTATATATTGCACTTTTCAATTGGCCGAATCGCAATTTAATAAGTAGCATAGTAGTAACCTCCAGCAAGCCTTTCCTTACAGTTATTCACTCAGTGAACCAGTATTTCTCATAAACTCTCTTTCTGATTCTGTTCAGTAATAAATTCATTCTCTCTCTCCAGTTAATATTAATTAAAGATACATTATTATTTAATTATCACCACTTCATTACCAATTAATTAATTATAGATCCAATCAATTCCTATTTTCATTCCAATTAATTTCATCTTATTAATTACATTCTCATCTATTAATTAATCAAATCTATCTACATTATACAGTATACCATTATATAATTATCAATAAATTATGTATCTTATTTCTTAAGCTATCCCTTTTCGAATCAATCTCATCAATCCGTTCATTCAAGTATTAATTTTATTAATTACTAATTCATACATGGTTATCTTAATACAACCCTTTTTATAAGGCTTTCAATTTAAAAGAAGGAAAACCTTTTCTATTTGTTTTAGCCCAAGATCATTCCCTCCAAACATCCTTGCACTTTCAAATCTGGTAAGTATTTTAATCTAATTTTATACTCTAGGCCAGTGTTTCTCAACCTTTTTTGCTCTGGGGATAGGTTGGTCACCTCCCAATGCTCATGGGGACTGGCTGATCATATACAGAATATGTTTAACAGGGTCATAGTTCATGTGACTTCTCGTCCTCCAGCGTCCATTCTCCTTCCTCACATCTCCTTTGCCCAGTTCTCCATTCTCGGTTCTCCCATCTCCTCTCCCCTGGCGTCCCTTCCTTCATCGCGCTGGCTTCTTTGTCCCTTCCCGCCACTTCCATCAATCTCCCTTGTCCCCCCTTCAGTGATCCTCTTCTCTTGGTCCAGGATGCCTCCTGCCAGCTCCTTGCTCTCCTGTAGTCTGCTATGCGCCGATCCCTGCTTCTCCTCCTCGTTCTTTCCCATGTTTCACACCTCCCCACTTCCTCATTTCAGGACTCATAGAAGATTTCCACACCTGGGTCACTGTATTGCCCCAGGTTTCATTTGTCAACAAAAAATGACAAACTGCTGTGAAGGAGCCTGGGGTCTTGGACACGTTCCTAGCTTCGTAACTGAAACATAACTTTCTCCTGGGCCCCTTCAAAATACTCCCATATCTATGCTGGCTCATAAACACCATTGGTATAGCTACCCGAAAGAATTAACTTTCTGGTAATTAACGTCTGGTCATCAACTTGCCAGTTCCATACAACAAGAGCACTCCTAGCATAAATTCACTAATCCCATTGGAGGAATATTCCCTATAATATTCCTGTGTGGATGACCCCATATACCACATTCTCCAACTAGGTTCCTGTTCATGGCCCTCCAAGTCCGACATTCAAAATGCATTAAAATTACAAATCAACTCATCACTGTGTAAAGATAAATTCAGCTGTGAAGATGCATTCTATGTTGTGAACAGGCTTTGGTTCTAAAAGCAGCCCGAAACTGTTCAACTTATTTGTGGAAGCATTGTGCTAGATATTGCGCAATAAATTGCTGTGCCCATTCATTGATCATTTTATTATGTTGAAGCCCCCTGAGAAACACTGAATAACTTGACCAAATCCATATCCCTATTCTCTGACCAAGGAATCCCATTTGCTCTTGAGGACCTGCTCACCAAATAGAATTTCTTGGAATTCAGTTAGATACCTTAACCATGGAGGCCAGCCTGCCAAAAAACAAACTACAAAGGCTGAAAGAAACCCTCAACACCTTCAGTCTATCAGCTACTTGCTCCGTCACTGAGTTACAATCTCTGCTAGGCCATATTAACTTGCCTTGTACATACATCCACAAGGCCGTCCTTTTAATTTCCTCAAAGCTCTTAAACAGCATTTTCAAACACATCAACTTTTCCACCAAAATAGAGAACCCATGGTGGATTTGGAACTTTGGTCCTTGTTTTCATCCAGTTGGAATGGCTGATCCCTATTCCTAACTAAACCAAGTTCTTCATCCATGGCCATCTAAATCTACCTAAATACTAAACATTTCAAAGTCTGAAATCTTCACCTCTCTCTGGTCACAGATCAGCCCCGTTACACTTGGTTTGAAGACTGGCGTGGCCATCCCGTATGTGTGCGGAACATTGAACAAAAACGGTCCCTTAATCCTTACACCATGTCCCTCCTGAGAGAGCTCTCTCCTATCTCTAACTCACTTATTCCCTTATCTACATTCTTCCCACAGAATCATTCATCCGCCTGTCCAGGAAATATCCAACTCCCTCCAGCGATCCCAAACTCCCTGGCTTGCACCACCTTGGATCTCTGTCCAATCCATCATGATTGCAGCCACAGCAGGTCTAGATGTGTGACTGAAGGTTGTTCCCAGATCTAGATGTGTGACTGAAGTAAAAGCCACCATATGAGAGTGCCGCTGGATCTGATAGAATGAGCTAAGTTTTAGTGATAGCAAATAGGTCATGCATGAAAGTGAGTTTAGTGCAAATAGAGCATACATTCCAGCTGGTACAGGAGAAGGGGAAAGTAGATGGTTTGTGACAGGTGGTGGGTATTAAATTATGGTTTTGTGTGTTTGCATGAAGGCAGGTTGAAATGAGTGAGGAGTTTGGGTTAGGAGGCTATATCTCCAGCAGAAGGAGTGAAAGTGAGAAGAGATGGGAATGGGACTTACACAAGAATTTCTGCTTTTGAGTTTTAAATAGTGACTGGAGTAAGGAAAATAACTCATGGGAACACAGAAGAGGAGAGGAGAGCAGGGAAGGAAGGCCATAATGGGCGGGTAGGAATAATGTAATTGATGATTTTATTTGCAACTCCTCCAGCTGCAGTACAGCCTTTTTCAGTGACTTTTGATAGGAAATCAGAGCCATGTAGTTTTAAGATGGTTCCTCCAGTTGCTGTGTAGAATTTTCAGTGGCTTTCAATAAGGAAAGCAGGACCAAGCATTGTTAGGAGGGTTCCTCCAGTTGCTGTGTAGATTTTTCAGTGGCTTTCAATCAGAAAAGCACGATTACGTTTTGTTTAGAAGGCTCATCCAGTTGCTATACAAATTTTTCAGTGGTTTTCAATCAGGAAAGTAGAGTCAGGTATTGTTAAGATGGCTCATCCAGTTGTTCCAGTTGCTTTGTAGATTTTCCAGTGGTTTTCAATCAGGAAAGCAGGACCAGGTATTGTTAAGATGGCTCCTCCAGTTGCTGTGCAGATTTTTCAATAGTTTCCAGCTTGAAAGGATGGCCAGGTATTTTGAAGATGGCTACTCCAGTTGCTGTGCAGATTTTTCAGTGGTTTCCAGTCAGGAAAGCAGAGCCAGGTATTGTTAAGATGGCTCCACCAGTTGCTGTGTTGACTCTTCTGTGGTTTTCAATCAGGAAGGCAGGGCCAGGTATTGTTAAGATGGCTCCTCCAGTTACTGCAGTTGCTATACCGATTTTCAGTGGTTTCAATCAGGAAAGTAGGGTCAGGTATTCTTAATATGGAACATTCTTCATACCATTTTTAATTAGTTAAGCAGACCATGTATTGTTAAGATGGCTTCTCCAGTTGCTGTGCAGATTTTTTCAGTGGTTTTCAATCAGGAGAGCAGGGCCTGGTATTGTTAAAATGGAGCATTCTTCACACCATTTCAGAAAAGCAGGGTCATGCATTCTTAATATGGCTCATCCTGCTGATCCAGATGCTGTTTAGATATTTCAGTGGTTTTCAATCAGGAAAGCAGGACTAGGTATTGTTAAGATGGCTCCTCCAGTTGCTGTGCAGATTTCTTATTGGTTTTTCAATCAGGAGAGCAAGACCAGGTATTGTTTATATGGCCCCTCCAGCTGCTCCAGTTGCTGTGCAGATTTTTCAATTGGGAGAGCAGGGCTAGGTATTGTTAAAAGATGGGCCATTCTTCACACCATTTTCAATAAGGATAGCAAGGACATGTACTATTTAGATTTCTCATCCAGCTACCCCAGTTGCTGTGCAATCTTTTCAGTGGTTTTCCAATAGGAAAGCACGACCAAGTATTGTTAAGATGGCTCCTCCAGTTGCTCCAGTTGCTGTGCATATTATCAGTGGTTTTCAGGCAAGAAAGCAGGACAATGTATTGTTTAGGTGTTTCCTAATGTTTCTCCAGTTGCTTTGCAAATTTTCCAGTGGCTTTTAATCAGGAAAGTGGGGCAAGGTAGTGTTAAGATGGCTCCTCAAGTTGCTGTGCATATCTTTCAGTGGTTTTCAATCAGAAAAGCAGAGCCTGGTAAGGTAAAGATGGCTCCTCCGATTTCTTTGCAACATTTTCAGCTGTTTTTAATGAAGAAAGCAGGGCCAGATGTTGTTAAGATGGCTTATGTAAGAGAAAGACAGTTGGTGTTACAGGGAGAGTGGCATATGCTAATATTATAATATGTATAAAGTGTTATTGGGTTAAAGAGTAAAAATGCATTAGGGGCTCATGTGCATGCCCCTGCCCAATTTCCCAGTGTGCAGTGCAAGAACTGTAGTTCTTGAAATTCTGAGCAGGATTAAAAAAAAAAAAAAAAAAATACATTACTTAAGGCAATGTATCTGTTACAGTCAAACAGAAATATCCTTGCCTCCAGAAAGAACTAGCAATCCAAAAGTATGTCTTAGCTTTTAGCTTGTACAGGGATATCATGTGTTCGGTTCACTCTAGCATAAGAGATGAACTTGATCAATATTTATATAACATAGTAAATCTTAGTTACATATATGGAGGCTCTACATACTATAACTCATCATTACTACATTCTATCACTATTATTGTTCTTTCTATTAATAATTCCTTATTTTGCAAATACTTTGCCACACTTTAACCTGCAATATACTAATGCTTTCAACACATAGCACAGCTTTTTTGCTTCAATCCATCACAACCAAGTACTAGCTATCTAAAACAATCACTAAAAGATAGTTTTGGTTGGCTAGTACTAAGTTCTGGTGGAAAGAGGAAATTCATTCAAACCCACTGTTCACCATCTAGTCCATTCTATTTCACACCATGGAGCATGCACTATATGAACCAATTTTAACGAACAAAAGTGTACATATAGCTGATGTAGATCTGATTAAACAAGCTTAATCAATTTTCCCTAACAACATAAACATTTGAAAATGTTGAGTTTCTGTCTTCTTTCTAGATTAAAATATTAGCCAATCATATCATAACAGGTCTCAAAGAAGAATTCCATATAGTTATAATAACAAATCCTCACATAGTTGCTCCCATCTCAAGACCCCACAAATGAGTTAAGTTGTTAAAAATGTAAGGAAGAATTAGATAAAGGATGAATTGCAGGCCTTTTTAAAAAAAATCTCCTTTTATGATATGGCACAACAACCCAAATGGCATTGCCACTTAAAAATGTACTAAGAAAAAAATAATGACAGAAGACTTCCAAGCACCTCATGATTTTGATGTTCCCAATAGCAATTCCCTCATTCCATCATAAGAAGTATCACGAAAATGCATAGATGCCAAAAAAAAAAAAAAAATATTACAAAAGGGTAAAAATTCTGTATTAGCAAAAACTATACATTTCTGACATTTTTAAGTTAATTCTTTTACATTCTAGTCTCTGGCACCTACATTGTATTTCTTAAATCAACAACATCTTCTTCTCTAAGAAAATGACCTTTAGTTGTCAAATTCATCGACTTGGCCAATAACTCAATACCACAAGAGCACACAATACGATTATTTGGCCAACCACCAGGTTAGAATTCCTTGGTATCACTTTAGACATATATCTCGTGCAAGATAAAATTCTATCGGAAAAAAAATTGACGACATCAAAAACAAAATTCAAACCACTTATTCCAAGCTTGACCTTAAATCCCTGAATTGTCACACAAGACAATATTTTTATAATTTAGCTTTGTGTTCAGTTCATACCAAATTAAATAAACTAAACCAAGTAATATTGATGAATTAAGTTATTATCTAAGTTTTTAACACAATGCAACTGACAAAGATTATGTATCAACTCCTTGGAAAAGCCTGCGCCCCTTTATCAAATATTGACTGACTCAGATAAATACCAAGCCCAATCCAAAAATGTTGCCCAGTCAGAGAATCACTAATGTTTCTTCTATTACTACTAGCAACCACCATACACTGGAACTCCAATCAGGCTAATAGATGTATCTCAATTCAAACTCCAATCAAATCCATTCACCAATCTATTTCCACATTACAAATCAAGCTTCCTTCTGTTTCTCACCTACAAAAAAGAATAACGTGGTTATACTTCTCAAGACTCAATTGATCAATGTTTTACCTCCTTCCTATGATGTTAAGCATTCCCACTAAAAGAGGAAATGTTAAAAAACTTCTACTACTTACTAAAGGAAGTTACCCAAATTAGCAACAAAAAATTAGAACCAAAATAACATTAAAATCTATGACAGAGTCTGGGTCTCATAAAAAAATGTCTTGCATTGCACAATAAGAAAATGTTCCCATATTTGTATTCTAAACAGGTCTATGCTCCACACTGTCAAAAAAACCTTAAGCTGTCTCTGAGAACTATTAAACATATTTTACACTACTTCAGCACCATTTTCTGATAAAGCATCCTAATGAACCTGTCTCATTCTTATCTAGCTACCCAATTGCATTGTTTATTAAAGGAATCACCTAAAACATACAATCATGCATGGCAGGATTTATAACTAGGCAAATAAGAAGGCAGCCGCCTATGGATGCCTCCCTTGGAGAGGGGTCTCATTTGCATAGCAATGAATTTATTTTTCACACATAGACCCTGCCCCACCCATAGATGGAAGTTGGAAAGTGGTATAGGGTTGATTCAGGCCACTGAGACATTGTTTGTACATACAGTGCTTATTAATATCATCTTCTAATTACTTTATAGAATGTTATTCTTATTAAACATCATGACCATAGCTTCAAAAGTTAGTTCTTTTTAATAGGAAGGAAGGAATCTGTAGGAGTCAGACTGAGTGAAAGCTGAAACCTGTAGTAGTAGACACAGAGTATTTTATCCTAGAAAGCAAAATAACAGAATGGAAGACCTACAGCAGTGCCTCTAAATAACCTGCATGATAATTTGGCCAAAACTGTAAGCAGCTGCAGAAAGGAGTACTGTCTCTTTATATTGTGCACTAGCATGTGTGCGTACAATGCTAATGGGACCAGAGCTCTGACACCTGGAAGCAAGTTAAGCTATGGTTCTGGAGGGTCCCTGACACCTTAAAGTATAAAACTCTGACCAGCAGCCAAAAGCACAACTCGCTGTCAGAAACCACACCCTCTCATCCCTTTATTCATTTTTCTTCTCTTTACATTAATCATATCATAGATGTTTCCTGTGCATTTGTCATTGCCAACCAAACCTGAAATATTTATACAATTATTTAATAACTACAAAATAATGATATGGTTGAATTTCATGTGGAATGTGCCCTTGTCCACCCTCTGTTCCCCTGTCCTAACTCTGTGCCCCTGTTCCCCCTCTGTCCCCCTACTGTGTTGCTGTACTCCTCTGTGCTCCTGTGCCCCTCTGTGCCCCTGTCCCCCATTTTTGTCCCAGTCCCCCCTTTTTGCCCTGGCCCCCTTTTTTGCCTCTGTACCCTATTCTGTACCCCTGTCCTGCCTCTATGCTCCATCCCCCCTCATTGCTCTTTTCCCTCCTCTTTGCTCCTGCCACTCTGTCACCCCCAGTCGCTCTGCTGTGCCCCTTTCCCCCTCTTTGCCCCAGTCGCCCGTTGCTTCTCTGTCCAACATCCTTCCCCTGTGCCCCTGCCCCCCCGTGCCCCTGTCTCCCCTCTTTACCACTGTCCGCCTCTTTGCCTCTGTCCTCTCTCTGTGCTCCTGTTCCCTCTCTGTGCCCCTAGCTCCCCCTCTTTGCCCCTGTCCCCCTACTGTGCCCCTGTCCCTTCCCTGTGACCCTGTCCCTCCTCTGTTACTCTCTTCCTTCTCTGTGCCCCTTTCCCTCCTCTGCATCTCTTGGTGAATGTGAGAGTCTATCTGGTCACAGCCCAACCATTCGATGACATCTCAGCTCCACCCCTCACTGACCACACCCCTTGATGATGTCATGGCCCCGTCCAGCATTACAGACAAACTGCTCTTTATGTTATAAGATTATGTCTAGGTTGTGGTGTTACTACCCCTCTTATCCAAATTGTTGGGCCACCCAGAATCTTTAGTGAATACTTTCCTGTTTACTATAAAACCTAGGATCTTTTGACAAGAAGCCTTAAGCGACAATTGAAAAGGAAATTACCTGTTTCATAGAACCCAAAACAGCAATACAAAACACTGAACTGTAAGAATGCTTTGTTAATCAATAGATAGTCCATGAAATCATATTTGTATCCAATACAAAATCGATGTGGTGATGACATGGGCCACATCCACTAATAGTCTTGAATCCAGTTCTAGGTATTTCCAGCTATAGATCATAATTGTGGATACATTTGTCAACAGGTTTTACTAAAAATGTATCCTCCTAGATTTTAATCTGGATTCTTTTTGGATATAACTGTTGATTCAAATTTTTCACACTAAAGAGATTTACGTCAGTGTTGGTCAGTAGGCCAGGTATCTAGTTATAAAATAATTACACTGTATTGAGCATAATAATAATAATAGACAGGTACATCAAGGGACAATAACCATCAGTGTCCTCATCCGTTTGTACTACAAGATTACCCCGTTTAGAGATTAACACGTTTGCCTCCATGCAATAGTGCTATATGAAACAGGGAATTTTAACGCCATAACGCTCATAGACTGCTGAGGTGAATCGGCAAGCGCTAAGTGGGGATTTTATAGGGCACTCAATTTGCTATTGAGATTTAGCACTGAACAGGGAATTAGAAGGGAGAAGAGCGCTAAAGCAAATCAGCAGGGTAGCGTTAAGCTGGGTTTACCAGGCGCTCATCCCTACGACCCGCAGAACTACCCATCAACTGAAAACTCAATTACACAATTCACAAGGCGAGACCTGTAGCAGTTTGAAAATAAACGTGTGGAAAAATTACGTCCCGTAACACTTGCAAAAAGGAAAGCAGCACTTACCAAAAAAAAAAATTTGACCTGCGGCACATAGAAAAAAAAATAATACGAGGTCCAAAAAATACGAAGTTAACAGCCAACAATAACACCACCAAAATTAACAAAAATACGGAAAAAACACCACTTACAGCATGGGGGGACAGGCACGACGTCTGGGAATCAGGTTGCACGACAATTTAATCACAATTTGGCGAGTTTCCACACACGAAAATTGCGTAACCGAGAAAAAAATGGCGGCCAAAAAAAAGAAAACGAGGCTACACGACCCCTAAAGACGCATAACACCACCAAGCACATAAGACTTTTACACAGGCACGTACGAAGTATAAAATACACTTTTAGGCACGTACAAAGTATAAAATACACTTTTAGGGACAACGGAAAATGCTCCACATCCACGTAATGCATAAAATATATATATATAAAAAAAAAAGGACCAGGGGAGAGGATCGCAATGAGCCACAAAGGCGTTCAGCGTGGGGCTCACAATGAGCACCGAGGGTACTCAGAGGAGCAAAATTACACAAGGGGAGTGGCTCGCAATGAGCGCCAAAGCCAATTAGAGTGCCCCTTGCAATGACTGCCAAAGGTGCTCAGACCACCAAAGGCGCCCAGCGGGGGGCACACAATCAGCGCACAGGGTGCTCTGAGAAACAAAAGTAGAGCAGAGGAGAGGATCACAATGAGCGCCAAAGGCGTTCAGCACAGGGCTCACAATGAGCGCTGAGAGTGCTCAGAGGAGCAAAAGTACATGAGCGGAGAGGCTCGCAATGAGCGCCAAAGGTGCTCACACCACCAAAATTACACAAGCGGAGAAGTCATGCAATGTGCGCCAAAGGCGCTCAGCTCGGGCTCACAATGAGTGCAGAGGGTGCTCAGAGGAGCAAAAGTACACCAGGGGAAGGCGCTCAGCGCAGGGCTTGCAATGAGCGCAGAAGGTGTTCAGACGTCCCAAAACCTTAAATTGTGTGCCAAACAGCATTCCCTGGCTTACAATTTCCTTGCCGTCATTTTCTGACGGGCAAGCCACTAGTCTAGTAATAAATATAATAACCTGAAATAAGCCCTGTGGGATGAATATATGCAATAACAATAGGACAGTTGAAAAAGTCAGATAAGGCAAGTGCTCCTTCCCTTCATGTTTCGTATCACATATATAGTTGTGAGCGTACGAGTTGTTGCTAACGCTGCGGGCTCGCGTAGCGAGCCCGCGGCCCTCGCGAAGCGAGGGCACTGGGCGAGGGTCTCAGTTGCTGGCATGGAGCGCCGTAGGCGCTCCATGCCAGCACCTGAGGACCTCGCAAAGCGAGGGCCGCAGTTGCTGGCATGGAGGCTGAAGGCGCTCCATGCCAGCAACTGCGACCCTCGCAAAGTTCACTTCGCAACCCAAAGAGCACAACACACACATTACGACACTCGCAAAAAACATACGACACACGTTCACACACATTACAGCCTCGCAACACTCGGACGCAACTCAGGAACATTACAAAATGTAAAACACAATACATACACACAGCACATACATAAAAACCTTACCTACACCAAGAGGGAGCACCCAGCACCTCAAACATGCAACTTAGACCTTCATTTTACTCGAAATAAAAGAGTTTAGAGACTAAAAAAAACTGTAAGCGAGAGAAAAAATGGCCGCCGAACAAAACGAAAACGAGGCTACAGAACTCTAAACTCGCAAAACACCACAAGAAACTCGCAAAACGCCACAAACGACCTACGGATATTCATACCACACAGTGCACACATTCATCACGCTTACACAGCAGCTCCACACCACTAAATGCTGCAGCAACATCAACACAGATTGCCAGCTCTTCATCACAGTGCTTCAAAATAGGTAAAGTATATTCATTTAGTAATGTATTACATATTTCATTATTATACACCAAACAGCATTAGCTACCTTACAATTTCATTGCCGTCATTTTTTGACGGGCAATTCGCTAGTGTTGTTATATTTAAGAGGAATAGATTATGGATTTTATGTTGTTATATTTAAGAGGAATAGATTATGGATTTTATGAAATTATATAATAGTGTATGAAGAATGAAGTAGGTTAATATTCTGTACTGTTTTTATAAAATAAAAAAATGATAAGAAAGAAGATTAAAATAAAGATTTGTCAGAGCAAGACATCAGGACGTATAACAAGATGCCACTCCTACACTGGGGAAACCACTGTAGACTTCACAGTAACAATGAAAGGGTTAAGGTCTCAGCAGGTAGATTTGCATTGAGTATATATAGAATCTACTGGTAGCAATACAGAGCACAAAAGATGTCCCCAGCATAAGACGGGAGTACGCCATACAGTTAATGCACTAGAACCAATACAATAAAGCAAAGCATGGATAGTTCCAAAGTATTTAAGCCAGGGAATAGGACAGGTGCACAGAATAAGAACAGGTATAGCAGGTTTATGGGGGCACCCTTATACTAATGCTGGACAAGCTTGCTTTAAACCATTAAGTAATTGTCAATGCTGTGACATTTTCTGTATAAATTATGAAAAAAACAACAACATGGGCTTTCAACAGGGGAAATTTCAAACTGGCATAAGTGACAATAGCAATGTGCAAATTGCCTATTTTTTTGAAAATAGGGCAATGTGAAAAAGAATGCTGTTAAGAGTTGATATTTATCTGGCCAGAGAGGTTATCAAAACATATTCAACATTATTATTTCTCTTTGGCAAAAACAAAGCATACGTCTACATGTAAGTACCAGGAATCCCTTAGAGATTTCCATGTTCTTATGCTGTTTATACAATGCAGTGTCATAAACTGATGTCATGTCACTTTGCTTTCTGCTAGGTTATCTTCCTGGTATGCTAGGTTCACTGTATACACTACTGAGTAAATGTGGAACTCAATGGGCCCTATGCAGGGTAGAACAAGCACCCCCTGCTGGGCCACCCACCTCTGTGATCCCACACATCTGCTGCTCTTTGCAATAATCTCTCCAGTTGTTTGTATCTCTGTCAACTTAATCACAGGGTTTCTGTCATTAAAAAGTAAAAAAAAAACTGTAGAAGAGGAAAAATATAATATTTGTGAAACATGCAACCAAGAAACATTTGCCGCTATGTAAGCCATAAGCATAACAAAACATTTCAGGCAAAATATTAATTTTAGTAGACTCTGCTAGTGCATGGAGGCTACCCTGATGGTAATACCTTAAGACATGCAGGGACAGTTACAGAAAAGGCAAGTAGAGCTTGCAAGTGTACCAGCAAGTTCCCTTCTACTGAGCAAGTGTGGGGGAGGCGGAAGAATGACCAACAAATCCCCTTCCTCCTTCCACTCCAGAATAAATAAAACTAGATTAGGTGGGCTCATGGTTCTTGGGTGACTGTATAATTCCCTCAGATCAAATGAGACCGGATTTTAATATTCCTAGGCAAGAGTTATTTAATTATACTAAACTCAGACACTGGGGTATGGGCCACCTCAAGCTTCTTTGTTATCAGTGATTTGTAAGTCCTTACCCCTATCCAAAGGGGTGCTAGGGTCCCTAAACTACATTTTTAATACTCCATTCGACAAACAAAAGCCTTCTTTTATTTTGAAATGGTAGTTGGACCTGAACCAAACATGGGGCACAAACAAATGGACTAAGGCCTGTTTGAATCTTTCCAAGGGTTTAATCCTATTAGAAACCTCTATAAAGATTTTGCATATGGCATATATGACCAAAAGATGTACAAAATCTCTTCAAAGGGCAATGACAATTGCTTAAGAGGATGCCAAATGTAGGGTGATTTTATGCACACATGGTGGCAGTGCCCCATAGTACAAGAAGTCTGGTCTAAGGCTACCAAATTAATTGCGGAAATACTCAAGACTACTCTGAAACCGGCTATTGATACTTGCTTGCTGGGCATTCACTTTGCTAATTTAGATAAACGGTAATAAATTGTCCTAATTAATCTTTCTGGCAGGTAAAAATATTATTGCTAGGTCCTGGAAAGATAGTTTTATTAGGTTTCAGGATATAATTAATAAAATGAACTACATATTTATAAATGAAAGGATGGCCCATACTTTATTGGACTTACCCTGTCTTTCTGAGTATTTAGGAGCCCTGGATTTCATCTCCAGAAGGTGTGTCTGGGGGGCATTGAAGTTAGGGAGCTTTTGTAAACCTTTTGCTCGTTTATTGAGGGGAGTGGTGCCGAGAGCAGATTGAAACAGACGGACCGGGACACAGAGGCTAAATACTCGGCTAGGCATTATTTCATATGCCCCTATGGGGATTCAACTTAAAGGTAGTACCAGGGAGGAGATATGTTACCATGGACCTCCCTCCCCCAACTCCCTCTTTATTTTCTCGTTTATATATTATTTATCCTGTTTTTTTCTAATTTTTCTGACCTGGATTTTTTTCTACTTTTCTAATTTTGAAAATGATTTGTCAATTGAAATGTTTAATTCTAGATGTCTTTGAATACCCTTGGTATATGAAAGATTTATATAGGTTCTACAGAACCTTAGTAGGATGTAACATTTTGTTATCAAAAGTAAAATCTTATATACTGTAGTTTATTGCTTAAGGGTAAGAATTTCACACAAAAAAATAGAAAATAAGTGAGGACTGTATTCAGACTTTTTAGTATAACTTAAATTATATCATTTTGCTTCTATATAAGGATTATAGATCTCCCATGTCTTCCGTGATGTTTTTACCAACTGTTATTTTTGTATTTCTATACTTATTGTAATTTCTTAATGTATGTCCTTAATAAAGAACATTGGAATAAAATAAAAAAGGAGTTGGTGCGGGCGTACCCTTACGCATTGTGATTCACCAGTTGTGCAGCAACTTTTAACATGACTTCCAAAACACCTTTCTATAATTATTTTTTTTAAATATAAAATATGTTTACATTATCAGATTGTTTGCTTTAGGGATTTGATTGCTAGACTTTTTTTGACCTTTTTATGCTACTCCATAGAGATATATACGAACCTGCAGGCTAAAATCTCAAGCAGTCAGCTAAGAGAGAATAAAGAAAATAAACGCTCCTTTCTTCTCGTTTGTGCTGCATTGCCAGTGCTACTTCTTCTCCACGGCTTGCAAGGAATCCCCAGTGCCATCTTGAGGTGTTTTTGATAACTGGAAAACCTGTTTAACTTGTCAGTAGCAGGGAATAAGGGACATCTCAGATTCACAAAGCTCCAAGTACAAAAAAAGCTAAAATACTATTTATTTGTAATTGTTTATGATGAAATGTTTATTTAAATATTTGACAATAAAGTAATCTTTTGGAGCCATTTATGTTACATGTTGTATTACTCTTAAATGCATTTTAACAGCTTTATTTATCATAGATGGAACAAAATGCAATCCACTAATGCCAACGTAATAACTTTGTGTGAAACAAAAGATTTTGTGAAACTAATATCAACAAAATGAATTTAGATATCAGGTCCTATGCTATTCTATGGAGTCTGGGTGAGTTTAAACTTGTGAATATCTTAATAAAATACATCTAAAGAATAAAATATGAACATTAGATATTTTATCTGTCAAAAAAATGTTGTTTCTAGTTTTTGGCCCCAAAATCATATTCATTATGTTTAAGATAAGAAGAAGAAAATATTTTTGGGCTTATTTGGGAATTAGTTGGAATTAATACAATAGGATCAGTTATTCAAAGCATCTAATGTAGGTTACATAAGACACCTCCCTATGAAATCCCTCTTTATATTGTGGATACGCTCCTCTATTTGAATCCCAGACGGGCAACAAGTAGGACTATGATTTGCATGAGTGAAAAAAAGAGCCAGGCTGTGTAAGTGGCAGCTGCAAACCTAAAGATGACTTACAAATGGGGACATTAGCCTCAAGGCTTGAAAGAACACCTTAAAGGGCTCAGTGTTTGTAAACTGACCCTTCTTTGCCACTTGGATCTTTTGCCATGAGCCCTAGTAAAGATAAAGAAAAAAGGTTCACTACATCATTAAAATGGAATGGGGGCTGAGCATGGGCGTAGGAACTGGGGGGGGGGGGTGAGGGAAAAAAATCTACCCCAGATTGCTCATAGTGTGTATGTATGTGTATAGAAGCTGTTAAGTATCTTGAGCTGTACCCCCCCCCCCCCCAAATTATTTGGGTCCCTACACCCCTGGGGCTGAGAACATGGTTTGGGTACACAGAGCAAAAAACAATTAGTTTCTTCAAAATATTGTTTTTGGTTATTGAGCTCATCTTTCTTTCTTAGTTCTCTGCTTGCAAGATGGTCCGACATACAACCTTGAATTGCAAATGTGTGGTCGCGTTGAACAATACATTTCATTACTAATTATATAGAAGTATCTTTGAATTGTGTTATAAAAGAAACCATTGACATATGCCTATCATTTAATTTTATTTGTATTATAATAAAAGCAAACAAACCACTTAAAGGAAAGTATACTGAATTCAGTCTTATATGTATCTGAAGTGTGAGCTGTCTGATCTTCTGCAATCATTTCTTGGGCACAGCCAGTAAATGGCAAGAAGCGACGTTAATGAATAGTTTATTACTTAACAATGTATGGTTTAAAAGACTGCTGCCATTTACAGTATTTATGATTTATTTTTTGTTAATGAGTGAATTGGATACATTTTGTGATTTGACCTAAGCATATGTGACATATGTTATAACCCATCCGTAAGAACCCAGTAATGCCAAATAATAACAGACACAATTCCAGTGTTGGGGTACTACTAGGCCATAGCTTTATTAAAACAAACAAATGATAACATGTAACAAGAGGTAGCTGTCCATGCTGTCTCCAGGGGCTGCCTGAACTGGAGTATTGAGTTTAAAATTCAAAAAATCCAAGTGGATTTCTGGATGATGGATGTCTGGAGTTGCCGGGGTGCAAAATCCAAAACAATTCTGATTTTATCGAAACCATTTTAGACCAAACTATATGTAATTGATTCCTATTTTACACTTTCCAAATACGTTCGTTCAGCTGAACTATATATTGGTGAAATAAAAAAATATATTATACTACTTATTCAAAGTTACCTGTTTCATTACATAATGCTTATATATATATATTACAATGCAATGCAAGTTAATGTATTTTATTGTGCTGTGTAAACTCATGCTTTCTTGATTGAGAGAAATGAATCGTCATGTACTGTACTATATTACTCTATGTGTGTTTTGAAGTAGGATTAATACATAACTACAGTATATCTGTATAGAATAATGGTTATGAGCAACCTTTGGGATGTTATTTTTGACCAAGCTGACCTTTTTTAATTACCTCATGTGTTTTTATCCTTTGAATTTTCTTCTGGCCCAGCGAAGTCCTCTTAATGATTTCAGACATTGCAATAATTTGTGCATTGCACTAAGCCGACTCACTGAAATTATCTCACATATCCTCATCCTTTGAATGTGCTCTTCTTATACTTATTTCATCAAGCTAACCATCCTTAATGACCTAGCTGTTTTTTTGCATGTTCTATTGGACCCCTACCAACAACCTCATATTTTAGGATGTTGATCACTGTAGCCTAAAATGGCACATTCAACAGCAGCATAATTGCATATAAACATAATAAATTAGAGGTTATATTATTTGTTTTGTTTTTTACATGGTAAAAACATGCTGCTAATTTTCATGTGTAGCTCTTTAAAAGGGGACTATTTTTGTTTTTTGACCACAGTGGTTCTTCAATCGGACTATTCCTGAAATAGGACAATTTTACTTATGACATTTGAGAAACCATATGTCAAAATGCAGATAGTCTATCATATAAAGTTAGATCTTAACACCATAAATCTTATAGTTTCATCACATACGATAAACCTACACAACCTTGTGTGGGCAATAGACCTCTGTACTTCTTAAGTCGGATACATTGATAAATGTGTCCTAATAAAGAACATAAATTGGACATTTCTTACTTTGAACCTGTTTCAGTTTTGTTACTGCCCACAATTTCAACTAATGAAGGGCCTGGAGGCCACCCCAGCCTGCTGTGGTTGGAAGTAGGGCCCCTTGTCCTGGCAGGACCGGTATGGAAGGAGGCGGCTAGCTGGGGAAGGCAGAGCCATTTATAGGCTGGTTGGGCGCCAAATGTATCAGTAGTCCCCCAGCTAGGCATGAAGGAAGATACACACCCCCCATCCCTAAAAGTATTGTGGTTTAAAGTTGATATGTTTTTAGGTTATTTAAAAAAAAAAAAAAAGATAAGCAAACAAAAAATAACAGAAAGGAATAAATAAAATGAATGATGTACATTGTCAAGTTTAAGGATTGTCTTGTTTTGTTGACCACTTGTGCTTGTTATATTGTTTAAGTGTACATTATATGTTAACAAATAATGTTTATGTTGTTGTCACATCGGCGGGTCGTGGTGGGAGTCACTGGGACAGTGGTAAAATGGGTAAGATCCTACCCTATGGTGGTACGGATATTACAACACGGTAGGCCCTGGATGAGGCTTCAGGGCATAGGGAGTACTGTCTCTGGCCAGGCTCCTCCCCTCTTGTGCTTATGTTTATTTATTAAAGGGTTATGGTTATTATGTCTATTTGGGTTTACCAATACATGCTGTGGCCAGTCTTCCTCCCAAGAAGTAGTCTGTGTCTAATCATTATATTTAGCCCATGAAGTGGTCTGGGTCTAAACATTATATGTTAGAGGTAATTGTGTTTAACCCATATCCGTACATACCAACTGGTCCTTGCTTAGGTCATGTGAAATGGAATTGAAATGTAGTAGTATATCATAGAATTAAGAGCTGAATTTAGCCGTTGCAGGATTTATCAATCTATGGATAATTTAGCACATTTGCAGACGTAGAATGCCCATTTCCCTTATCTACATTTGTCTGAGACAGCCTATTTACAAAGAATAAATAAAAGGCAATTTTGCAGCTGTCCTACTTCTGAGATTTCTACTGGAAATAAAAAGATATTGTGTCTTGCAGTGCTGTTTATTTTACTCTTACTGATTATGATTTAAAGAATTGCTGAGAAGCAGCTCCTCATTATATATCAATCATAGCGTTCTGTAGAAATCAGATAAGGCTTTATCTATAAGCTGCAGCCTTCCAATGTAGAGAAAACGCCACTACACTTATGCAAATGGCAGCAGTTGACTCGTAAAATGTAAAAAGTCAAGAGAATAAAAAATACTTGGGAAAATTAGACAATGGTTATTGAAACGATAATGCAATCTATATAGAAAACCTGAAGGGAGATGCCAGTACACAGTCTGATGGATTATTTAATAGGATTCTTTAGTTTCAATTTACTTTGCTTTAAAATAACATGACAACACTGGAGCTTACAACACATTTTGTAATGTGTCTATTCCAGCACCAGCAATACAGCATTACAACTTGTTTAATAGCAGCACATATGTATTATTGTATTTGGTCTGAAAACAATGAGGTACATTTTGCACAAAAGAATTCGCACCAAAAAAAAAATATATGACTGAGAGCAGCGGTTCTCAACCTTTCTAGTGCCGCGACCCTTTGATAACATTTCACAAATTGTAGCTACCTCTAACATTAAAATTATAGTCAAATTATATACAATTACAATTTCTGATGGTTTTAGATGACATCTGGCAAATCGTCATTCGACCCCTGATGGGGTCGCGACCCACAGGTTGAGAACCACTGACTTAGAGGATAGTTTGTCTCATAGTGTAAAGGAACACAAAACCCACATACTTAGGTAGAATGCCTTTAAAGGGTGCATTTTAACTATTACTATAACTATTTTAACTATTATTGTAAAAATGCAGCTCTACAACCATGGACGTCACTATGATAAAGTCTGATTTAGTAATGACAACTGCAGCCAATTATTGAGCTTCAAAGCTCAGCTTATACTGTGCCCTGATACCCTAAAAAAAGAGCTGGTCAGAGGAAGATCTCAGCATTGTTGCAAGTGTAGAGTGGCGTCCAGTGGCCACTAGGTGGCTTGCTGGTGGCACGCCAAGACTTTATTCAATTTCGTCTTAGAGTGAGGGCTTAGGGGTTAGGGTTTAGGGTTAAGGTTCAGGTTTAGGGTAGTGGCAGATGATAAGCTTTACATAATAACCATAAACCATAAACCCTAAGTCTAACCATAACCCTAACAACAAATTGAACAAACTCTTGGAGGACCATTACAGCCACAGCTGGTGGGGATGAATTAGGAAAGGTCCTAACTTGCAGAAGCTTTACACCTTCATAAAAAAACACTTTTCTAATTATTATTCCATGTCCTTTTAAAGTAATACAACTAATATGTATACAAAAAAGACTGCCTTCATTTATTTTCTCAAACATGCTTATAAGATTGCTAACCAAGGGCCTCATTCTAATGATGACCGTAGGAGCTGTGTGGCGCAAGCTACTCCCCTATTCTAATCCCCTGCGGCCAACAGCTCCAACCGGCTTGCGGCCAGCGCCCTGCTTTCCCTTGCAGCGACTCCCCCGCCGCAGTTTACTGCAGGGAAAGCCTTTGATCCCACACGTCCGCAAGAGATTTGGCCACAAGAAACCCCACAACCCAATTCAAATGCCCGCGAAACAATAAAAAACAGCCGCAGCTTACTTCCACCCTGGAGCCTTCGCAAAGGCTGCTCCAATTAGGCAAATTAGATTGATGCCACTTTATGCAAATATATGATACTATGATTATTGTGAGGGAAGAGATGGCAAAATGTGCATTTATGTAACATTGGAAGTATGTCGTAATTAGTATTTATAATAAGTGAATTTATTTTAATATTAATAAGTATATTTCTCAATCCGTTCCACATGTTAAGTTATATGGTTATAGTATGAGAGAAGATAACACTTATTAGTGAGTGACAAATTAAGTAGAATTTTTAAAATGTATTTAATTGTTCATTGTTTAAAACATGTCACATAATGTATAGTTTGTAAAGTGTTTTGAAAAAGCAAGGTTTAGAATGTATTTACATTTAAAATTGTAATATATTTTTCTTTTCGTGGACACCCAATGATTTTTTCAATGTGTAAATAGTATTTTTACAATGTCTAAAATATATAACATTTTCAGAAGTCTTATTTATCAAAAATATTAGTTATATTTTTTATACCCTTTAAGAACATATTTACATATTGCATATTTTTGAGTTTTTTTCATATATATAATTATCTTATCTTATTATAAGTTACAGTAAATATACTAAATTCTCCTTATATGGTTTACCTAGAGCAATAATGTTAAAAGAATATGAGAACATAAAAGTTGTAGTGTTATTCAGTATAATGATGGCATGATAGATTAGACATATAAAGGTAGCAATCAATCTGCAAACATATGCAAAACAAAACTTGTGCCCCACAAAATATTAATTAGAGATTGTTTTCGGAGGTACTTTTTAATACCAAGAACTTTATAATTGGTAAAAATGTCAATAGTTTTTAAGTGAGCTGTGAGAGTGTTTTCCTTAAAATGAATAAATACAAAGAAATATGGAATGTAGGAAAAGAATAAAGATTTGAATTTGTGGACTTTGATTTCTGAGTGATTTATTTATGTCAAGGCATTTATAAAAGTGGCTCAAAATTAACAGGCTAACGTCTTTTATACAATTCTATTTTTCTGAGAAAGCTGTTAAGTAAAACATCTTATTTTTACCCTAACACAGCTTACACCATGAGTTTTTATGCAAGTGCAAAGGTTAAATGATGTGTATTTTGTCACCAATAAAAGTATTTTTTAACAAATATATGTCCTAGTGTAAGTATATAGAATGTATTAAACGCTCCAGTTACTTTACTATTTTATTGACATGGTCAATAAATTCAAACAGAGGATGTATAGATTCCTCATGAATAACAAGAACATAAATATTCAAAACATAACGTGTCCTCGCTACCTATTACTGTCTATATATTCAATGATCTTGAAACTGTCAAACAATTCAAATGCAGCATCAGAAGAGACATTATTGCATGACCAAGGCCAAAGAATCCATTGTAATTGCCTCTCATACACAGTATGAACAGATTTTCTTTCCATGGCACTAAGGCAACACACTACAGTTGTACAAATAAATACAATATAATGAGTAACAAAAACATAAAATAACAAGATAAAAAAGCATTCTACTCCTTTTTCTGACCCAGCAAATATTCTAAACTTTCAAGATTAGCAGGGCTATAATACAGTGCCTTGCAAAAGTATTTAACCCCCTTGGTACTTTTCATGTTTTGTTGCCTCACAACCTAAAATTAACATGGATTGTTTGAGGATTTACATAATTTAAAAAACAGAACATGTTTTTGAAGATGTTTTTTTTTATTGTAAAGCAAACAACAAATAAGACAAAATAACAGAAAAAGTCAATGTTCATAACTATTCCCCCCCCCCCCCCCCCCCCTAAAGTTAATACTTTGTAGAGACACCTTTTGCGGCAATTACAGCTTTAAGTCGCTTTGGATAATTCTCTATGAGCTTGCCACATCTTACCATTGGGATTTTTGACCATTCCGCCTTGCAAAACTGCTCCAGCTCCTTCAAGTTAGTTTGCGCTTGTGAACAGCAATCTTTAAGTCTGATCAGAGATTTTCTATTGGATTGAGGTCTGGGCTTTAACAAGGCCATTCCAACATATTTACATGTTTCCCCTTAAATTACTCAAGTGTTGCTTTAGCAGTGTGTTTGGGGTCATTGTCCTGCTGGAAGGTGAACCTCCGTCCTAACCTCAAATCACGCACAGAGTGGTACAGGTTTTGCTCAAGAATATCCCTGTATTTAGTACCATCCATCTTTCCCTCAACTCTGACCAGTTTTCTTAGTCCCGGCTGCTGAAAAACATCCCCACAGCATGATGCTGCCCCCTCCATGTTTCAATGTGGGTGTTCTTTGGGTGATGTGATGTGTTGGGTTTGCGCCAGACATAGCGTTTTCATTGATGGTCGAAAAATTCAATTTTAGTCTCATCATACCAGAGCACCTTCCTCCATACATTTTGGGAGTCTCCCACATGCTTTTTCTCAAACTGAAAATGTGCCATTTTCTTCTGGCCACTCTGCCATCTCCTGGCAGGTTTGCTGTTGTGCCATGTTCTTTCCATTTGGTTATGATAGATTTGATGGTGCTCCTGGGGATCATCAAAGATTTGGATATTTTTTTATAACCTAACCCTGACTTGTACTTCTCAACCACATTGTCCCTTACTTATTTGGAGAGTTCCTTGGTCTTCGTGGCAGTGTTTGGTTAGTGGTGCCTCTTGCTTAGGTGTTGCAGCCTTTGGGGCCTTTCAAAAAAGGTGTGTATATGTAATGACAGATCATGTGACACTTAGATGGTACACAGGTGGACATCATTTCACTAATTATGTGAGTTTTTAAGGTAATTGGTTGCACCAAAGCTTTTTATGGGCTTCATAACAAAGGGGGTGGATACATACGCACATGCCAATTTTCTGTTTTCTATTTCTAAAAAATAGTTTTATGTATATATATTTCTCATTTCAATTCACCAACTTAGACTATTGTGTTCTGATCCATCACATAAAATTCATATTAACACAACATTGAACTTAAGGCTGTAATGTAACAAAATAGGTAAAAAGTCAAGGGGGTGAATACTTTTGCAAGGCACTGTAGTATAAAAAGTGCACATTTTCTCATTAATTCAGATATTTATTAGATTTTTGCTTTTTTACATAATTGGAGTGTGGCCTCACATTAAAAATATTCAGGCATGTGTACTAAAAAAGTAAGATTTGGAGATCCATTGGAGAAATCGTAGCACATATGCACTGTGGGGCAACATAGGAATTCCAAGAGTACTCTAAAACTTCAATTTTTTTTTATATATATCCAGTTGTTTTTTAACTATGAGCAGAAGTCCCTGTAGAAGATTTTCAATGTTTGCTGGAAGGCTGATCAAAGGACATGGATCTCACACTTATCCTCTCATCTCACTCATCTTTAGTGATGTAATAGCAAAGGTCACAATGGTAATGATAAGGCACACATTTTAATATAAATTACTGGAAAAATCATATATTCTATTTTTATAAGCGCAATATTGTTTATGCTATAGGATACTGCTTATAAATATAATGTATTATTTTATGTGATTTATATGATATTACTTATATCTGATATTATCTTATGTCAATGTAATGACAAAATGGCTGGGCTATGCTCCCCATCACTTCACTGATTTGGGAGCAAAGGCCCAGGACAACACTATATGCCTACAAAATGCCTGACGCACCCAGCTATACATGATGGTTCCTGTTGTTATCCGTGCTAGCAGAGATGGATCAAGACCAATATTGGACCCTCAGGACGATCACAGGGTTAATATTAACCCCTATGATCAGGATTAACCCTTCCCTCAATAATGAGCACACACATAATTATGTATGATCACACTGAATAGTTAATAAGTCACAAATACAATTTTTTTATGCACAGCAATCACCCCTCAGCACTAAGTCACACCACTTAGTAACAGTCCCCTTAGCCAATCCGCAATCTCCGGCATCTAGACAAGAGGCCCACCTGTCAATCAAGGGATGTCAGCCTTTCTAGTGACCACTCCCCCAGGTGCCTTGGAGCCGGGACAGTAATTAACAAATTACTCCCTATGTTCTGTATGTCAGGGACTAGCTGCCTAACTAAAGAGGGAGACAGTGAGTCTAGGGCCTTTGTGACTATGTACCCCGGCCCCCCATTGAGATGAAAGCATGTCTGTGGTCACAGATGGCAAGCCTATGTGACAAGGTCCTAAAAGTAGCAGTGTCCATATGTCACAAGGGACAACACTGGCTAATTAGATTTCCATTTTTCACCTTAACTATCCTTCCAGCTTTCCCAAACTCCCTCAACCTGTTACCCCATAACTTTCAGCATATTCCAGAGGATTCAGGCGACATGCTTTATTATATATCTCTGGGAAATCATTTTGCAAGCAATATTACGCGACTCATGCCAAAAGGGCAAAACCAGTTCATGAACCCACATGGGGCCTCATTCAATTAACGTCCGTAAGAGATGCGTGGCCGCAAGGACCGGCCGCAAGCTACTTCCGTATTCTATTCCCTTGCGGCCAAGGGCTCCAGCAGGCTTGCGGCCGGCGCCCTTCTATCCCTTGCGGCGGCCTGCACAGCAAGACAGCCTTTGATCTTACGCGGCCGCAAGAGTTTCGGCCACAAGAAAGCCAAGGTCGCTATTCAAATGCTACCTGAACACTTTCGTCAAGGCCGTAATTAGCTAAAACCGAGCCGCAGCTTACTTACACCAAAAAGGTCCCACAAGGCTCTTACTTACAAATCCGAACACCAATTAAGCACATAAAAAAGCCATCCTGTACTTTGAAAGTGATTAGAGGTGTTAGAATTCATAGCACAACATTCCCCTACACTCAAATCTGAAAATCATTTTTATTGTAATTCATGTTCAATTTCCAGTCCCACGGGCATGGAGCACATCAGACCCGCAACGGCTGCAGGAATAGCCTCCGTCAAGTCCGTAAATGGGTAAAATAGACCCACAATTCGAAAAGGGCTTACTTACGAATCGTAGCACTAATTAAGCAAATAGAAAAGCCATCCTGTACTTTTATTAAAAGTGAAAGTGATGTTTGGGCTTAGAATTAATAGCTCAACATTCCCCTACTCTCAAATCTGAAAATGAAGACATTTAATTTCATGTTCAATCTGTGTTCTATCCATCATACAAGCCTGCACAGGTTTGAATAACGAGCTACGGGCTTGGTCATTGAAGTCAGTGGGACTTGGAGGGATTTTAAACCTAAAATCAAAGATTATAATTTGGCGATGTGCAAGCTTGAGAATGTTTTGCTATTAATCCTCATGACCCCCCCCCCCCCCCCCATTGTGTTCCCCATCATTTACAGTGCTTTGCAGTGCTGGATTGGATATATATTGGCTTCTACAATGCTTTGAGTTTGCAGCCTTCAACCATTCGGCTTTAACAAGGACGAGCCCGCAGGACTTAGGATGGAAAATAAACCGGAAATTAAATATTGGATTTGGGCGATGTGCAAGCTTGAGAGGGTGTTGTTTATTAATCCTCACGTCCCCCATTATGATGCATAGCATTTACAGAGCTTTACAGTGTTATCTTGAATTTATATTTGCATTTACAGTTTTCCAACTTTGCGGCCTTAAAACACGATTCACAGGGGGCAGGAAACGCTTGCGGACGATTGCATGATTTGCGGCCGTCCATAAGGCAGAACTCCTTGCGGCGCCGTCCATTTGAATAGCAGGGTAGCAGTAGCGCTACACAGGGCCGTAAGATGACCGCAAGGAATCGCAGCATTGCGGCCATTTTACGGCTCTTAATTGAATGAGGCCCATGGTCGGTAACCTCTTTGAAGAAAAGGGATCAGTTGTGCCATTTTAACCCGTGCCTATCCGGGGCCCATATTAGTTTGCTCAGTGCCAAAAAATCCATAGAGCACCTGGATATCATAAATTATAAACATGGCAACAATAAAACAACTCCCATCATATTCTAGGCAATATTAACTGGCGGTGACCGTCCAGGTATATAAGTATTTGGGCATGGTTTTAGGAGGAGTGGTGTTAGTGTGCCCTGGTACCCCAGAACTCAGACCTCCTTTCGCCAGGGCCACTGACCATGAATTCTGAGTTCCCCTGGTAACAGTCCTATCACACAGTTATGACTACACATGCTATCAATGCAACACTAATTGTTATAAACCCACACATGCCAGCAGGGCAACCCTAACTCATACATCCAGGGGGTACTAGAATTATGACCACACTGCTCACAAGGAAATAACAGTCCAGGTACAGTTCATATATTCATTTGTGAGTCTGTCTCCATATGTACACTACATATATCCATTGTAGGTGCATTATTTGCCCTGAAACTGACTCTTTGTGCCCTGCACCCCATGTCCTCCCAGGGCAACTGTTGGTTGAATCCACCTTCATAGACCCTAGTGCCCCCTGGGCATTACAAAACCCATTCTTGCAGCAAAGTCAGAGGACTCAATTCATAGGCCAATCATAGGCCTCAATTAAATTACACTCTTAAAAAAAGGCACAAAAAGAGAACATCTCATTGCCTAGTGTGTGATGTTTAAAGCTTTGGATCCTAGAAAAGTTGGGGTAAGATTGTTTCACTGATATAGCTTGAGTTATGTCACCTCTTGGTCTCTCAGAGAGAAGCTTTTGCTCTCTAAGAGGAGACTAGTAGCTTCTAGTGTGTTTTAGCAGAAATCTTAAACTGTTGACACCCAAATTACAAATTTTACTTTGGAAAACCCCTGCAGTAGGTTTCTATTGAAATGCAAAGCTCTCGGACATAGAAAACATAGAAAAGGTCACCTCTGAGCTTCCATAAAGAGGAAGCAAAGGATTCAGTAACATTTTTCAGTCCTTCTCTCAGTGCTGTGAGAGCCAACACTGAACCAATATGAATGAGGCATTCGTCATTCTGTGCTAGCTAGTAGAGTCAAACAAATGTTCCTCTGAGAGCATCTTTGAATATTGCTAACAAAGTTGAAATCCACATCTAAAGTTAACTGTTTTCCCTATGCATACAAGAATTGTCTGGTATCTTGTAGCTGACCTTTCATTTTGGAATTGAATAACATTAATATACTGTAGCATAGTATAAGTACCCTACTGCATTAATATTAGACCAGTGGCTCTCAGACTTTTTGATCTGCTTTCAGACTTTGGGCCCCATGCAACTGGCAAAATCACAATTACTTGAACTCTTAAAGGAGCTCGTAAAAGTTACAGTTATTCAATTGGCTACATTTAGCTATTTGCATTCCAATTGCGAGCTACCCGCCCAAATCATTACGGGCTAGCCAAATCTGACAAACAGACCTTAGAACTCCATTGGTTTGAGCACAGCTCAAGATTTACGAGTGCTGAACAATTAAACTTACACAAAATCAATATTCTATTAGACCCATAGTTCTAGCTCACAAATTAAGTCTTGTAAAATGTATCAAGTTTCTGTCAAAAATGTTACGAGTACTGAATAGGACTAGCAAGGGCTTTGTCAAAACACTTATCACAGCTTAAGCAGCAATTTAAAATAGACCAATTTATTTTCAAAGCACGAAAAGGCATATAAATACATTACAATTAATTGCACAACAGCCTCAAACTCACAAATATGCAATTACAAAATAATAATCTTTTTTTTTTAAATTTTGTGTGAAATGGATCCCGGGCTTTAGGCGTTCATACAATCATGGAACCCGCATGGACTAAAATAGTTGCTTTAATGAATTTTATTGATTTCTACAGTGCTGAATTGCGAGTCCAATCACTAAATTTACTTCTCAACATTAATTCATTTGTAGTCGAGTGAAGTTTACGTATAAACTCCATATTTTACTGACGTCATAATGACCGTCTCATTTACTATTAACTGTGTCTAAGAAGTAAATTGCGGGCTTGCTTAAGTATTGTCAGATCGTATGATCACGCCCTGTGTGAGAAGGCAGTTGCAAGTTGGAGACAATTGAATGTGTCTAAATGTTTATAAAAAAAATACCCCACAGCCAAAATTACGGGCTAGAGGTAATTGAATGGGCCCTTTGAGTGCTCCCAGTGACCAACTCTGAGATCCAGGACATTTTGAACAGACTTTTCATTTAGTTTTACACATATACATTCATCAGTAATATAAATAATGTAACTATAACTATGGCTAATGATAGTGTATGTTTAGAGTGTTAGGTTCTTCCCCTCCCTCTTTGTTTCTGAGATAAGGTTTCAGGGACTTGCACCAGTCCTAGGACAGGCTGTTGAGAACCACTGTATTAGCCCACATTGCACCAAATAGTTACTGGCAGTAAACTGCTATAAAAGTAAGATACAACATTTCATCTAGGAAATAATCTACTTGTATTATTTTAGCAGCTGTCTCCCAGGGGCAATGGCTGATCATTCCTTCCAGGCGGTGTATGAAGCAGGCAAATACATGTGGTGAATGTATGATAAACTGGTCTAATAGCGTTAAGAGAATAAAAAAAAGATATAAGAATACACTCACTGTTTGATAATGCACAATGAAATCTGTGGGGCATTGGGGTTTTGAATAATGTTTTGGATAAATGCACGATTCAAGTGAATTCATATAATGAGTGTGCTGGGGTTTTCAGAGATGCTGACATTCAAAATAATAATTCCATTTATTCATAAATGTCAGCATTACCACTGTAGGCCAGATTGGTATAAATACTTTCTTTTAAGCTGTTTTTGCAAACACAAAGAAATATATATATATTTCAGTATAAAAGCAAGTTTGATATCTTGCTCATTTGTTTAACCCATACTATTGTTTGCTATATCTAAGCTTGCAGAATATAGTAACTTTGAGACTCATTCAATCCGAGCCAAATGCCTGCGATTGATTTCAATGTTATTCAATTAGTCAAGGACGCAAGTTATAGTCCGATAGCGAACATCGGAAAACCATGCCATGCCAAATAGCATTTCCGGGCCTGAACATGATCAATTATTCAAGCCTGTAACCCCAGTCAGAGACAGCCAATCGAAAGGGAGCCCGTCATCGATTTGGGCTCCGATATGCGATCAGACCAGCAAACCCTCACAACTAACCCCATGATTCAGGGGCCCGCAGGGTCCCCACATTAACCCCTTGCTCCAGGGGTTCCGATCGGAACCCCTGCAGCATTTAGAAATTCAAAATTCCCGCTGTGGGTCATTAATGGCCGCACAGCACACACGCAGCATTAATACCCCTATGCTTCAAGGTCCCCATCGGGACCCCCAGAGGGTCCCCACATTAACCCCTTGCTGCAGGGGTCCCGATTGGGACTCCTGCAGCATTTCAAAATGTAAACTTCCCTCTGCGGGTCCTGTGGCACACACACGCATTACCCCCATGCCATAGGGGTACTGTAAGTCCCCCTGCGGCACCTAACATTAACCCCTTGCTGCAGTGCTCCAGATTGGGACCCCTGCAGCATTTAAGATTTCAATTTACCACTGCGCAGGTTCATAAAGCATGCGTGCTACAATTCTAATTAACCTCATCACTCATGGGGCTCTATACAGACCAGTTATGGCACTTATAGTGTTAATGTGATGGTTAATTATTGTCCCATAAGGGTCTGTATAGACCCTTATGGGACTGATGGGGTTAATTAGAGGCTCATGGGGGCCTGTATAGAGTGATGGGGTTAATTAGAATTGTAGTGCAGGTCCTTTAAGGACCTGCACAGTGGGAAATTAAAATTTTAAGTGCAGCAGGGGTCCCAATCGGCACACCCGCAGCAAGGGGGTTATATGGGAACCACCCGGGCATGGCTGGTTAATGTTTGGTCCTGCAGGGTTACTGACAGTACCCCCGAAGCTGGGGTTAACTATTTGTGGGCCGCAGGCCCATAAAGGACCCGTGGCGAGAATTTTAAAATGTAAAATGCTGCGGGGGTCCCAATCAGAACCCCTGCAGCAAGGGGTTAAAGTGGGGACTCTGTGGGGGACCCGATCGGGACCCTGCATTATAGGGATTAATGTGGGGACCCTACAAGGGTCCCGATTGGGCCTCCTTCATCATAGGGGTTTAATTTAGGAGTGGGGGTGGGTTAGGAGCAGTGGGGACATTTTGAGGGCGCAAACGTAAGGGCTTTTTAAGCCTTTGTGAGACCTCCTTGCGGGCTTGGCGGAGTAGTTAGGAAGGGGGAATCAGAGCAATTGAATTGCGATTTGTGATTTTAGCCTTGTAATTTTGAAAGATCAAAGGCTCGCTATAAATCGCAGCTCGGAGCCAGTAACTCGATCGGAGGCCACAAGAAGTTGCCAATTGAATAGCAATTGCTAGCAATAGCAATATAAAAAACTTGCGACCTCCATTTGCGTGCCCGGATCTCCCGATTCGGCAATTAAATGAGGCCCTTTGTACTTAGACTTTTTTTCATAGTATTATCTTTGGTTTATAATATGACAAAATATAGTGTTAGCAGTATATTTAGCATGTGAATAAATTGCATGTGAATAAATTGTATGTGTTGAAAAAGTGTCAGCACATTTGTACATATTTTAAATGGTAATAAGACAAGATAGCTAATTTGTTTATATATGTTGGTGCAGGAGGTGCTGAGAGTACTGCCCTTGTGAGTGCTTACAATTTAGGATGTTCTTGTGGACCATGTGAACATGTGGTAGGGGTAGCTTGGTGAATAGGTACTATAATTACATTTCAAGGAAAGGTGTCAACCAGAATAATTTAATTTTTGTGAAGTTCTAGGTGGTGGTGTTAAGGGGCATGTTGCATTCTTCTCTGAATTATTAGGTTATAGAGAGTGAATTAATATTTGAAAACTACAGGTGAGTCTAATAAAGCAAATTAAAGAATTTCATACAGTAACTGAGCCACAAGAATGCCCTGTAGGCAGACATGAAGGACATTTCTGGTAGAAGATGTGCAGGTCAAGAGCAGAGCTGATGGATGACTTGAAGTATACCTGGAGACAAGAGCTAACATATAAGGCATGCTTTGTATGTTAGGATTTTAACTATATGAGTGAGTGAAGTGAGTGGAACAAGGAAGTAGAAGGTGAAATGCTGTGCTAGGTGCATTATTAACAGAGAGGAAGCTGTGATGGTATTATGGGTATAAAGTAACAACTATGTCTCTGACATATTAACTTATACCAGGATGCTGGCCAGGAGGAAACATTAGTTAGAGAAGTTATGAGTTCAGTTAGAAAGAAGAAGAATATATTTTGAGATGGGAGATAATTTTCTGTGTCATCAGCATACAAATGGTACTGGAGCTTACCAGTTTGCAGAGAGAGGACATAAATTGAAAAAAGAAAGACACCCAGCACAAAGCCTTGAAGTAACGAAAAGACAGAGGTAGTGTAGAGGAAGAGAAATAGAGGAGGGAGCAGGGTCACAGAGGCTTATGAGTGGCCAGTTTAAGTAACGAGAAAGAAAAGAGGCCTTCAACTCTGCAGTAAACAAATAATTTGTTACCTTGATGAGTGTAGTATTTAAATTGTATGCTGTCCTAAGTCCATTCAGATGTGTGTCCCAAAATCCCCATGCTATTTCTCCTCCCTCCCCCTCCACCATGTTCCCTACCATGCTCCCTTCCTAAGATTACCACACACATATATAAACATGAGCGTTAGTGTGTTTACTCATACATACAATATGTCTACAATCAGAAATGTTACTGCCTAAAGACGTTTCTGAGTAAATGCACAAATGATTGCATAGTACTATGCAGACTAATTGGCTTCCCCTTTTGATTTGGCCTTGTTGGTCTAGGCCAGGAGTTCTCATCCTGTGGGTCACGACCCCTTCGGGGGTCTGATGACGATTTGCCAGGGCTTGCCTAAAACCATCAGAAATTCGTTTTTTTGTCTATTCTAATCTGTAAAACTTGTAATTGTACTTTTTTTTTATTTGCATATCAGTTATTTATATTTTGATTCATAACAGTAGCAAAATTACAGCAATGAAGGAGCAACGAAAATAATTTTACTGTTAGGGGTTGCCACAGCTTTGGAAATTTGGGAAAGGTTGAGAACCGTTAGTTTAGGCAGAAATACACCACTAGGAGTATAGCAACTGGCTTGGGCAATTGTAACCTAGCAGTTCCAATAATTTGGATGCTAGTGAAAGTAGAGAAAGCAATATATGGTTAATAGTGAGATTCTTTAATATGGACATGGTGGAAATTATTTTAAGTTTGATGGATATCTGGCAGGATGTCCTTAAAACTGAACTGGCAAAAATTCACTAAGCTTCTCAATGACTGCTCAAGCTTCTCAAAAATTCAATAAGCTTCTCCGAGTCTATAATGTCTGTTTTTTTTGGGAAACATAACATGGAACAGCCATAGCAGCTTTAGTGAACTTTTTTCCAGCTCTTGCAAAGCTTACTGAGCTTGTGACTGACGAGCAACTTTTGAATAGAAAATTAAATGCTAAATATGAAAAGTATTATTTTTCCAGCAGAGGTGGTAAATTCTATGTTGGAATTAAAACATGATGATTAATTAAAGATGGACCAATGGGTTTTCACCTACTGTAAGTAGGGGCTCTCATCTGAGAACTAACAACACCTAAGTAGGTTTGTTCTATAGGTCTGGTTATCTACTCAGAGAGCGGCCTCTTTTAGCTCCCTTGTGCCCCTCACAGGGAAAAATATCCTGTAGTATATCAGTCTGGTCTCACTCAAAATAGTGATCCAGCTCAAAATACCAGGCAATTCTACCCTGAACAGGAGAAACAGCAAAACCAAGACATACATTTTGGCCTCTATGGGCCTCGCCAGTGAGGTGAGCAGGAGTCCAAACCTATCACCCATAAAGTGAGAAAACTAAACAAAAAGAATCAGAGGCGCTCATCTGAAAATGAACAACACATAAGTAGGTTTGTTTTATAGGTCTGGTTAAAATCTGTATGAAAAGGGATTTTTATGTTGATAAAACTTTTTTTTCCAGTAGCTGATATTATTGTTACTATTTGTATTGCAAAAGTTCACATTAAGGGTTTTAGGAGAAAGCGGAATGAAATCTCTTCCTCCTCAACTTACATTTTTTCAACAGTGTAATAGTTTGCAGAGTCTTTGTGCAAAGCAATTCATGGGTACCAAGGACTTGGGGGGAAAAAATCACATTTTGAGGCAAGGCAGAAGAGAAAAATCCTGTAATATTGTATATACAATCTAAATGAGAAGAAAGATCCTTACTAAATGTTGCATACAACACCATATAAAAGAAAATTCTCTCAATTTCTCAAGGAAGAAAACAAATATATAAATTAATGCATGGTGCTGTATGTCGGACAAATTTACATAACCAACAAAAATACCGTCCAATTATGCTTTGTATAAAAATAATATAGCATATCTAAACCTCTTGCAGAAACTGATACCTTACAATCTTCGAATATTTCATCACAACATTGACATATTCCCTGGTGTTGTTTTTTTGTTGTTGTTGTTGTTTGTCTGATTCATGTTAACGCACACACTATCATACTTTGCAGTTACAAATATATGCACATTTTAAGTGTGCTCATTAAATACATTTTATCTACAAAGGCTTTAAATATGAACATTTTCACTTATTAAAAATAATGTGAGAAGTGGCATCCTTTTAGTTCACAGTAAAATGACTGCATGAGGAGGATCTTATATTGATATCCAATACACTTTTAAATGATTAGCAAATATCTGCATTACATGTGTTGTGATTACCCAGAGACAGTGTATCTTTTCTCACCTCTAGACAAGGACTCATCAATACATCTCAGGACTTGCTGCATTTTGACTTGTAAGGTTATTGATGGAAGCTTGTCATACGTCAATATGGATTTTGCAGTAATGAGCGAGTACTTACTATAAACTGCAGATCCCTATTAACAACAGGCTGCCGATAATATTACACAAATGTATAAATGGATTATCTTAGCTATAACATTTGTCAAGTAGTATGCACTTTCAAATAAGCATTAGACAGCATTTACATTGATAAAATTAAGTAGAGAATTACATTTTATAGAAGAAATAACATGTACACCATTTAAAATGAATCAGTTTAATGTAATCTAAGAAGCATAGCAAGATGGTTTAAAATACTGATGGTTTAAAAATCACTTGAATTTTTGATGGCATGATGTGGTTGTCACAAAACAGAAATGAAGTCTGATCTTAATTCTAAACAATATTTAGCTACGTCTTGTGGATTAAAATGTTTTGGGGAAAAAAGCAAAATAGTACATTCTCTTTAAAGGTCTGCTGATGTTAAGACATGCTCTCCCTCATCCAATAGAGGCTTGAAAAGCATGTGGAAACATTGTTTAGCTTGGCAAAATGTTTGCTAAATCAACTGAGCAATAAAGATTTGTAGTTATGAGTTTTTAGGGGGCCCAATGCTGTCCCTAGCCCAACCTGACATAGCCTGCCGCTGCCACCCTGCGTGAATTGATGCTGAAAGGGGACCGGGCAGCGCAAAAAGCCTGCACCCTCCTTTTGCGGGGCCCCGCTGTATATATGTATATATTTATACTAGCGACTTGCCGTCATTGCGAGTCTCTCCTCTAGTGTACTTTTGATCCTCTGAGCACCTTCGTCAATCGTCACAAAGACAGATATATATTTATCTATATTTTGTTAACTAATAATGAATGAATTAGTTACTTATTAAATTAATACACTTTAGCTATTTGTAATTAATATATCCAGCAATCAATAGCCTGAACAGCTAACAATCTGTTTGTATTTTCCGGCAGCATACAATGTACAGTTTGAGTGTTGGTGCCCTGATGATAAAGTGTAATGAATGTCCCAACTGTGCATTAGAAATAGGTTGATTGCGCGAGGGCAAACCATTGTTTAAGTTGTGTAAAGAGCCATTGTAGATTCGTAATGTTATTAATGTGTTACGCGGCTTGCAAGCAATTTCCGTCAATTTGTAATAGTGTATTTTGTACCTTGTACGTTCCTGTGTGAAACTGCTACGCGGTTGGCAGGGTTTTACGCGGTCTGGGGTCGTGTAACCTCCTTTTCATTTTAGTTGGTGGCCATTTTGTTTTCTCGCTTAGGCGATATTCAAGTGCTTAAACTCTGCAAAATTTACTTAAATTCGCATTCTACCTCACTCCAGGGCGTTCTGGCTCTTCATGCTGTGTGTGATGTCTGTGAAGGGGTGATAAAGGCAAATAATGTATTTATTTGAAATAAATAAAAAAATATTACTGTACAAAAAATGGGAAATTAGAATTTGAACTCACAGGGCAGTGGCTGTACACAGTGTAATTAATGAGTGAAAAGAACAAAAAAGGTAAAATATGAGTGTCACATTCACAGTGGGACAGCTTCAAGGCTTTTAAAAGTGATAACTAAAAACTACAATATATAAAGTCAGATCAATGAAATGAATTACTTTCCAATTATCTCACCTCTACATGATGATGCCCCTTTTATAACCACTGTTCTGACCCTAGACGTTACCCCAACTGCACACACTAAGGAACCAAGAGTTCAGACTTACTATATACATGCAGTACATGCATATCAAAACTATAATGCATGCATGTAAGCAAGACTACATAGATAAAATGTTTTAACTTAGACTGAGGTACGCTGAGCATCAGCCCCTTGATGTAAGATAACAATGTTCATTGGAACGCTATGAATCTGTCTAAAATGTTTTAACCATGCTAATATGGAAAATACTCACAGAAAAATAAAGATTTATGGAAAACTTTCTCTTACCTGAAAACTCCATGGGTCAAATGTATAGGCCAAAAATACTACATCTCAAGTGTTCTCCTACACCTCACTCTGTATTAAATAAGGCTCCATGTGTATTAAAATGCAAACTACACATAATTATTTGTTAACACAGATTATTTTAAAATGTTCACATTTCTTACAGGTTTATGGTGCATGCAGGTGAGTTGTTTATTATTATTATTATTATTATTATTACCATTTATAATATTATTATTATAAACCTTTATTTGCAATGCACCAATAATTGTAAAGTGCTATTACAAATGAAAAATCCATTGAGTAGAATGAGTATAACAAACATAACAATACAGTTAAACATGTTTATACAGTGAGAGCAGAGGTTACTGCGCCTGAGAGCTTACATTCTAAAGGTGATACTTGGGCAAGTGATACAAAAGTCAATGTAAGGTTAGATGTTCTGAATGTTGCCCGAGAACATACACATAGTTCTATATGGGTGTTAAGTGGGCTAGAGATAAATAAGGTCACTATCCCAGGTTAACATCGCAAGTTAAAGCCCGTCCAAGCCTTTGATCTTTCACTGCTGCAAGAGTTACGATCACTAAAATCGCTAATCGATATTCAATTGCTCCAATTCCCCAACAACCCAAATGTTTTCACACCCGTAAACGGCAAATGTAGAAGATTATCCTACGAGTACTAGAGAGGATCTGCGAAGGGGTTAAAGACATATTGGTAGCACTGTAAAAGCGAATACAAAAACAATACTGCACTGTAAGTAACGGGGGAAATCGATGAAAGACAGTCCCAAGCTCGCAAATCGGCAATACAAATATTTTTGGATTATTTTTCATTTTGGGGTTTGATTGATCTCGGAAATCAATGAGTTAATACATATCAGGCCACCCACATGGACTAGAAATGTATCAGATTTATTTTTTATTATTACATATTATGCAGGTTTGCGAATCTGATTGCATATCGGAACCCGGAACCTAATTGATAGACATGTAACCTCCATCTTAGACTGACACGATGGTGGTAATCTCATTTTCTATTGGCTGTTTTTAAATCAGGAGTTACGGCCTTGCTTAATTGATCATGTTTCCGCCCTGAAATGCTATGTACGAGTGCATGGTTTATTTTGCCCTGGTATATATAAATGTGTCAAATGTTGGCACTTTATATATAAAGAATATTATCACATATATAGTTGTGAGCGTACGAGTCGTTGCTCACGCTTGCGGGCTCGCGTAGCGAGCCCGCAAGAACTGCGTCCCTCGCGAAGCGAGGGACGCAGTTCACCGCAAATGCGGGTCCTCGCGAAGCGAGGGCCCGCATTTGCGGTTGTGGAGGCTCAACGTCGGCTGTGTTAACACACACACACACGACTTTTTTAACAGAATAAACCCAACCGCCCAGCCAACAAAAACCCAACAACGTCCCCGCAAATGCGGATCCTCGCGAAGCGAGGGTCCGCATTTGCGGTGGTGGGAGCATCCCAACATCGGCTGTGTTAACACACACATACACACACACACAACTTCATAACAAAAAAAAACTCAAAGTCGCCTCACACCCGCTTACACCCAGACACACAGACGCAAGACTTAACAAAAAAACAGTAAAAAAGGCCCTTCACACGCTCTTAACACACATACGCACGACTTAGAAACAAATACACTGCGTCGTACACGTAAAAGCTAACTGCGTATATAGCAAAAAAATACGGCAACATCGCAACAAAATACGGCCGCATCGGAAAAAAATACGGCCGCGAAAGACCCATTCCAACCGCCGCGCATCAAAACATCACAAACACAAGAAATAAACACAACAAACACATAAAAAGCTTACTTACAGCACGGGGGGGCATCCGGCACCTCCAAAAGTTCATTTACACGTCCATTTAAGTCAAAACAAAGAGTTTAAACGACCGAAAATCGGCTAAGCGAGAGAAAAAATGGCCGCCGAACAAAACGAAAACGAGGCTCCAGACGTAACTACACTACACTTACTCGCAATAATGAAACACATACTATGCGGAACGGATCACACTCATATTAAACACCATTTTAACCACTACTACGCACAAAATGGCGGATGGAACGCAAATTGTAAGCTGGAACGCAAATAGCGCATGCGTATTACGTTCTAACGGTCTAACTTTCCAGAATGTTCTACAAGTTGATAAATACTGTCTATTTGACAGAGAAAAATACATTTCTCCTCAGGTGATGAACAGAGTGACTTCGGAGATAACTGCTGCTAAAACTTGAGAAGATAATTCTTTCCTAATTTACTACTTTACATTGTGCAAATTACAACTGAGAGGTAAGCTATAATATATTACTTATTTTCAAGACAGGACATCAAAAAAAAAAATTAAAGAAGACAAAGAGGTTTATGTATACTGACAAGTGACACGCACATATATGCGTATAATGTATACTGACATGTGACACGCACATATATGCGTATAATGTATACTGACATGTGACACGCACATATATGCGTATAATGTATACTGACAAGTGACACGCACATTTATGCGTATAATGTATAGTGACATGTGACACGCACATTTATGCGTATAATGTATAGTGACAAGTGACACGCACATGTATGCGTATAATGTATAGTGACATGTGACACGCACATTTATGCGTATAATGTATAGTGACATGTCACATGCACATTTATGTGTATTGCCCCTGCAACAAACTAATTAAACAACTACATTTAAATTACATTACAAAAAAATAAGTTGGGACTATTAAAATACTATTAAAATATGAGTCATGTATACTGATATGTGACACGCACATATATGTGTATCATCTATAGTCACATGTCACACACACATTTATGTATGTTGGCCAAAAATAAAAATAAGGTTAATTTAACAATTAAAATATGATTCATGTATAGTGATATGTCACACGCACACAAAAAAATTACTTTCAACTATGGAAATGTGCTTCATGTATGTGACATATGTGTGTAGACCCCACCAAAAAATAATGTTAATTCAAATTAATTACAGAAGTATATTTCAATAAAATTAATTTACTGCAATTTAATAGATCACCTAAAACTCAATCTTTCTACTTTTTTTAATATTCAAACAGACTCTGCATCAACAGCGTCTCTCAACAATTTGCACTGTGCACTGTGAAGCACAATCCCTTTTAAAGAACACCAACAAAGAAGAAGAGGTAAGATACAAAAATACTTTAAATGCTGAAAAGGCCATGGTTTGTTAAATACAAATAAAAAATTCTATAATTCACTATTTCACTTTATTTTTCAAACAGACACTACAAGAAGACCGGCGGATTAAGATTGGCAGGAGGGGACCCTCTGTCATTCCACACTTCAATCAAGGTAAAGTATTAAGTATAAAAAAGAACCGAACCATGAGCCTTATTCAGTTCTGAGTTGGCTAATTGAATAGGGCTTTATATAAGCACATAATAGGTCTTCACTAACTCAAAACTTCTGTCCAAAAAAATTTTATGTGCTTATATAGAGCCCTATTCAATTGGTCAAAACGCAATTGAATCAGGACCTAAATATGTTTAATGGCCGAGGGCCTCATTCAAATGTGATTTGACCATTTCAATAGGGCTCTATATAAGCACATTTGGCTCAATTTAACTAAAAACTTCTGTTCAAAAATATGCTCTGTGCTTATATAGAGCCCTATTGAAAAACCAAATTCAATGAGGCCCTCACAATATAACAAATCCAGCAAACAAAGGCCCTCATTCAATTGATATTTTGGACAATTCAATAGGGCTCCAAATAAGCACATTTAGAACCCTATTGAATTGGCCAAACTGCAATTGAATGAGGGCCAAAGTATGCAACATATGGTACACACAAACTGGTACACACAAAACAGGATTGTAACAAACACATAGCAAACTAAATTTATATTCTTTTTGTTTAACAACCTATAACCATTAGAAAAAACACTACATAAGTATAACAAAAGTGGTGCCCATCAAACAGGATTGTACGAAAACTCACACAAACACATAGCAAACTACATTTAAATTCTTATTTTAATGTTTAACAACCTATAAGCCTTAGAAAGAAGCCTAAATAAGCATACCAACATTGGTGCCCACCAAACAGGATTGTATGAAAACTCACACAAACACATAACAAACTACATTTACATTCTTATTTTATGTTTAACAACCTATTAGCATTACAAAACTACATTAATAAGCATACCAACAGTGGTGCGCATCAAACAGGATTGTATGAAAACTCACACAAACACATAGCAAACTACATTTAGATTCTTATTTAATGTTTAACAACCTATAAGCCTTAGAAAGAAGCCTAAATAAGCATACCAACATTGGTGCCCACCAAACAGGATTGTATGAAAACTCACACAAACACATAGCAAACTACATTTAGATTCTTATTTTATGTTTAACAACCTATTAGCATTACAAAACTACATTAATAAGCATACCAACAGTGGTGCGCATCAAACAGGATTGTATGAAAACTCACACAAACACATAGCAAACTACATTTAGATTCTTATTTAATGTTTAACAACCTATAAGCCTTAGAAAGAAGCCTAAATAAGCATACCAACATTGGTGCCCACCAAACAGGATTGTATGAAAACTCACACAAACACATAGCAAACTACATTTAGATTCTTATTTTATGTTTAACAACCTATTAGCATTACAAAACAACATTAATAAGCATACCATCAGCGGTGTGCATCAAACAGGATTGTATGAAAACTCACACAAACACATAGCAAACTACATTTACATTCTTATTTTATGTTTAACAACCTATAAGCATTACAAAACAACATTAATAAGCATACCAACAGTGGTGCGCACCAAACAGGATTGTATGAAAACTCACACAAACACATAGCAAACTACATTTACATTCTTATTTTATGTTTAACAACCTATAAGCCTTAGAAAGAAGCCTAAATAAGCATACCAACAGTGGTGCGCACCAAACAGGATTGTATGAAAACTCACACAAACACATACCAAAGTACATTTAGATACTTATTTTATGTTTAACAATCTATAAGCCTTAGAAAAAGGCCTAAATAAGCATACCAAAAGTGGTGGACACCAAACGGGATTGTAGAAAAACAAAGAAATAATGTCATTTTTTAGTTCATACAAATACATTAAAATAATATTACATTTTCATTTTTATTTTATATCAGATACTGCGTCAAGAACATCGGAACAGGAGTTTCAACTGAGGACCACACCAGCGGACGAGGACTTTCAACAGAGGACCAGACCATTGGACGAGGACTTTCAACAGAGGACTACACCATCGGACGAGGACTTTCAACAGAGGACCAGACGATTGGACGAGGACTTTCAACACAGGACCAGACCATCAGACGAAGGCTTTCAACACAGGACCAACAAAGATTCTGCTTCAAATCAAACTTCAACCAAGGTACAGTATAACAAGTAAAAAAAGAGAAAAATTAATTAATATTCTTCTTTAATGTTTAACCACCTATAAGCCTTAGAAAATAGCCTACAGAAGCATACCAAAATTGTGGCGCACCAAAAAGGATTGTAGAAAAACACAGAAATAATGCCATTTTTTCATTAATACAAAGACATTCAAATAACATAACATTTTCATTTTTATTTTATAACAGATACTGCGTCAAGAACATCGGAACAGGAGTTGGAACTGAGGACCACACCAGAGGACGAGGACTTTCAACAGAGGACTACACCATCGGACGAGGACTTTCAACACAGGACCAGACCATCGGACGAAGGCTTTCAACACAGGACCAACAAAGAATTTTGCTTGAAATCAAACTTCAACCAAGGTACAGTATAAAAAGTAATATCTATCATCTATCTCTTATTTGTCTTTTAGGGCCAATAATCTTTAACAATAAATACAAACTTCAATGTAAACTTAAAAAATAAATTGGCATAGTCCAAAAAAGTCTAAAAACACAGAATCTATACAATTTGTCATTGTAACATTCCAGTCCTAAATCCTAATTTAATTGCCATTTGACAAATTGAATAGTGCTGTAAATAAGGACATAACATCTTTTTTAAAATACCTTTTTAGTTACTGAAACACTTGCTTTTGGATACATGTTTAATAAATAAAAATTTCTTTAAATAATTATCTCATGCCCTTATTTAGACTTTTATTCAATTGACCGCATTGAAATTGATTAACTATAAAATGTTAACACACTATTGATAACTATTTGTCATGAAAAACAACTTAACATCTCAAAATAAACTAATGGTACATTATTTTATTTTTACAGATTAACATGGCTGATAATGAGAGTAAACAAGAAAAGAAAAGACGCCAAGCTAGAGAACGACGACAGAGAGCAGACAGCCAGCAGACACCGGAGAAGAAGGAAATTCGATGAGAAAAAGAACGCAAAAGAATTGCAAGCAAAAGACTGTCACTTGCAGAAATTAAAGATATGTCAAAAAAAAACAACAAAGAAAATAAAGCATTTACAACCTGTTGCTCAAACATCAGATGACATTTTACCAGAAAAAAGACAAGAGATACCAAAAAAAGCAACAAAGAAAACAAAGCATTTAGAACCGTTTCATGAAACATTACATGACATTTTACCTCAAACAATACAACATATACCAAGAAAAGCAACGAAAAAAACAAAACATTTAGAACCTGTTGTTGAAACATTATATGACATTTCACCTGATGAATATGAAAGTCAAAATCCTATATGCTTTGCAAATTGTCCTCTACTCAAGTCTTTAGCAGTAGAGGTTCATAGTTGTGGGGACATGACTACTCAATGTCAGTTTTGTGAGGCTTATTATTTTAAACAGGAGAGACCCAGAGATGGACAATTTATTAGTTGTTGTCAAAAAGGCAAGTTCAAACTTCCAGAAAGGAAAGAATTTCCAATTTATTTACAAAATATTATGACTGAACCTACTTTTCCAAACTACAAAAATTTTAAGACAAACATAAGATCCTACAATAGTGCCATATCCTTTGCATCCATGGGGGCAACATTAGCTGCTAATGTACCCGGACATGGTCCTTACTGTTTTAAAGTCCAAGGACAAATTTATCATCGCACTTCCCATTTACATCCAGAGGAAGGAAATAAAAGAAAATTCGCTCAACTATATGTCCTAGATACAATGGAAGCTGTTGACCAACGTATGCAGATGGAAGAAAATAAAAAATGCTTACCCACTGTTTTCATAGAGCTAAATAACATTATGGACAACAATCCCTACAGTAAAGCTTATAAAAAATTGGCAGAAGTAGAAAATGAACAACTACTTCATTCACAAACACATCAATTACCAATGCTGAAGGTTAATATGGTGCTTAAAAGAGACAGACATACTGATAAACGTCGTTATAACTTGCCAACAACAAATGAGGTTGCAATGGTGTTTCAGAATGATGAAGGAGAACCACCATTTCAAAGAGACATTCGAATATATCCTAGAAATGAGGACCAACCGTTTATTAATATGAGTATCTTAAGTCCAAATTTAGATCCAATGACATATCCCATCTTTTTCCCACACGGAGAAGCAGGTTGGCAACCAAAATTAACTCTTCCCAGTTACCCAAATGCTAAAGCCAGAATCCGAAAGAATGTTTCTATGCTTGAATTTAAAGTAGCTCAAATTGCCATTCGCAATGTATTTAATCCAATTTTATGTGGTGGGAAACTAACACAACAATGGATTATTGATTCATATTTGCAAGTTGAGGCAAATAATTTAAACTTTATCAAATATCAACAAGATAAACTCCGTGTAGAACAATATTCTGGACTCATGGACTATGTTGCTGACGTGGCTACAAGCAGAGACATGACAGCTGGCAAAGCCATCATTTTACCATCTTCCTTTCAAGGATCTCCTCGGAATATGAGAGAAAGATACAATGATGCTATGGCTATTGTGACAAAATTTGGCAAACCCGATCTATTTGTGACATTTACATGTAATCCACAATGGCCAGAAATTACACTAAATCTACTTCTTGGACAAACTGCTTCAGATCGACCAGATTTAGTAGCCAGAGTTTTTAAGATTAAATTAAATGAATTAATACGTGACTTCACTATAAATCAGTTATTTGGCGAATGTCTTGCTTATGTATATACCATTGAATTTCAAAAAAGAGGCCTTCCACATGCACATCTTCTAATAATACTTCAAGAAAAAGATAAATTAGATACTTCAGACAAAGTGGATGCAGTCATTGTTGCTGAACTACCAGATCCAGAACTATATGGTAGACTATATGAGATTGTTACTCATCGCATGATTCATGGACCCTGTGGTGACCTTAATCCACAATCACCATGTATGGAAAATAATAAATGTTCCAAAGAATTTCCAAAAGATTATAGAGACAAAACCTATGCCAATTGTGATGGATATCCACTTTATAAAAGAAGAGAAGGAGATAGTGCCATTATTCGTGGGAAAAAAGTGGACAATAGATATGTAGTACCCTACAATCCACATTTACTCATGAAGTACAACGCCCACATCAACGTAGAAGCCTGCACTTCCATCAAATCCATTAAATATGTCTACAAATATATTTACAAAGGTTACGATGCAGCTACTGTAGTCGTCAAAAGTGCAGACAACCCTGAAAGTAGTGAGTTAGTACATGATGAACTTGCATCTCATGTAGATGCTCGCTATGTCAGTGCGCCAGAAGCTATGTGGCGGCTTTTAAAATTTGAAATGCATGATAGATCACATGCAGTATATAGGTTAGCAGTACATTTGCCACAACGACATTTAGTCTATTTCCATGCTGGAAATGAAATGAATGCATTGGCCCAAAGTGAAGATCGTCACACTACACTAACTGCATGGTTTGCATTAAATTCCACTGATGCTGAAGCAACACAATACTTATATATTGAAATTCCATATCACTATGTTTTTGTGAATGGATTATGGAGACCAAGAAAAACCAGAGGCAATAAAATAATTCCACAAATTTACACAGTCAGTCCAAGAGATGTTGAACGTTTTTGCTTACGGATATTACTTTTAAATGTTCCAGGAGCACAAAGTTTTGAACAATTAAGAACTGTTAATGACATTGTATATGAATCCTTCCATTTAGCTGCAAGACATAGAAACTTACTCGCTGATGATACAGAGTGGGAAAGATGTTTAGAAGAAGCAGCACAATGTCAAATGCCACGACAGATGAGAGAACAATTTGCTTTTATTTGTATCTTCTCAAATGCTCCAAATGCATTAGCTTTGTGGGAGACTTTTAAAAGTAATATGGCTGAAGACTTTATGCGACGATACAATGAACCCATTGCACACTTAAAAGCGTTAATGGAAATCCAAGAAGTCTTTTTAACTCATGGATTAAGTTGTGCAAGTTTTAATTTGCCTGATCCAGGTCTTATAGATGACATTAACTTTGAAGACTATGACATTCAACTACAAGCAGAAAGAACAGAAGAAAGACTTGCAACTTTAAATACACTACAATTGCAAGCATTTCATGCCATTAAAAATGCTATAGATGATGACATGGTGACAGAGCGTTATTTCTATCTTGATGGACCTGGCGGATCAGGAAAAACATATTTGTACAATTTATTAATGAGTTCAGTACGAGCCCAAGGAAAAATAGCAATGGCGTTTGCCACTACTGGAATTGCTGCACTTTTATTAGAAGGTGGAAGAACTGTTCATAGTGGATTTAAACTGCCAGTGCCTATTTTAGAAAATTCTGTGTCAGATATTCGCATGACATCCTTACAAGCAAAGAAATTGAAGAAATGTAAATTAATTATAATAGATGAGGCCACAATGATGTCATGCTATGCCCTCCAATGTATTGACCGTTTGCTTCGTGAAGTCATGGAGAATACTTTTCCATTTGGTGGAAAGGTAATGTTGTTGGGTGGCGATTTCAGACAAACATTACCTGTCGTTGTACATGGAAATCGAACTGACATTATCGAAACATGTATAAAGTCAAGTATAGTATGGAAACATTTTACCCATCTTCAACTGCAACAAAATATGAGATCAGAAGGCCAAACTGATTTCAATGATTGGCTTATTAAAATTGGAGAAGGCAGAACAGAAAAAATACTACATTTACCTGATGACACTGTAGAGATCCCACCTCATATAATTTGTCAACAAGATATTATATCGGCTATATTTGAAGGGAGCATACATAACGAAGAATATTCCGAGCTTGCCAACCAAGTCATACTGACGTGTAAAAATAAAGATGCATTAATCCTCAATAATGAAATCTTAAAAAAAATTTATGCACCACAAAGAAATTATCACAGTGCTGATTCTGTACTTGCTGATGACAATGAAAGTCAGGCTAACTTTTCGACTGAATTCATAAACTCTTTAACTCCTTCTGGAATGCCACCACATATTTTGCAGCTAAAGAAAGGTGCAATTATCATGTTACTGCGAAATATGAACCCCAAAAAAGGCCTATGCAATGGCACAAGATTAATTGTTCAACAATTAAAGGACCATTTTATAGATGCTGAAATTTTAACTGGGACCCATAAAGGAGAGAGAGTTTTCATACCAAGAATAGATTTAGCACCAAGTGAAAGTAGTCTCCCTTTTATACTTCAAAGAAGACAATTTCCCATTATTATGGCATTTGCCATGACCATTAATAAATCACAAGGTCAAACTTTCAAATCTGTGGGTATTTTCTTGGAAGAACCAGTTTTTGCACATGGTCAATTGTACGTTGCGTTGTCACGGTGCAAAAATCCACAGGCTATTAAAGTTTACATTGAAAACAATGAAAGTCAAGGTGATTTATTAGAAGATGGACGTATTTTTACTAAAAACATTGTCTACTATGAAGTACTATAACTTTGAAGGATACAAATTAACGATGCCAAGATTTTTTTAAAGCATTGCAAAATACATAACAATTGGTTGGTTAATTCAGTCATAATTAATGGAAGTCATGTTTATGAATGATTTGCCTCACAAAATACTTGCCTTGCATTGTTAGTAAAAATTATGTTAAAATGTTAAGTCACTATGTTAATGTTTCTAATGTTACAAGTTTAAAAAATATATTTTCAAGTTATTTCATTCAACAGATTACAAAGTGGATGTTAACAGGTCAAGCACCTTTTAAGTCACAATGTAAATATTGTCTGTTATCTTAAGATTACTACCTACATTAATGTTTATCGCCAGTTTATGTGCTCAGTAATAAATTACTTTAATTACGTACGTTTTAAGAAGAGTTTTACTGTATGCCTTCCTCTACATTCAATGTATATTCAAGTTAACAATTATTGTGATAGAAATTGAATTTTAATACTGATTAATTTAAATGTCAATTGTTTTTACATTCAAATGTTAATACTTTTAATAAAAAATTAGGTTACAAAATGTATTCACTATGTTCCTGTTTATAATGTTCAAAATTATACAAATGTTTTGTTAACTTCTAAACTTACATAAAAAATAAAGTTCAAGTTTAAAAATATATACTTTGATGGTTATTGCTTACATATAGTTTAAACTTCATGTTAAAATTCGCAACGTTTAAAGAAGGGTTTTTACTTTTTGCTTTCCTATTCATTCAATGTATATTAAAGTTAACAATTCTTCAGATACTAATTACATTTTAAAAAACCATTACATCAACATTTTACAAAAATACACGTTCATATTAAAATACTTACAAGGGTCAAAAATATATGTTAATAACTAAACAACTTGACAAACATATACATCACATTGCCGTCATTTTTTGACGGGCAAGTCGCTAGTCACATATATAGTTGTGAGCATGCGAGTTGTTGCTAACGCTTGCGGGCTCGCGTAGTGAGCCGCGGGCCTCGCGTAGCGTGGGCAGTGGGCGAGGGCCTCAGCTGCTGGCATGGAGCGCCACAGGCGCTCCGCCAGCAACTGCGACCCTCGCAAACTTCACGTCGCAACGCAAACTACACGACACACCAATTACGACACTCGCTAAATTTTACGAGCAACGCAAACAACATACGACACACGTTAACACACATTACGGCCTCGCAACACTCGGACGCAACTCGCGAACATTACAAAATTCAAAACACAATACATACACACAGCACATACATAAAAAGGTTACCTACAGCAAGAGGGAGCATCCAGGACCTCAAAAATGCAACTTGCACCTTAATTTCACTCAAAATAAAAGAGTTTAGACACTAAAAAATTTGCTAAGCTAGAGAAAAAATGGCCACCGAACAAAACGAAAACGAGGCTACACACGCAAACACCATACGAGACACGTTACCAGACATTACGACCTCGCAAACATCGGATGCAACACGCTGACATACAAACATTTAAAACACAATAAATACACACAACAAACACATAAAAAGCTTACCTACAGCAAGAGGAACCATCCAGCACCTCAAAAAACCAAGTTACACCTTCATTTAAATAAAAATAAAACACTTTAGACACTAATAAAATCGCTAAGCGAGAGAAAAAATGGCCGACGAACAAAACGAAAACGAGGCTTAAGACGTAACTATACTACACTGACTCGCAAAAATGAAATACATACTATACGGCATGTACCAGACTGATATTAAACACCATTTTGACCACTAATATGCACAAAATGGCGGATGGAACGCAAATTGTAAGCTGGAACGCAAATAGCGCATGCATATTGCGTTCTAGCGGTCTCAGTTTCCAGAAATTTCTACAAGTTTATAAATACTACCTACTTTACACAAAATTCTACATTTTTACTCAGGTGATGAACGGAGTGACTGGATAGATAACTGCTGCTCTTACTTGAGAAGACAATTCTTTCCTAATTTACTACTTTACACTGTGCAAATTACAACTGAGAGGTAAGCTATAATATATTACATTTTATTATCAAGACAGGACAAAAAAAAAAAAATGTAAGTATGAAAATGTGATTTATGAATAGTGACATGTGACACGCACATTTATGTGTATAGCCCCTGCAACAAACTAATCTTTAAATGACATTACCAAAAAATTTTAATTTAATATTAAAATAGGATTTATGTATAGTGATATGTGACACGCACATATATGTGTATCATGTATAGTCACATGTCACACACATTTATGTGTGTAGGCCCAAAAAAAAACTTTATGTTCATTTAACTATTAAAATATGATTCCTGTATAGTGATATGTGACACGCACAAAAGATAAATACATTTAACTATGAAAATGTGCTTCATGTATGTGACATGTAAAATGCAGACTTCTGTGTATAGTCCCTGCAAATCACATATATAGTTGTGAGCGTACGAGTTGTTGCTAACGCTGCGGGCTCGCGCAGCGAGCCGAGGCCCTCGCGAAGCGAGGGCACTGCCCGAGGGTCTCAGTTGCTGGCATGGAGCGCCGTAGGCGCTCCATGCCAGCACCTGAGGACCTCGCAAAGCGAGGGCCGCAGTTGCTGGCATGGAGCGCCGAAGGCGCTCCTTGCCAGCAACTGCGACCCTCGCAAACTTCACGTCGCAACCCAAACAGTACGACACACACATTACGACACTCGCAAACAACATACGACACACGTTCACACACATTACGGACTCGCAACACTCGGACGCAACTCGCGAACATTACAAAATGTCAAACACAATACATACACACACCACATACATAAAAACCTTACCTACACCAAGAGGGAGCACCCAGCACCTCAAAAATACAACTTACACCTCGATTTTACTTCAAATAAAACAGTTTAGAGACTAAAAAAAAAACGAAGCGAGAGAAAAAATGGCCTCCGAACAAAACGAAAACGAGGCTACAGCACTCTAAACTCGCAAAACACCACAAGAAACTCGCAAAACACCACAAAACACCTACGGATATTCCGATACAAACGTATAACACACATTACTCGCCATTTCTCGCCAATGCGGAAGTACACGACTACGCTAACGGTTTGGTCTCGCGCACGCACAGTGTTACACTGCACACATTCAGCACGCTTACACAGCAGATCCACACCACTAATGCTGCAGCAACATCAAAACACATTCACAGCTCTTCCACACAATGCTTTAAAATAGGTAAAGTATATTAATTTATTAATGTATTATATATTTCATTATTACACACTAAACAGCATTAGCTACCTTAGAATTTCATTGCCGTCATTTTTTGACGGGCAATTCGCTAGTAACTAATATTAATCACAAATAATTAAACAACTATATTTTAATGACAGTAAAAAGAAGATTTTTGTACACTGATATGTGACACGCACATATATGTGTATCATGTATAGTCACATGTCACACGCACATTTATTGTGGAGCCCCAAAAAATGAGTCATGTTCATTGAAAGTAATTACAGAAGTATATCTTTACATAACATTAATTGATTGGAATTCAATATATAACCTAAACATCAATCTTTCTCTTTTTTTTTTAACTACAGACTCTGCATCAACAGCGTCACTCAAGATTTTTGCACCGTGCATTGTGACCCACAATCCCTTTTAAACAACTCCAAGAAAGAACAAGAGGTAAGATAGAAAAATACATTACATGCTGAAAAAGACCATGCTTTGCTAAATCAAAATGAAGAAATATACAATTAACCATTTCACTTTCTTTTTAAAACAGACACTACAAGAAGACCGGCGGAAAGATTGGCAGGAGGGGACCCTCTGTCATTCGACACTTCTATCAAGGTAAAGTATAAAGTCTAAAAAAGAAAACAACTATGAGCCTCATTTAATTCCGAGTTGCCCAATTGAATAGGGCTCTATATAAGCACATAGAAAAAAATGTAAACAAACTTTTTAGTTACTGAACCTCTATCCAAAACCAAGGTTTTCACTAACGAAAAACTTCGGTCAAAAATATATGTGATGTGCTTATATAGAGCCCTATTCAATTGAAAAATTTCAAATTGAATGAGGACCTATATATGTTTAATGGCTGCCAATATAACAAATGCAGCAACCAAAGGCCACCATTCAATTGCTATTTTGGACAATTGAATAGGGCTCTAAATAAACACATAACATATTTTTTTTAAGTAAGTTTTTACTTAGTAAGGGCCTCATTCATTTGCGATGTGGCCAATTGAATAGGGCTCTATATAAGCACAGAGAAAAAATGTTTTACAGAAGTTTTTACTTAGTGATCTTCTATCCAAAAGCAAGGTCTTCACTAACTAAAAACTTCTGTAAAAAAAGATGCTGTGTGCTTGTATAGAGCCCTATTCAATTGGCCGCATCGCTATTGAATGAGGCCCTAAGCATCTATCTGAAAGCAAGGTTTGCACAAACTAAAAACTTCTTTAAAAAATATATGTTATGTGCTTATTTAGAGCCATATTCAATTGGCAAAATCGCAATTGAATGACGGTCTCATTAAGTAAATCAAGGCCCTCATTCAATTGCAATTTGCACAATTGAATAGGGCCCTAAATAACCACATTACATATATTTTTGAAAGAAGTTTTTTGTTAGCAAGCATCTATCCAAAAGAAAGGTTTTCACTAACTAAAAACTTCTTTAAAAAATATATGTTATGTGCTTATTTAGGGACCGATTCAATTGGGCAAATTGCAATTGAATGAGGCCCCAACTATGCACCATATGGTACACACAAAATAGGATTGGACACAAAAAACAATAACAAATAGCAAACTAAATTCATATTCTTCTTTAATGTTTAACAACCTATAAGCCTTACAAAAAAACATAAATAACTATACCAAAAGTGGTACACACAATACAGGATTGTACCAAAATCCCACAAACACATAGCAAAATAAATTAATATTCTTCTTTAATGTTTAACAACCTATAAGTCTTACAAAGAAGCCTAAATAAGTATACCACAAGTGGTGCGCACAAAACAGGATTGTAGAAAAACTCACACAAACACATAGCAAACTAAATTCATATTCTTAGTTAATGTTTAACAACCTATAAGCCTTACAAAGAAGCCTAAATAAGTATACCACAAGTGGTGTGCACAAAACAGGATTGTACTAAAACTCACACAAACACATAGGAAACTACATTAAGATTCTTCTTTAATGTTTAACAACCCATAACCATTACAATGAAGCCTAAATAAGTATAGCAAAAGTGGTGCGCACAAAACAGGATTGTAGAAAAAGTCACACAAACACATAGCAAACTACATTAATATTATTCTTTCATGTTTAAAAACCTATAACCATCACAATGAAGCCTAAATAAGTATACCACAAGTGGTGCGCACAAAACAGGATTGTAGAAAAAGTCACACAAACACATAGCAAACTACATTAATATTATTCTTTCATGTTTAAAAACCTATAACCATCACAATGAAGCCTAAATAAGTATACCACAAGTGGTGCGCACAAAACAGGATTGTAGAAAAACTCACACAAACACATTGCAAACTAAATTAATATTCTTCTTTAATGTTTAACAACCTAGAAGCCTTACAAAGAAGATTAAATAAGCATAACAAAAGTGGTGCGCACAAAACAGGATTGTAGATCAAGTCAAACACATAGAAAAAATTCACCATAACAGATACAATACACCAAAATTAACACATTTTTACTTAATTTAAAAGACATTTAACTCAAACAACATTTTCAATTTTATTTTACAACAGATACTGCGTGAAGACAATCGGACGAGGACTTTCAACACAGGACCAGACCATCGGACGAGGACTTTCACCAGAGGACAACAACATCGGACGAGGGCTATCGCCAGAGGACCACACCATTGGACCAGGACTTTCAACAGAGGACCACACCATAGGACGAGGATTTTCAACAGAGGACCACACCATCGGACGAGGACTTTCAACAGAGGACTACACCATCGGACGAGGACTTCCAACAGAGGACCAGACCATTGGACAAAGATTTTCAACCGAAAACCAACAAACATTCGGATTCAAATCACACTTCAACCAAGGTACAGTATAATAAGTACAAAAGGAGAAAACTAAAGAAACATGTTTCATCTGCATCCGTGTCAACAGAAAAAAAATAAAAATATTTATAACTATGTCCCTTATTCAATTTCAATTGGCACTATGCAATATATGTGTAAATAACCATATCAATGTTTTTTTTTGCTAAGAAGTTTTTAATTGGTAAACATCTATCCACAAACAAGGTTTTCAATAACTAAAAACTTATTTAAAAAAAAAATGGTACCTGCTTATTTACAGCAGTATTGAATTGGCCAAATTGTTATTCAATGAGGCCAGGACCTATAACTTTTAACAAAATATAACAAAATATACATTAATGATTTACCTCTTATTTCTCTATTATGGACAATAATGTTTAGCAGTAATTACAAATTTCAATATACCCAATTACATTTCTTTTTTTGCCTTTACAGATTAACATGGCTACTAACGAGAGCAAACAAGAGAAGAAAAGACGTCAAACTAGAGAAAGACAAGAGAGATGGGGCGTCCCGCAGACACCAAAGGAGAAAGAAATTTGACGAGAAAAAGTACGCAAAAGACTTGCAAGCAAAAGACTATCAGCTGCAAAAATTTAAGATACGCCAAAAAAACTACAAAGCAAATAAATCATTTACAACCTGTTCCTCAAACATAAGATGACATTTTACAAGATAAAATTAAAGACATACCAAAAAAAGCAACTAAAAAAACAAAGCATTTACAACCTGTTACTGAAACCTTACAGGACATTTCAACAAAACCAGGACAACATATACCAAGAAAAGCCACGAAAAAAAACTAAGCATTTGAACCTGTTGTTCAAACATTCCATGACATTTCACCTGATGAATATGAAAGTCAAACTCCTATATGCTTTGCAAATTGTCCTTTACTCAAGTCTTTAGCAGTAGAGGTTCATAGTTGTGGGGACATGACTACTCAATGTCAGTTTTGTGAGGCTTATTATTTTAAACAGGAGAGACCCAGAGATGGCCAATTTATTAGTTGCTGTCAAAAAGGCAAGTTCAAACTTCCAGAAAGGAAAGAATTTCCGATCTATTTACAAAATATTATGACTGAACCTACTTTTCCAAACTACAAAAATTTTAAGACAAACATAAGATCCTACAATAGTGCGATATCCTTGCATCTATGGGGGCAACATTAGCTGCTAATGTACCAGGACATGGTCCTTACTGTTTTATAGTCCAAGGCCAAATTTATCATCGTACTTCCCATTTACATCCAGAGGAAGGAGAGCAAAGAAAATTTGCTCAACTATATGTCCTAGATACAACGGAAGCTGTTGACCAACGTATGCAGATGGAAGAAAATAAAAAATGCTTACACAGGGCCTCATTCTATTATCGGCCGCAGCCGCTGCGGGGCCGCAAGGACCGGCCGCAAGCTATTCGGCTATTCTATTCCCTTACGGCCGTAGGCTCCGGCAGGCTTGCGGCCGGTGCCTTGCTATCTCTTGCGGCCGCTCGCGCCGGAGGAAAGCCTTTGATCTAAAACGGCCGCAAGAGATTTGCAATTCAATTGCTCCGGGAAACCTCTCTGCAAGGCTAAAAACGAGCCGCAGTTACTTGCAGGAAAAAGGTCTCGCTAGCACCAATTAAGCACATAAAATAGCTCAAATAAAGCCATCCTGCACTTTGAGAAGACTATAAAGGGATTTTAGGTGTTAGAAAAAATAGCACATAATTATCCTGTACTTAAATCCGTAAAATATTTCATTTTTAATATCCGTAAAATATCCCTGTAAAAAGTCCAGAGTGCTTGGAGCACCTAAGACACACCCACGCCGCAGCCGGAAAATAAACAGTTAATTTGAACTCGGGTTTGGGCAGATGTGCAAGCTTGAGAGTGGGTTCCTTTTAATCCTCATGTCCCCCAATATGATCCCTAGCATTTACAGAGCTGTACAGTGCAGGCTTGAATTTATTTTTGACTTTTTATATTTCACAGATTACGGCCGGTTCCAAGATATGCGGCCGGCCGTAAAAGGAGATCCTTGCGCGGCCGTATAATAGAATCGCGAGTAAACTGAACCCCCGCAAGGAATCGCAGCCTTACGGCCGATTTACGGCCGATAATAGAATGAGGCCCACAGTGTTTTTATAGAGCTAAATAACATTATGGACAATAATCCTTACAGTAAAGCTTACAAAAAATTGGCAGAAGTAGAAAATGAACAACTACTTCATGCACAAAGACATCAATTACCAATGCCAAAGGTTAATATGGTGCTTAAAAGAGACAGACATACTGATAAACGTAGTTATAACTTGCCAACATCAAATGAGGTTGCAATGGTGTTTCAAAATGATGAAGGAGAACCACCATTTCAAAGAGATATTAGAAAATTTCCCAGAAATGAGGAGCAACCATTTATTAATATGAATATCTTAAGTCCAAATTTAGATCCAATGACATATCCCATCTTTTTCCCACACGGAGAAGCAGGTTGGCAACCAAAATTAACACTTCCCAGTTACCCAAATGCTAAAGCCAGAATCCGAAATAATGTTTCTATGCTTGAATTTAAAGTAGCTCAAATTGCCATTCGAAATGTATTTAATCCAATTTTATGTGGTGGAAAACTAACCCAACAATGGATTATTGATTCATATTTGCAAGTTGAGGCTAATAATTTAAACTTTATAAAATATCAACAAGATAAACTACGTGTAGAACAATATTCTGGACTAATGGACTATGTTGCTGACGTGGCTACAAGCAGAGACATAGCTGGCAAAGCCATCATTTTACCATCTTCCTTTCAAGGATCTCCTCGAAATATGAGAGAAAGATACAATGATTGTTGAAACTACGTGATATCAGAAATTATGGAAGAGCAATATTACAGAATTACCAGAGTTAATATACGCAAGAGCCTTATATGTATCAGGTTGTTATACCTGGGTGCAGTTTTGTGGAATGACCACATGATGGCGATTACCTTTGGTCATACACAGTGTGATCCAATAGCCAAGCAAGTGACCAGGAGTGTCGAATTACCCTCCCAGGATGCACAGCGAGTCAAAATGGATTCCACCAGTGATACCATGTGTTTAAGGAATTCCTTTGTGAGAATATCGGACCAGTGAGTTGTCTTGTTTGAGACATGTGATTTATCTGACCAGTAGTAAGTCAGAGAAGTGGGTAAGGGTGGAGCAAAAGGACAGGCTTTACAAAGGGAATCATGCCAGAGAAGCTTCCTCTTTGTTCACTCCACCTATCTGGGAATCCTTCCTCTGGTGTACCAGCTAAGCTGGTTGGGTAACTATACACACACAGGTGGACATTAACATTAGAATTATAAGACACTACATACTGTAACGGATAGAATGACTTTCTGCTATGTTTATAAGATATGATGTTCCTACTATTTAGCAATATTTATGCATATTAATATGATATGAAGCCTCTTACATTGTAATAAATAAATATATATTGTTCTCATAGAAAACAAGAGTGTGAGTAATTGATTTACACTAGAATCTCAGAGTGAATGAGATTGGAATGATTATTATAATTATTATTATTAATTATTAATAATTCATATTTTGTAATATGTTTTTAGAACAATGATGCTATGTCTATTGTCACCAAATTTGGCAAACCCGATTTATTTCTGACATTTACATGTAATCCACAATGGCCAGAAATTACACAAAATCTACTTCTTGGACAAACTGCTTCCGATCGACCAGATTTAGTAGCCAGAGTTTTTAAGATTAAATTAAATGAATTAATACGTGACTTTACTATAAATCAGTTATTTGGCAAATGCCTTTCTTATGTATATACCATTGAATTTCAGAAAAGAGGCCTTCCACATGCACATCTTCTCATAATATTTCAAGAGAAAGATAAATTAGTTACTTCGGACAAAGTGGATGCAGTCATTGTTGCTGAACTACCAGATCCAGAACTATATGGTAGACTATATGAGATTGTTACTCATCGCATGATTCATGGACCCTGTGGAGACCTTAATCAACAATCACCATGTATGGAAAATAATAAATGTTCCAAAGAATTTTCAAAAGATTATAGAGACAAAACATATGCAAATTGTGATGGCTATCCACTTTATAAAAGAAGAGAAGGAGATAGTGCCATTATTCGTGGAAAAAAGTGGACAATAGATATGTAGTACCCTACAATCCACATTTACTCATGAAGTACAACGCCCACATCAACGTAGAAGCCTGCACTTCCATCAAATCCATTAAATATGTCTACAAATATATTTACAAAGGCTACGATGCAGCTACTGTAGTCATCAAAAGTGCAGACAACCCTGAAAGTAGTGAGTTAGTACATGATGAACTTGCATCTCAAATAGATGCTCGCTATGTCAGTGCGCCAGAAGCTATGTGGCGGCTTTTAAAAATTGAAATTCATGATAGATCACATGCAGTATATAGATTAGCAGTACATTTGCCACAACGACATTTAGTCTATTTCCATGCTGGAAATTAAATGAATGCATTGGCCCAAAGTGAAGATTGTCACACTACACTAACTGCATGGTTTGAATTAAATTCCACTGATCCTCAAGCAACACAATACTTATATATTGAAATTCCATATCACTATGTTTTTGTGAATGGATTATGGAGACCAAGAAAAAGCAGAGGCAATAAAATAATTCCAAGAATTTACACAGTCAGTCCAAGAGATGCTGAACTTTTTTGCTTATGGATATTACTTTTAAATGTTCCAGGAGCACAAAGTTTTGAACACTTAAGAACTGTTAATGACATTGTATATGAATCCTTCCATTTAGCTGCAAGACATAGAAACTTACTCGCTGATGATACAGAGTGGGAAAGATGTTTAGAAGAAGCAGCACAATGTCAAATGCCACGACAGATGAGAGAACAATTTGCTTTTATTTGTATCTTCTCAAATGCTCCAAATGCATTAGCTTTGTGGGAGACTTTTAAAAGTAATATGGCTGAAGAATTTATGCGACGATACAATGAACCCATTGCACACTTAAAAGCGTTAATGGAAATCCAAGAAGTATTTTTAACTCATGGATTAAGTTGTGCAAGTTTTAATTTGCCTGATCCAGGTCTTATAGATGACATAAACTTTGAAGACTATGACATTCAACTACAAGCAGAAAGAACAGAAGAAAGACTTGCAACTTTAAATACATTACAATTGCAAGCATTTCATGCCATTAAAAATGCAATAGATGATGACATGGTGACAGAGCGTTATTTCTATCTTGATGGACATGGCGGATCAGGAAAAACCTATCTGTATAATTTATTAATGAGTTCAGTATGAGCACAAGGTCAAATAGCAATGGCGTTTGCCACTACTGGAATTGCTGCACTTTTATTAGAAGGTGGAAGAACTGTTCATAGTGGATTTAAACTGCCAGTGCCTATTTTAGAAACTTCTGTGTCAGATATTCGCATGACATCATTACAAGCAAAGAAATTGAAGAAATGTACATTAATTATAATAGATGAGGCCACATTGATGTCATGCTATGCCCTCCAATGTATTGACCGTTTGCTTCGTGAAGTCATGGATAATACTTTTCCATTTGGTGGAAAGGTAATGTTGTTGGGTGGCGATTTTAGACAAACATTACCTGTCATTGTACATGGAAATCGAACTGACATTATCGAAACCTGTATAAAGTCAAGCACAGTATGGAAACATTTTACCCATCTTCAACTGCAACAAAATATGAGATCAGAAGGCCAAACTGATTTCAATGATTGGCTTATTAAAATTGGAGAAGGCAGAAACGAAAAAATAATACATTTAGATGACGACACTGTAGAGATCCCACCTCATATTATTTGTCAACAAGATATTATATCGGCTATATTTGAAGGGAGCATAAATAACGAAGAATATTCCAAGCTTGCCAACCAAGTCATACTAAAGTGTAAAAATAAAGATGCATTTCACCTAAATAATGAAATCTTAAAAAAAATTAATGCACCACAAAGAAATTATCACAGTGCTGATTCTGTACTTGCTGATGACAATGAAAGTCAGGCTAACTTTTCTACTGAATTCATAAACTCACTAACTCCTTCTGGAATGCCACCACATATTTTGCAGCTAAAGAAAGGTGCAATTATCATGTTACTGCGAAATATGAACCCCAAAAAAGGCCTATGCAATGGGACAAGATTAATTGTTCAACAATTAAAGGACCATTTTATAGATGCTGAAATTTTAACTGGTACCCATAAAGGAGAGAGAGTTTTCATACCAAGAATAGATTTAGCACCAAGTGAAAGTAGTCTCCCTTTTATACTTCAAAGAAGACAATTTCCCATTATTATGGCATTTGCCATGACCATTAATAAATCACAAGGTCAAACGTTCAAATCTGTGGGTATTTTCTTGGAACAACCAGTATTTGCACATGGTCAATTGTACGTTGCGTTGTCACGGTGCAAAAATCCACAGGCTATTAAAGTTTACATTGAAAAGAATGAAAGTCAAGGTGATTTATTAGAAGATGGACGTATTTTTACTAAAAAAATTGTCTACTATGAAGTACTATAACTTTTCAGTAAAGAAATAAAACACAAGAAAAACAAATTTAAAAGCATTCAAAAATAATAAACAATAAACAATTTCAGTCATAATTTATGGAAGTACTCTTTATGAATGATTTGCCTCACAAAACACTTGCCTTGCATTATTTATACAAATTATGTTAAAATGTTAATTAACTATGTTACTGTTTCTAATGTTACAAGTTGCAAAAATTTCATTGGGATTAAATGTATAATATTGAAGTTAACAATTATTCAGATTCAGAAATTGCATGTTAAAAAACCATTACCTCAAGTTTACAATACCGATTAGTTTAAAGTTAAACTGTTTGTACATTCAAATGTTATTACTTTTAATACAAAATTATGTTAAAAAATGTATTCACTATGTTACTGTTTATAATGTTCAAAGTTAAACAAATGTTTTGTCAAGTTACAAAGTTACAAAAATGATAAAGTTAAAGTTTCAAAAAATATACTTTCAAGTTTCTTACATATATTACAAAGTTCAGGTTAAAATTGTGTACGTTTCAACAAGCCTTTTTACTGTTTGCTTTCAACGGGATTTCATGTATATTGAAGTTAACAATTCTTCACATACAAATTGCATGTTAAGAAACCATTGCCTAAAGTTTACAAGAATTATTAATTTCAAGTTCCACTATTCTTACATTCAAATGTTCATACAAAATGCTTTCACAATTATTGTTCACTAAGAGAACATTTTACAAAACTAAACATGTTTTTATATCACAATACAACTGTCACATATATTAATAACTAAACAACTTTCCAAACATACACATCTCATTGTTGTCATTTTTTGACAAGCAAGTCGCTAGTTAATAATAATTCACACTATTTCTCAGAGCTTAGTTCTTTGTAAATTTCTAATACAAAAGCATCTCAAACATATGGCACTGCAGACTGGAATTCATTTAGGCCAAAACTCATATTACATGTTTTTTTGTGTCTTACTACTCAAGTATTTTAAATACATGGATAATTTATCGGTTTATATTTGTAAGTGACTGTGTACATGATTACTTCACCCAGAGAGGCCTACCTAGTGGGCTGGCAGTTCACCTTCCCAGGGGACATCGAAGACAACTATCACATATATAGTTGTGAGCGTACGAGTTGTAGCTAACGCTTGCAGGCTCGCGTAGCGAGCCCACGGGCTTGCGTAGCGTAGCGAGGGCTGCGGACAAGGGCCTTAGTTGCTGGCATGGAGCGCCAAAGGCACTCCTTGCCAGCAACTGCGACCCTCGCAAACTTTACGTCGCAACGCAAACAACACGACACACCAACTACGACCCTCGCAAACTTTACCTCGCAACGCAAACAACATACGAGACACGTTAACACACATTACGACCTCGTAACTCTCGGACGCAACTCAAGAACATTACAAAATTCAAAACACAATAAATATACACAGCACATACATACAAAGCTTACCTACAGCAAGAGGGAGCATCCAGGAACTCAAAAAAGCAACTTACACCTTCGTTTAACTCAAAATAAAAGAGTTTAGACACTAAAAAATTTGCTAAGTGAAAACGAGGCTACAGCACTCTAAAAACGCAAAACATCACAAGAAACTCGCAAAACACCACAAGAAACTTGCAAAACACCACAAAACACCTACGAATATTCCGCTAAGACGCATACCGCACATTACTCGCCATTTTACCCCAATGCGGAAGTACACTACTACGCTAATGGTTTGGTCTCGTGCACGCACAGTATTACACTGCACACATTCAGCACGCTTACACAGCAGCTCCACACCACTAATGCTGCAGCAACATCAAAACACATTGACAGCTCTTCAACACAATGCTTCAAAATAGGTAAAGTATATTCATTTATTAATGTATTACATATTTCATTATTACACACCAAACAGCATTAGCTACCTTACAATTTCATTGCCGTCATTTTTTTACGGGCAATTCTCTAGTCTATAATAATATTGTGCCAGTTTAAAGGCATATTTAAGTGTCCGGTATTATTAATGCCTCTGATAGAGGTGAATCAGTAGTGCATGCAAACAATTTTTGCATCAACTATAATAGTTGTGGTCATTGCGAGTTGTCACACAATGACAACAGTTGCGAGTTGCACATGCGGGGAGGAAGAGAGGGGGAAGAGACAAAGGGGAGGGAGAGGGGGGAAAGAGACACAGGGGAGGGAGATAAGGGAAAAATAATAACACAGCAGATACGGGCCTGCACATGCAGGCAGCCCAAGCCGTGGCCTGCAATGAGTGGCGAAGCCCGTAAAGTAGAGGGGGGGGGGAAGCTTGCAATGAGCGCCGAAGGCGCACATTTCGAGGGATGCACCTTGTAAGTTTGCCGAGGACTGCAATGAACAGCAAAGTCGTTCATTGTGGGGTTCGCGATAAGAGCCGAGCTCACTCATCGTGACGCCCATAAAGTAGATTGAGGGAGAGGTTAGCAATGAGCGCCAAAGGCATTCAATGCGAGGCCCCCAATGAGCGCCTTCAGCCCACTACATACAGGGGGAGAGCCTCGCATTTTCAAATTTTATTGCCGTCATTTTTGAAAGGCAAGTCGCTAGTGAAAAAATAAATACCAAAATAAACATTTACAAGCTCACCCTGATGTCTGCTAAACCTTTTCAGTTTGCAAGCTGCAGCTTTTGTCAGTTGACAGCCCTGAAAATCCCTGCTAAGATTAGCATAACATTCATAATTAGTTTTGGACCATCAGGAGAAAGCAGAGGTTAGCTGAAACATTTGTATTAAATACTGGGGTTCCTGTGTTGCAAAGCGCCCTGGGATATGTAGTCTCTGTCTCTCTCTCCTTGTGTTCCGATTCAGATGTGAGCTTAGACCCCACCCAACCATGGAGCAGTACTTCCTGTGGTCTCTACCAGAAAGGTCAAACTCTGTACTTGGCTGCCTTTCCTGTGTGTACTTGGTTATGTAAGCTCCCTATGGGTGTGCAAAGCTGGGTTTTAATTTCCTGCATTTAACTTTGGAAGTACACTGAAATTTTCTATAAAACAAATATTTTTTTGATAATCACTGCCTGTTTCTTACCAAACATTTGAAACCCAGGAAACGTATATATACGTTTAAGTTAGCTTTGTTCAAATAAGGACATTTTGCTGTGGGTGTGACTTTGGATTTCTTGGACTTGACCACTTCCATTGACTATGACCATTCTACTGACTTTGTTCTGCTATTGCCTGTTGTACCGTTTATCCTTTTTGCAGCAGTCTTGACCTTTTAACTTTTATACAGATCTTGCTGATTTTACCTCCCCTTACCATGGATTGAATACTGACTACTATTTTGCAAACCCGAAACCTACCACTGGCCTATTGGTCCTAAACTTGTTAAGCAACCAAAACCAGAATAATAGCAAACTGTCTTTAATGCTGGGATACATCATTGATTGGGGGGCGGTTGTTGTCAGTTAATTGTAAATCTTTTTTTACATACTCAAACATGATATTTTTTATAGCCATGCCAATAAGTACATTACATTATTTGCTATTCCTTCTTAATCTCAGAAACCGCAAAATAAAAATCTAAGCAAATTATGTCTGAGAAAATGCTATATACAGCTGAGTGTGCAAAACTGTGTAACAAAACATTGCATTATCATATGATTAGAAACCACAAATCAAATATGTTGCATATTTTCACAGATGTTATTTAGAAGTAGACTAAGAATATGCCAATTAATTGAATCATGTGGTCAGAGTGGACTGCCATGTGATGCTAAGCAATACTATTGACAACCACTGCAAAAATGCCTTGACATTTTCTTTTTATTGCAAGACAGATGTGCTTAATTCGTAACAATTTCCATATTTACAAGCGCAGCAAGTATTACTTCCCCATTTTATTGATCTCATGCAAAATCTATGTGTGATGTAATAGCAACCGTTTGTTAAGCTTATAGCCATCTGGACACACACAAGGGGGAATTTACTAAGAACTTTCTTACCTGAAATAAGGTGAGAAGAGTGGAGTTAAGGTGAGAAGCGCTGTTTTTCCCAATATGATATAGTTCATAGTAAATCAAGAGATGATGTGAGGTGAACTTGAGATGCAACAACACTACCATCTGAACTAATTTGCTTTGAATTACTTATTATAACCCCATGTGGTCATTTAATTGCACAGGTGTGGCATCCTTAATAATTATACCATACACATGTAGTTTCAAATTTGGAAAGTTTAATTAGTATGTATTTGTATCTATGTGAGCGATACATTACATTCCAGTATTGCTTTGATATTGATAACTGAGTACAATTAGAAGAAATATGTATCTGTCATTATTTAAAGACATGTTATTTCACGAATAATGCTTTTGGCAGGTTTTTAATCCATCTTTCAAAAGATTAAATATTCCCTAATTTCATATCCACTTGAATAGTTCTTGATCTTACTATTCTGTATAAAAATGTCATTAACATTTTGTAGTTTCATCAGTACAATATTGCAAAACATGTTTCAGCATCTAAAGTGCCAAGAAAAATGAACATGAGTTATTAGTTTGCAAATAAAGAAAATACATTTATTTGTAAACATTTAACTAGATCCTTACTTCTATACATTGTTTTAATTTTAAGCAATAACGTCAAATGCATTTAAAGGAAGGTAATTAAATATTAACTTAATTCTAATAAGAGAATTATTTAAAAAATGATGTATTAAAATAGTCTTAATAAAAAAACATTAATAATTATAAATATTGTAGCAACAGTTCTGATGGGGGAAGCCTGTAACAATGTACTCTGGTAGCTTCTATTTCTTCCCAAAGGAGTCTAGTCCAGTCTTCCCAAAAGGGAACCCTTCCCTGGGCACGCACAAGATGTACATGACACATCTGGGCTTTATTATCTCGTATTTGTCTGCGCCCTGGAAACCCTGCTGCCCAGTGAATTGTGTCTGTGCGTTTTGGAATTGTGTGGCTTACCGCTTGTTATACTGATTATATTCATTTTAAACGTGCCTGATATTGGTATATATTTTAATATGTGATTTTGCAATTCACATACTGTGATACATTGTGAGGAGGACCATTGTGAAAAAAGCTTTCTGCTGGATTTTGACTTGCATTACAATCCCCAATGGGTCAATCCCAAGGTCTGTGAGGGACTCCTGGTGGGCTTGCAGAGTGGGCAAGCCAACATAGCCTACCAGACCATTTCTCGCCATCTTGCAGAGGACTACCACAATGTCAAGCTGGAAGACTTATGTGGAGAGCTGGTGTGGAAGCTCCTCTACAGTATAGGAAAGGCAACCTACATGACCACTCTGGGCTTGGGCTACTGGCAGATCCCACTTGCTGAGACTGCAAGAGAGAAGTAAGCATTCGCCACCATGTTTCAGCTATACCAGCTTACACTTATGCATTTGAGATAAAGAATGCCCCTTACAATAGGTTGTTGACCACCTACTGCAATGGTGCCAGGAGTTTGCCCATGTGTACATAAATGACATTGCAATATTCAGTCATACTTGGTAGGTACATGTAGACCACCCTGCTATTGTCCTGGGTCATATCCAGCAATTAGGGTTGACCATTCTCCCTGAAAAGTGCAAGTTTTCTAAGGGGGTGTGCAGTACCCAGAGCCAGCCAAGGTAGCCTCGATAGAGAAATGGTAACGCAGGGTATTATTGTAGATTTGTTCCCTATTACAGTACTCTGTAGTCAATGAAGATGCCCCAGCGGGTACCATGGACCGCTGAATGTGAGAAAGCCTTCTGGGAAGGCTGCTCTAGCATCCCACTAACTCCTAGTTACCGTGCAAAACTCTCATTATTATAAGATTGTTTGTCTCTCCAGGCAGACGACAGCCCTGATGGAAAGAAGCTTGCAATAAAGTACTGTGGTATCTGCTTCTCTTTCTTTCCAAAAGAAGCATAGTCTAATGTTTCCAAGGGAATCCATTTCCTGAGCCAGCACAAGATGGACATGACACCCCTGGGCTTTGTTATTTCAAGCCTCGGGCTATCCCTGTGATAACCTTAGCTTCTCTTGTTTGGACTTTCTAGGGTCTAGAGACCATCCTTGTCTGTGTGTTTTGGACATTTTGTGGCTAACCCCTTATTATATCCATTTTAAACATGAGTGATATTGGTATATATTTGCATCTATAATTTTTTAATTTATATACTGTGATGCAATTATTGTTTGCGAGGACAGGTGTAAGGCCTACTGTGTAACTAACACAATTTGGAGTTCAGCATTGAAGACATTCTGCTGAGTGATTAGGTTAGCTGGCATTCCGCTTCCATCTTATTTATGTTACCTTTTGTTACTCTGCACCTAGACTAAATGAGTTACCATTATATTTTTGACCTCCCATGTATATAAGTTTCTATCAACAGAGAGCATTAACCATTTTGAAAGTATACAAGCATGTCATCTGTATTTCTGAGGGATTGGCTTGTTATAGCTTTTTAATCACTCTGCTCCAGTCTAGCTCTCATGGAATCCTGCATCTACATTCCAGAACTGAATAGCAGCTCACCACAGATCCTGAAGCAAGACTCCTTCATGCCAAGCACTGAGGCACAGAGAACTGCAGTGTAGAGGCTCTGTTGTGATCCATTCATTGCTTGGTCCATCTGGTCCGTCCAGGTGACAAATATATAAAGAAATGTTCTTATAATTAAATTAGCATGAGCTGTATACAATTAGTTTTTTTTCACAAATATTTAAAATAAATAATAATGATGGTAAAAGTTATAGGTTTCAAATATATCATAATATATTATGAATTATAACTGCAATGTTAACATACTGGCGTAACATAGTAAAATTGTTCATGAATTTACAGAAATTACAGGAATTGGATTACTCGCTGGACCAATGCCTTTTATAAGTATGCCACATAACCCTGCTTACAATTTTTATTCAAAAATATGTTTATTTCCTTTTTAAAGTTATATATCTAATTTTCTGGCACCTCTTTTGGTAGAGAATTCCACAGTCTAACTGCCCTTACTTTTCTTCTATGTTCAATGGTTATCTTCTTGTTGTTGAAAACCCCTTGGCACAAAAAACTCACAAAACCTTTTATTGACCCTGGATGTATTTATATAAGGCAATCATTTCCCCTCTTAGATGCCTTTTTTCTAGAAAAAAATAAGTTTCAATTGGTTAGCCTTTTTTATAGATTATTCCCTCCAATGCCCTTATTAATTTGGTTCAACGTCTATGCCCTATCCCAGCTCTACGATGTCCTTTTCTAAGTGGTGCCCAAACTTGTACTCCATATTCCAAATGAAGGTGTGATTGGGATTTATATAGTGGCAGAATTATACTCCTTCCCTTGCTTCTATACCGTTACTTTCAGCAAAAAACAAAATGGCACGTTTTGAGTTTGCGAAAAGGCATGTGGGAGACTCCCAAAATGTATGGAGGAAGGTGATCTGGTCTGATGAGACTAAAATTGAACTTTTCGGCCAACGAAAATAAAGGGTCACTGGCGCAAACCCAACACATTACATCACCCAAAGAACACCATTCCCACAGTGAAACATGGTGGTGGCAGCATCATGCTGTTGGGGTGTTATTCAGCAGCCGGTACTGGGAAACTGGCCAGAGTTGAGGGAAAGATAGATGGTGCTAAAAACATCGATATTCTTGAGCAAAATCTGTACCACTCTGTGCGTGATTTACGGCTAGGACGGAACTTCACCTTCCAGCAGGACAATGACCCCAAACATACTAAAAGCAACACTTGAGTGGTTTAAGGGGAAACATGTAAATGTTTTGGAATGGCCTAGTCAAAGCCCAGACCTCAATCCAATAGAAAACCTGTAGTCAGACTTAAAGATTGCTGTTCACAAGTGCATACCATTCAATTTGAAGGAGTTGGAGCAGTTTTGCAAGGAGGAATGGGCAAAAATCCCAGTGGTAAGATGTGGCAAGCTCACAGAGACTTATCCAAAGGTGACTCTACATAGTATTGACTTTAGGGGGGTAAATAGTTATGCACATTGTTTTTTTCTGTTATTTTGTCCTATTTGTTGTTGGCACTGTAGTTCTATTTTTTTTTACTGTATTTATTTTTATGTTATTTTAAATGTAATTATCTGTTTTATTTTCTGTAAATCTTGAAGACTCCCACATAGTATGTCATGGGGGTCCTTAAAGGAATTAATTTTAGATATCATGGGGTTCCTTTAAGGATTACCATTCTACACTGACTTTTACCCAAATTGCACATTTCTATTACTGTTCTAGTATGAATTTCTTCACTGAATTTCCACATTGATATTCTACACTGACTTTTACCCAAAGTGCATATTTCTGTCATTATTCTGGGATGAATTTGTATGCTTTGCTCTTATACCTAACAAATCAAACTTCTGATGCACATATAATTTACTATCTGACATTTGCAACAATTCAGTACCTTGAACACATGCTTTACTGATAAGGCACTAACACCCTCATGCCATAATTTGGAGAATTGAAACCATCTGAGATGAACTCTCCTCCCAGCATGGCCCTAACTTACCATCCTCTAAACAAACTGACAACACCCAGACCCTACCTTTCCCCAATGCCTCCTCCACTATAGGCCTTTGACCCTGTAATCGATGATGACGTTTCTACTTTACTATCAACCTCTCACCTAACAACATGTCCACATGATTCTATTTCATCACAGCTAATCCCTCCCCTCTCTACCACACTTATTCCAGCTCTCACACATCTATTCAACCTCTCCCTAAACACTGGCAAGTTTCCATCCATGTTGGCGTACCCCAAGGTTCAGTCCTAGGCCCCCTCTTCTTCTCCATCTACACATCCTCCCTTGGTACCCTTATACAATTCTTTGGATTTAAGTATCATCTTGCAGATGACACTCAAATCTACCTCACTGCACCAGATCTACCCCTTCTCTTTTAGCTCAATTCGCCAACTGTATATCTTACTGGATGTGTGTCCGTCAACTCAAACTCAACATGTCTAAGACTGAACTCTATCTATCCTATCTTTCCACCATCTACTACAACTTTCACTCCTCAAATATCTCTCACTGTTGACAATGCCATCATCACTCTCACCTCCCAGGCCCGTTGTCTTGGGGTTCTACTGGACCCTTACCTATCTTTTATTCCTCACATACAATCAATAACAAAATCTTGTCAGTTTCACCTAAAAAACATCTCCAAAATCCGTCATTATTTTACAGTAGACACAGATGAAATGTTAATACACTCTCTCATCATATCTTGACTCGACTACTGCAAATCACTCCTTGCTTGACTCCCCATATCTCGACTGTCTCCACTCCAATCCATAATGAACGCTTCCGCTAGATTCATCTTCAATACCAAACGATCAGTATCTGCAGCTCCTCTCTGTCAATCACTCAACTGGCTTCCCATAGCCTCCAGAATCAAATTTAAAATCATGACCCAACATATAAATTTCTGCTCTTGTTTCAAAATGCTCTCCCAACTGCCCCCTTTGTTCTGCTAATGACTTTCTTCTTTCCTCCTCTCTTATCACCTCTTCTCACTCCCGCATTCAAGACTTTTCTCATGCTGCCCCCATTATCTGGAACTCCTTGCCTCGCTCCACTAGACCATCTTCCTGTCTAAAAGAACCTTAAAAAAATCACTAAAAACACAGATGTTTAAAAAAGCTTATCACCTTCAACCTTAATATGCACAATTGCACACTCCACAGCTTCATAACACCCAGACACCTCCACTTAATTGAACAAATGTCTTTCACACTGCCATATTGTATCTATCACCCTCTTGTAACACACCTAAACCCCCTAGATTGTAAGTTCGCAAGTTTGTAATAATGTGTAAGTGCTTTAGAAACAAGCACTATGTATATTTGATTTTAAGCTCAAAAACAGGGTCCTCCATTCTTTGTAAGGTGTTAATTTTGTTTTTGCCATGTACTTAACCCCTGTAAAGTGATACAGAATATATTGGCGCGTTACACATAAAGATAAAAATATAAAAAATAATAATATTAAAAACATTTAGATACCATGGTATTAGGGGTTAATTTTAGAATAGACTTATGAACAGGGTATATTTACAATTTGGCCAACAAGTTTATTAAATTCATAATTAAATAATGACAACGACGAGAAATAAAAAAGGAAGATTAAAAACACTCTAAAAACAATAGAAAAAGAGATGTCTCCTCTGTGAAATAGTGATAAATTTCACTTTAGACAAATATATAGAGACTAGAATTATCTCTGGAATATTTGAGGAGAAATGTAATGTTCCACTACAGGTAACTCTGTACCAATATGTCACACAGTCTGTTTTGTATAGTTTACCCAAAAGGGCATTTAGTACAGACTTGCTTTAGTGACAAAATATTGGGGATAGTATGGTAGATGGAAGCAAGTGCTGCTTTTGATGGAAAAAAGAAGCCAGGTAATTGTAATATCTCTATATGAGAGCTATAGGAGACTTATTCTTTGGTATGTGTCCTATATATAATTCTTTCGATTGTAACATGCCAATCCTAATACATTATAACTGCTTGCACCCACAAAATGGTCTGTGACAAGTATTTGGCAGTATTTATGTCTTCATTGAAGGAATAGACTCTGGTTGTGGGCTGATATAACCTTTTTAGTTCCCCATTATAGGATACACTTATCTCCTAGTGTCTAATATGGCTTCTTTAGCATCATGTGGCCTATGCATTCCTCCTGTATACTTCTAAGTGCACTATACTAAATTATAAACGAGTTATCTAACTAGTGCCATGTTTCTTAATAGAGACGCTAGTGCTGCATGGCTTCACTTCCTGGTATAGCGTGGACAGCGCTGTGCGTGATGACGCACGTATGCGTGTAAACGCCTATGCCTGACGCGTTTCAACGTGCTGTGACGTCTTTTTCAAAGGGGGAGGCGATAGTGTCGTCGCTGATCTTATATAGTAGCTTGGTTGCCTTGGAAACCAATACTGAAATCGTGGTTGTATAGAGGCCATGTTTTAATAGAGAGACAGGCCTCCTATAAATATATGTTTGATATAGATCAAATTAATATGAACCAAGTGAAATAAACGTTCCAGTCTGAGTCAATAGTTGAATGGTACTAGAATCTGGGAATGTAATGTCATATGATATTTGAAAGAGAAGACATAGTGATCATAATTCTGATCATACATATTGTATAGTATAAGGGGAAAACCTTATGTTATGAATTGTAAAAAGTGGAGGATAAAAGTGCTGGAAGGAATAGCATAGTAATTTCCTCTGTGACTCTATCAGTATCCCATAACATTCTATACAAAATGAGATAAGTTAGCTGGATCTGAAGTCCAATATATTAGAGGTATATCTATTAAGATGGTGTGCAACTTATAGAGTATATAAGTCGATAAATACATAAATTAGCCTGCTGATGTTGGCAGGTAGTAGTGAATAGAATTAATATATATGTTGTTGACCCCCAATCGTGGAGCCGACTCACTACATTATTGTGGTTGCTGAATGACTGGTAGTGAAAAAGTGAAAATAAGACAAGTGATGGCAAGGTGTACTATAAGTACAAAGGGGATATATTTGTGATAAAAATATACAAATATAGGTGAGGAGATAAGTTTTTAGTGATAAGTGATCTATGTAAATCAGTGCTTTGATGTGCTGTTATAGAATATATGCACAGGAAATAAATATGGCCATCAGCCATCATTATACAAGTGATAAATGTGTCACTGGGCATATAGCCATTATAATAGTGAAAAAGGTCCTACTAAAAAATATATAACTCTTATCTAAGTATCCTCTATGTGCATCTAATAAGAAAGTAAAAATCATGTTGAGAAAATGAGTGAGTGGGTCATAAAATTCTATTCATAAAAGAGAGGCAAAGTAGTAGATTGAAGACAACCATTGTTAAAGCTAGTATAGCTAGTGTGAAATTCCTTAGGTATAGGTGATGAGAATAAAGATAAAAGATCTATATTGCCCAATATTCAAATAAATGGAGTAAATGAAAAACCTTCATTTAATCCCCTAGGTGTTTGGGCCCTCAGTTTATAGATCCATCTCGCCTCACATTGTAAGAGTTTCCTTTCAAGGTCTCCTTTTCTAGGGCCTGCTTCCACATTATCAACCACACAGAAACGAAGAACATTACTGTCATTGTTATGATAGTATTTGATATGGCGTGCAATAGGTGTGTCATAGGAGTAATTGATAGCATATATGTGTTCTCCTATTCTACGGCGCAGCTGTCTACGGGTTTTGCCTACGTAGATTTTATTACAGAGGCATGTTGCCACATATACAACCCCTGTAGATAGACAATTGTAGAATTTGTCAATCTCAAATATCTCCTTAGTAATTGGATGCTCATATCTTTTAGTGGGTTTTATATATTTACAAAAGCTGCATCGCCCACACCTAAAACATCCTTTAGGGGGTTGTAGCCATGTTTGACGTGGGTTATTTTCTTTGAAATGGCTGTGTACTAACATATCCCTGAGGTTAGTACCTCTACGATAAGTAATGGGGATTCTGGTTGGTAAAATGTCTTTAAGGTCTTCATCACTTAATAACAGATGCCAATGTTTACTTAGAATATTTCTGATGGTATCAGAGTCATATCCATAAGTCATAATACACCTTGGTGTGTTTTCTCCTTTTCTATCTTTTGGCAGTTTCTGTTTTGATTCTATGGGAGTGATATTTGTGGTTGTATCTGTCCTTTGGGTCTTGTTCCTTGTATGAACATTGAGCAAATCTGCTCTGTTACAACTTAGGGCATGTTGGTAGGCCAATTTTAAACATTTTTTAGGATAACCTCTTTCCTTAAATCGTAGTCTTAGTTTTTGAGCTTCAATTTGGAATTCATCCTCTGTACTGCAGTTTCTTCGGATACGCAAGTACTGTCCTTTGGGGATACCTCTTTTGATGGGTTCATAATGTTGACTATCCCAGTGTAGTAAGGTGTTTGTCGCTGTATCTTTTCTATAAGTAGAGGTGGAGATGTTACCATCGTTATCCTTATAGACTTTTAAGTCAAGAAAATTTACCTTCTCTTTGTTGATCTCATGGGTGAATTTTAAACCCAGAGTATTCTCATTTAGAGATAACATGAAGGTTTCAAATTCCTTTTTTGTACCTTCCCATATCACTAGGATATCGTCTATGTAGCGACGCCATAGCAGAATTTTGTTAGTCCAGTTGGTCTGTGTTTCATTAAAAACACATTTTTCCTCCCACCACCCCAGGACAAGATTGGCATAACTTGGAGCACATGTTGTGCCCATGGCTGTACCCTTACATTGATGAATCCATTGGTCATTAAACGTAAAATAGTTGTGTTTAAGTACAAATTCTAGAAGGGTAAGGAGAAATTGATGAAATTCAGCAGATCTTGAATCTCTCATTTGTAAGAAATATTCAACTGCTTTTAATCCATAGTTGTGGTGGATACTACTGTATAGGGCTTCAACATCTATGCAAGCTAACCAGGTATGTGTGGGTACATTCAGATCTTCTAATTGGTTAAGGATGTCCATACTATCCCTAACATATGAGGGAAGGCTTATCACTGATCCCCTTAGGTGATGGTCTAAAAATAGGCTACAGTTGTGTGACAATTTATCTGTGCCTGAGACTATTGGTCTACCTGGGATCGGTGTGCTTTTGTTGTGTACCTTGGGTAGTGCATAGAAGGTAGATATAACTGGGAATTTAGGCAGTAAGAAGGTATAGGTGCTTTCATCTAAGATGCCATTGGTTTTAGCTTTGTCCAGAATATTCTTTAATATCTTTCTATATTCTATTGTCGGATTTTTGGGTATGACTTCATAAGTAGTGTTGTCTTCAAGGATCCTATTGCACATTTCTTTATATTCTCTATTCCCCATGACTACTACATTGCCCCCTTTGTCTGCAGGTTTTATTTGAATTTCTTTGTTTGCTCTTAGTTCTTTTAATGTTTCATACTCTTCCTTAGAGAGATTATATTTCCTAGTTATCATTCTCTGATCAATCTGTTCAATGTCATTACACACTTGTTGTAAGAAGACCCATATATTAGCATATTCTTTCAATTGGGGTGTGAACGTGCTTTTGTTTTTCCATTTCTTTGGAGGTAGATTGTTAGTATTAGGTTCATTTTCTTCTAGTAAAAACATTAAGGCCTTCAATGCTTCTATATCCTCTTTGCCTACTCCTAAGTGTAAGAACTCCCTCTGACTTTTGTTTAAATAGAATTTTTTAAGAGCCAATTTTCTTGCAAACAAATTGACATCTTTGATGTGTGTGAAGGAGTTGGTTATAGATGTGGGAACAAAAGTTAATCCTTTTGTAAGAATAGAGATATGGGTCTCATTGAGTGTGAATTCTGATAGATTAACAACTAGGTGACTCTTAGGATTAGTATCTCTTAGATTTTTTGGGCTATATGCTACCGTTTTTGGTTCCTTCTGGTTCTTATAGGATGATCTATGTGTCCTTGGGGAGCTTGGCCTCTTTCTAAAAAAGACTCATTGTAAGGCCTTATAGGTGTCCTAGCATAAGATCTTGATCTAGTATCATATCTCTTCCTATTAAAGGATGTATTAGATCTATTCCAACTTCTAGGAGCACTTTCCTCCATATCTGAGTTGTCACATTCTGATGAACTTATGTCTGATGTTAGAGTATTTTTGCTAGAGGGAAATCTCCTATATATGTTTCCCAACTTGAAATCATTTTGGTCTCTCCAAAATTTACGTTGTTTACGTTCCTTAAGCTCTTTTTTAAATTTTTCAATATTGGTGTTCAGCTTTGTACAGAGGTTTTCATACTCTGGTGACTCTTTAAATTTCTCAAGTTCTTTTTGGTTGGTAACTACTTTGTGTTTAACAATTTCTAGATTTTGTTGTTCTGTCTCTACAATCAGAGACATCAAGTCAAAGGAACATTTAAAGAGAATTTCTTTCCATTTTGTTATGAATGTTTCATTCATCAGATTAGTGGCAGGGATTGTATTAATTCTCAGACCTCTAGGGATGATTTTGTTCTTCAAGTAATTTTGTAGGCTACTCACTTCCCATATACTTTTTACTTGTTTTTTGGTGGTTTTTAATAAATTTGTAACCGCCACCTTAATGTCTTTATTTTCAATTTGAATTTGTTGTATGTTTGGCTGGAAGCTTGCTTCTGCTTCCTGCTGTAATTGGATTATATCCATATTCCCAAAAACTAAGGGCCCTATTAAATTCTCCCTCGTAGTTCTCTCGGTGCTCGCAAAAGGCAGTTTTCCTGCTGTTTGCGAGAACCGAATCTCTCGCAGCCTGCTTTACGATATGACTGCGAGAAAATGGCCGAGAATAGGCTCCGAGAGAGCTACGTAGCCTTAAATCTATGCACGAGTCTCGCATATCGTAAGAATCCCTACGTGGACAAAAAGTCCACGCAAGGGATCCGAAAGCCTCTACGTGCTGCCTCGGAACAGCCCGAGACAGCAGTGTGAGGCTCCCCCCTGCACCCTATACACATCCCCATGCTGCAGGGGTCTCTATCGGGACCCCTGCAGCACCCCCACATTAACCCCTTGCAGCGGGGGTCCCCGATCTGCATAGATCAGGCCCCCCGCTGCATTTAAAACTTTTAAATTTCCCGCCGCGGCTCCTTAAAGGGACCGCGGCACACTATTACCCAATCCCGGCCGCGGCACTTAAAATTAACCCCCCTCTATGCTGGGGGTCCCCATCGGGACCCCCGAAGTGTCCCCACATAAACCCATTGCAGGGGGGGGCCCCGATCTGCATAGATCAGGCCCCCCGCTGCATTTAAAACTTTTAAATTCCCCGCCGCGGCTCCTTAAAGGGACCGCGGCACACTATTACCTAATCCCGGCCGCGGCACTTAAAATTAACCCCCCTCTATGCTGGGGGTCCCCATCGGGACCCCCGAAGTGTCCCCACATAAACCCCCTGCAGCGGGGGGCCCCGATCGGCACCGATCGTGACCCTGCTGCAATTCAAATTTAAATTTCCCGCCTCGCGGGTCCTCAAAGGACCGTAAAGGTCCTGAAAGGACTCGCACTAAAAATATTAACCCCAGGCAACTATAATTACCCCATTAACTCATGGTGGTCAATCCAGACCACCATAAGGCCTAAATTAACCCATTAACTCATGGTGGTCAATCCAGACCACCATAAGGCTCTAATTAACCCATTAACTCATGGTGGTCAATCCAGACCACCATAAGGCCTAAATTAACCCATTAACTCATGGTGGTCAATCCAGACCACCATAAGGCTCTAATTAACCCATTAACTCATGGTGGTCAATCCAGACCACCATAAGGCCTAAATTAACCCATTAACTCATGGTGGTCAATCCAGACCACCATAAGGCTCTAATTAACCCATTAACTCATGGTGGTCAATCCAGACCACCATAAGGCCTAAATTAACCCATTAACTCATGGTGGTCAATCCAGACCACCATAAGGCTCTAATTAACCCATTAACTCATGGTGGTCAATCCAGACCACCATAAGGCCTAAATTAACCCATTAACTCATGGTGGTCAATCCAGACCACCATAAGGCTCTAATTAACCCATTAACTCATGGTGGTCAATCCAGACCACCATAAGGCCTAAATTAACCCATTAACTCATGATGGTCAATCCAGACCACCATAAGGCTCTATTTAACCCATTAACTCATGGTGGTCAATCCAGACCACCATAAGGCTCTAATTAACCCATTAACTCATGGTGGTCAATCCAGACCACCATAAGGCTCTATTTAACCCATTAACTCATGATGGTCAATCCAGACCACCATAAGGCTCTATTTAACCCCATCAGTCCCATAAGGGTATATTATTACCATTATGGGCCTGTTACAACCCAACATTAACCACATAAGTGCCATGATGGTCCTCAAGGACCATCATGACACTAACTACAAACACTACACTATAACCCCCAATAAACCATTTAATCTAAACTAACCCCCCTCTACACTAATCTATTAACACTTACACTACCTACCTACACTACCTACCCCCTAATAAACCTTCCCACCACTCTAATTACAAAAAATAAAAAACCTACAGCACAGAAAACAAAAAACCTACAGTACAAAAAACAAAAAAACCTACAGTACAGAAAACAAAAAACAATTACAACCCCACCCCCCACTACAGAAAACAAAAAAATACATTACAACCCCACCCCCCACTACAGAAAATAAAAAAATTACACACCTGAAAAGGAAAGACAGATAAACACAATACAATACATACATATAATACATTACATACATTACATACAATACATGACATTACATATAATATATTAAATATAATATATTACATATAATATATTACATATAATACATTACATACATTACATACAATACATGACATTACATACATTACATATAATATATTAAATATAATATATTACATATAATATATTACATATAATATATTACATATAGTCCTAATCAAATACCCCCTATCTATCTAACATACAATCTATTTAATTTAAAATAAATCCTAACTATATCAAATACATCCCCCTATCTATCTAATATACAAAAAATCCTAACTACATACACAGACCATTATTCTAAAGTAAAATAAAATAATTACAGTCCTAACTACATACACAGACCCTAATTCTAAGCTAAAATCAATAAATTAAGACCACTTACCTTTAAGATGTTGCTTCAGATCACTAACCTATGGGTCAAACAAAAAATAAAAATTAGTACAAAACATTAACATCAAATAAATAAACATTCTATACATTCTAAATATTCAACTCACCTTTACAGCATGTCCAGTCACTGTTTAGCTCTTCCGGCGCGGCCCTGTTAAAAAAAAAACACAATACATGAATACATGAATACAATATATAAACAATAAATAAAATACACAAATAAACATCTAAATATACATTTCACTTACCTACCCGCGATGTCCCCGGCCTTCTCTCCTTCAGCCCGGGCTGGGCCGCGGAACCATTCGCGCTCTAAAAAAAAAAAAGAAAAAAAACTAACGGAGGTCTGCACTGGCAGACCTCCCCGACGCTACTGAACCTCCCGGAGTCGTTTCCGGGAGGAAATTGGCATTGGCGGCTTGTGATTGGCTGAAAAAGCTGTCTATCAATTTCAGCCAATCAAAAGTCGTCAATGTGTGAGCCAATCAGGATGGGATACACCCCAATATCCCACCCTGATTGGCTTAAACACTTGTCTATCTTTCTGGGAACCAATCACAACGCTCAGATGCCTTCAGCCAATCACTATGGGATACACCCCCACGGAGTGATTGGTAGAAGACATCTGCGCATCCTGATTGGCTCCTACATTGACGACTTTTGATTGGCTGACAGCTTTTTCAGCCAATCACAAGCCGACAATGCCAATTTCCTCCCGGAAACGACTCCGGGAGGTTCAGTAGCGTCGGGGAGGTCTGCCAGTGCAGACCTCCGTTAGTTTTTTTTTTTTTTTTTTTTAGAGCGCGGATGGTTCCGCGGCCCAGCCGGGGCTGAAGGAGAGAAGGCCGGGGACATCGCGGGGAGGTAAGTTCAATGTATATTTAGATGTTTATTTGTGTATTTTATTTATTGTTTATATATTGTATTCATGTATTCATGTATTGTGTTTTTTTTTTTAACAGGGCCGCGCCGGAAGAGCTAAACAGTGACTGGACATGCTGTAAAGGTGAGTTGAATATTTAGAATGTATAGAATGTTTATTTATTTGATGTTAATGTTTTGTACTAATTTTTATTTTTTGTTTGACCCATAGGTTAGTGATCTGAAGCAACATCTTAAAGGTAAGTGGTCTTAATTTATTGATTTTAGCTTAGAATTAGGGTCTGTGTATGTAGTTAGGATTTTTTGTATATTAGATAGATAGGGGGATGTATTTGATATAGTTAGGATTTATTTTAAATTAAATAGATTGTATGTTAGATAGATAGGGGGTATTTGATTAGGACTATATGTAATATATTATATGTAATATATTATATGTAATATATTATATTTAATACATTATATGTAATGTATGTAATGTCATGTATTGTATGTAATGTATGTAATGTATTATATGTAATATATTATATGTAATATATTATATTTAATACATTATATGTAATGTATGTAATGTCATGTATTGTATGTAATGTATGTAATGTATTATATGTAATATATTATATGTAATATATTATATTTAATACATTATATGTAATGTATGTAATGTCATGTATTGTATGTAATGTATGTAATGTATTATATGTAATATATTATATGTAATATATTATATTTAATACATTATATGTAATGTATGTAATGTCATGTATTGTATGTAATGTATGTAATGTATTATATGTAATATATTATATGTAATATATTATATTTAATACATTATATGTAATGTATGTAATGTCATGTATTGTATGTAATGTATGTAATGTATTATATGTAATATATTATATGTAATATATTATATTTAATATATTATATGTAATATATTATATTTAATATATTATATTTAATGTATGTAATGTCATGTATTGTATGTAATGTATGTAATGTATTGTGTTTATCTGTCTTTCCTTTTCAGGTGTGTAATTTTTTTTATTTTCTGTAGTGGGGGGTGGGGTTGTAATGTATTTTTTTGTTTTCTGTAGTGGGTGGTGGGGTTGTAATTTTTATTTTTTCTGTACTGTAGGTTTTTTTGTTTTTTGTACTGTAGGTTTTTTGTTTTCTGTGCTGTAGGTTTATTGTTTTTTGTAATTAGAGTGTTGGGGAGGTTTATTAGGGGGTAGGTAGTGTAGGTAGGTAGTGTAAGTGTTAATAGATTAGTGTAGAGGGGGGTTAGTTTAGATTAAATGGTTTATTGGGGGTTATAGTGTAGTGTTTGTAGTTAGTGTCATGATGGTTCTTGAGGACCATCATGGCACTTATGTGGTTAATGTTGGGTTGTAACAGGCCCATAATGGTAATAATATACCCTTATGGGACTGATGGGGTTAAATAGAGCCTTATGGTGGTCTGTATTGACCACCATGAGTTAATGGGTTAATTTAGGCCTTATGGTGGTCTGGATTGACCACCATGAGTTAATGGGTTAAATAGAGCCTTATGGTGGTCTGTATTGACCACCATGAGTTAATGGGTTAATTTAGGCCTTATGGTGGTCTGTATTGACCACCATGAGTTAATGGGTTAATTTAGGCCTTATGGTGGTCTGGATTGACCACCATGAGTTAATGGGTTAAATAGAGCCTTATGGTGGTCTGTATTGACCACCATGAGTTAATGGGTTAATTTAGGCCTTATGGTGGTCTGTATTGACCACCATGAGTTAATGGGTTAATTTAGGCCTTATGGTGGTCTGGATTGACCACCATGAGTTAATGGGTTAAATAGAGCCTTATGGTGGTCTGTATTGACCACCATGAGTTAATGGGTTAATTTAGGCCTTATGGTGGTCTGGATTGACCACCATGAGTTAATGGGTTAATTTAGGCCTTATGGTGGTCTGGATTGACCACCATGAGTTAATGGGTTAAATAGAGCCTTATGGTGGTCTGTATTGACCACCATGAGTTAATGGGTTAATTTAGGCCTTATGGTGGTCTGGATTGACCACCATGAGTTAATGGGTTAAATAGAGCCTTATGGTGGTCTGTATTGACCACCATGAGTTAATGGGTTAATTTAGGCCTTATGGTGGTCTGGATTGACCACCATGAGTTAATGGGTTAAATAGAGCCTTATGGTGGTCTGTATTGACCACCATGAGTTAATGGGTTAATTTAGGCCTTATGGTGGTCTGTATTGACCACCATGAGTTAATGGGTTAATTTAGGCCTTATGGTGGTCTGGATTGACCACCATGAGTTAATGGGTTAATTTAGGCCTTATGGTGGTCTGGATTGACCACCATGAGTTAATGGGTTAAATAGAGCCTTATGGTGGTCTGTATTGACCACCATGAGTTAATGGGTTAATTTAGGCCTTATGGTGGTCTGTATTGACCATCATGAGTTAATGGGGTAATTATAGTTGCCTGGGGTTAATATTTTTAGTGCGAGTCCTTTCAGGACCTTTACGGTCCTTTGAGGACCCGCGAGGCGGGAAATTTAAAATTGAATTGCAGCAGGGTCACGATCGGTGCCGATCGGGGCCCCCCGCAGCAGGGGGTTTATATGGGGACACTTCGGGGGTCCCGATGGGGACCCCCAGCATAGAGGGGGGTTAATTTTAAGTGCCGCGGCCGGGATTGGGTAATAGTGTGCCGCGGTCCCTTTAAGGAGCCGCGGCGGGGAATTTAAAAGTTTTAAATGCAGCGGGGGGCCTGATCTATGCAGATCGGGGCCCCCCCCCTGCAATGGGTTTATGTGGGGACACTTCGGGGGTCCCGATGGGGACCCCCAGCATAGAGGGGGGTTAATTTTAAGTGCCGCGGCCGGGATTGGGTAATAGTGTGCCGCGGTCCCTTTAAGGAGCCGCGGCGGGGAATTTAAAAGTTTTAAATGCAGCGGGGGGCCTGATCTATGCAGATCGGGGCCCCCCCCTGCAATGGGTTTATGTGGGGACACTTCGGGGGTCCCGATGGGGACCCCCAGCATAGAGGGGGGTTAATTTTAAGTGCCGCGGCCGGGATTGGGTAATAGTGTGCCGCGGTCCCTTTAAGGAGCCGCGGCGGGGAATTTAAAAGTTTTAAATGCAGCGGGGGGCCTGATCTATGCAGATCGGGGCCCCCCCCTGCAATGGGTTTATGTGGGGACACTTCGGGGGTCCCGATGGGGACCCCCAGCATAGAGGTGGGTTAATTTTAAGTGCCGCGGCCGGGATTGGGTAATAGTGTGCCGCGGTCCCTTTAAGGAGCCGCGGCGGGGAATTTAAAAGTTTTAAATGCAGCGGGGGGCCTGATCTATGCAGATCGGGGCCCCCCCCTGCAATGGGTTTATGTGGGGACACTTCGGGGGTCCCGATGGGGACCCCCAGCATAGAGGGGGGTTAATTTTAAGTGCCGCGGCCGGGATTGGGTAATAGTGTGCCGCGGCCCCTTTAAGGAGCCGCGGCGGGGAATTTAAAAGTTTTAAATGCAGCGGGGGCCTGATCGGTGCCGATCGGGGACCCCCGCTGCAAGGGGTTAATGTGTGGGGGCTGCGGGGGTTCCTATGGACCCCTGCAGCAAGGTGTTCATGTGAGGACACTTCGGGGGTCCCGACAGGGACCCCCGCATTGAGGGGGGGTTCATTTTAGGTGCCTAGGGGGGGGTTTGGAGTACCCCCCACGGCAGGGCTTATGTGGGGGACTGCCGCGGAGGTCCCTTTTAGGACCCCCGCAGCACTTGATGAGGAGTGGGAGCCTGCGATATCATCTCGCAGGCTGTCACTCCTCATGTACATTTACGCAGTGTAGATACGTACGGGCCTGCTGCGTAGCTCATACGTTGCTCGCAGCAGGGCTAATTTAATAGCATTGTAAGTTAGAGAAACTTTGCAGTACGTAGGGCTTAAGTAGAAGCCTCTTATTTACGAGGCTGGAATTTAATAGGGCCCTAAGTTTGTCATTTTGAACAACCAACAATTCCAGTTATTAGTTAAATTAGAAATATCTTAATATCTCCCTATAGTGGACTAAACCACTTATATATTGAATACTTATAATCCTAGGGAGTGAATTCCCTTGTAGTGTTTTCCACTAAATTGAATAGACTTATGAACAGGGTATATTTACAATTTGGCCAACAAGTTTATTAAATTCATAATTAAATAATGACAACGACGAGAAATAAAAAAGGAAGATTAAAAACACTCTAAAAACAATAGAAAAAGAGACGTCTCCTCTGAGAAATAGTGATAAATTTCACTTTAGACAAATATATAGAGACTAGAATTATCTCTGGAATATTTGAGGAGAAATGTAATGTTCCACTACAGGTAACTCTGTACCAATATGTCACACAGTCTGTTTTGTATAGTTTACCCAAAAGGGCATTTAGTACAGACTTGCTTTAGTGACAAAATATTGGGGATTGTATGGTAGATGGAAGCAAGTGCTGCTTTTGATGGAAAAAAGAAGCCAGGTAATTGTAATATCTCTATATGAGAGCTATAGGAGACTTATTCTTTGGTATGTGTCCTATATATAATTCTTTCGATTGTAACATGCCAATCCTAATACATTATAACTGCTTGCACCCACAAAATGGTCTGTGACAAGTATTTGGCAGTATTTATGTCTTCATTGAAGGAATAGACTCTGGTTGTGGGCTGATATAACCTTTTTAGTTCCCCATTATAGGATACACTTATCTCCTAGTGTCTAATATGGCTTCTTTAGCATCATGTGGCCTATGCATTCCTCCTGTATACTTCTAAGTGCACCATACTAAATTATAAACGAGTTATCTAACTAGTGCCATGTTTCTTAATAGAGACGCTAGTGCTGCATGGCTTCACTTCCTGGTATAGCGTGGACAGCGCTGTGCGTGATGACGCACGTATGCGTGTAAACGCCTATGCCTGACGCGTTTCAACGTGCTGTGACGTCTTTTTCAAAGGGGGAGGCGATAGTGTCGTCGCTGATCTTATATAGTAGCTTGGTTGCCTTGGAAACCAATACTGAAATTGTGGTTGTATAGAGGCCATGTTTTAATAGAGAGACAGGCCTCCTATAAATATATGTTTGATATAGATCAAATTAATATGAACCAAGTGAAATAAACGGTTCAGTCTGAGTCAATAGTTGAATGGTACTAGAATCTGGGAATGTAATGTCATATGATATTTGAAAGAGAAGACATAGTGATCATAATTCTGATCATACATATTGTATAGTATAAGGGGAAAACCTTATGTTATGAATTGTAAAAAGTGGAGGATAAAAGTGCTGGAAGGAATAGCATAGTAATTTCCTCTGTGACTCTATCAGTATCCCATAACATTCTATACAAAATGAGATAAGTTAGCTGGATCTGAAGTCCAATATATTAGAGGTATATCTATTAAGATGGTGTGCAACTTATAGAGTATATAAGTCGATAAATACATAAATTAGCCTGCTGATGTTGGCAGGTAGTAGTGAATAGAATTAATATATATGTTGTTGACCCCCAATCGTGGAGCCGACTCACTACATTATTGTGGTTGCTGAATGACTGGTAGTGAAAAAGTGAAAATAAGACAAGTGATGGCAAGGTGTACTATAAGTACAAAGGGGATATATTTGTGATAAAAATATACAAATATAGGTGAGGAGATAAGTTATTAGTGATAAGTGATCTATGTAAATCAGTGCTTTGATGTGCTGTTATAGAATATATGCACAGGAAATAAATATGGCCATCAGCCATCATTATACAAGTGATAAATGTGTCACTGGGCATATAGCCATTATAATAGTGAAAAAGGTCCTACTAAAAAATATATAACTCTTATCTAAGTATCCTCTATGTGCATCTAATAAGAAAGTAAAAATCGTGTTGAGAAAATGAGTGAGTGGGTCATAAAATTCTATTCATAAAAGAGAGGCAAAGTAGTAGATTGAAGACAACCATTGTTAAAGCTAGTATAGCTAGTGTGAAATTCCTTAGGTATAGGTGATGAGAATAAAGATAAAAGATCTATATTGCCCAATATTCAAATAAATGGAGTAAATGAAAAACCTTCATTTAATCCCCTAGGTGTTTGGGCCCTCAGTTTATAGATCCATCTCGCCTCACATTGTAAGAGTTTCCTTTCAAGGTCTCCTTTTCTAGGGCCTGATTCCACATTATCAACCACACAGAAACGAAGAACATTACTGTCATTGTTATGATAGTATTTGATATGTCGTGCAATAGGTGTGTCATAGGAGTAATTGATAGCATATATGTGTTCTCCTATTCTACGGCGCAGCTGTCTACGGGTTTTGCCTACGTAGATTTTATTACAGAGGCATGTTGCCACATATACAATCCCTGTAGATAGACAATTGTAGAATTTGTCAATCTCAAATATCTCCTTAGTAATTGGATGCTCATATCTTTTAGTGGGTTTTATATATTTACAAAAGCTGCATCGCCCACACCTAAAACATCCTTTAGGGGGTTGTAGCCATGTTTGACGTGGGTTATTTTCTTTGAAATGGCTGTGTACTAACATATCCCTGAGGTTAGTACCTCTACGATAAGTAATGGGGATTCTGGTTGGTAAAATGTCTTTAAGGTCTTCATCACTTAATAACAGATGCCAATGTTTACTTAGAATATTTCTGATGGTATCAGAGTCATATCCATAAGTCATAATACACCTTGGTGTGTTTTCTCCTTTTCTATCTTTTGGCAGTTTCTGTTTTGATTCTATGGGAGTGATATTTGTGGTTGTATCTGTCCTTTGGGTCTTGTTCCTTGTATGAACATTGAGCAAATCTGCTCTGTTACAACTTAGGGCATGTTGGTAGGCCAATTTTAAACATTTTTTTAGGATAACCTCTTTCCTTAAATCGTAGTCTTAGTTTTTGAGCTTCAATTTGGAATTCATCCTCTGTACTGCAGTTTCTTCGGATACGCAAGTACTGTCCTTTAGGGATACCTCTTTTGATGGGTTCATAATGTTGACTATCCCAGTGTAGTAAGGTGTTTGTCGCTGTATCTTTTCTATAAGTAGAGGTGGAGATGTTACCATCGTTATCCTTATAGACTTTTAAGTCAAGAAAATTTACCTTCTCTTTGTTGATCTCATGGGTGAATTTTAAACCCAGAGTATTCTCATTTAGAGATAACATGAAGGTTTCAAATTCCTTTTTTGTACCTTCCCATATCACTAGGATATCGTCTATGTAGCGACGCCATAGCAGAATTTTGTTAGTCCAGTTGGTCTGTGTTTCATTAAAAACACATTTTTCCTCCCACCACCCCAGGACAAGATTGGCATAACTTGGAGCACATGGTGTGCCCATGGCTGTACCCTTACATTGATGAATCCATTGGTCATTAAACGTAAAATAGTTGTGTTTAAGTACAAATTCTAGAAGGGTAAGGAGAAATTGATGAAATTCAGCAGATCTTGAATCTCTCATTTGTAAGAAATATTCAACTGCTTTTAATCCATAGCTGTGGTGGATACTACTGTATAGGGCTTCAACATCTATGCAAGCTAACCAGGTATGTGTGGGTACATTCAGATCTTCTAATTGGTTAAGGATGTCCATACTATCCCTAACATATGAGGGAAGGCTTATCACTGATCCCCTTAGGTGATGGTCTAAAAATAGGCTACAGTTCTGTGACAAGTTATCTGTGCCTGAGACTATTGGTCTACCTGGGATCGGTGTGCTTTTGTTGTGTACCTTGGGTAGTGCATAGAAGGTAGATATAACTGGGAATTTAGGCAGTAAGAAGGTATAGGTGCTTTCATCTAAGATGCCATTGGTTTTAGCTTTGTCCAGAATATTCTTTAATATCTTTCTATATTCTATTGTCGGATTTTTGGGTATGACTTCATAAGTAGTGTTGTCTTCAAGGATCCTATTGCACATTTCTTTATATTCTCTATTCCCCATGACTACTACATTGCCCCCTTTGTCTGCAGGTTTTATTTGAATTTCTTTGTTTGCTCTTAGTTCTTTTAATGTTTCATACTCTTCCTTAGAGAGATTATATTTCCTAGTTATCATTCTCTGATCAATCTGTTCAATGTCATTACACACTTGTTGTAAGAAGACCCATATATTAGCATATTCTTTCAATTGGGGTGTGAACGTGCTTTTGTTTTTCCATTTCTTTGGAGGTAGATTGTTAGTATTAGGTTCATTTTCTTCTAGTAAAAACATTAAGGCCTTCAATGCTTCTATATCCTCTTTGCCTACTCCTAAGTGTAGGAACTCCCTCTGAATTTTGTTTAAATAGAATTTTTTAAGAGCCAATTTTCTTGCAAACAAATTGACATCTTTGATGTGTGTGAAGGAGTTGGTTATAGATGTGGGAACAAAAGTTAATCCTTTTGTAAGAATAGAGATATGGGTCTCATTGAGTGTGAATTCTGATAGATTAACAACTAGGTGACTCTTAGGATTAGTATCTCTTAGATTTTTTGGGCTATATGCTACCGTTTTTGGTTCCTTCTGGTTCTTATAGGATGATCTATGTGTCCTTGGGGAGCTTGGCCTCTTTCTAAAAAAGACTCATTGTAAGGCCTTATAGGTGTCCTAGCATAAGATCTTGATCTAGTATCATATCTCTTCCTATTAAAGGATGTATTAGATCTATTCCAACTTCTAGGAGCACTTTCCTCCATATCTGAGTTGTCACATTCTGATGAACTTATGTCTGATGTTAGAGTATTTTTGCTAGAGGGAAATCTCCTATATATGTTTCCCAACTTGAAATCATTTTGGTCTCTCCAAAATTTACGTTGTTTACGTTCCTTAAGCTCTTTTTTAAATTTTTCAATATTGGTGTTCAGCTTTGTACAGAGGTTTTCATACTCTGGTGACTCTTTAAATTTCTCAAGTTCTTTTTGGTTGGTAACTACTTTGTGTTTAACAATTTCTAGATTTTGTTGTTCTGTCTCTACAATCAGAGACATCAAGTCACAGGAACATTTAAAGAGAATTTCTTTCCATTTTGTTATGAATGTTTCATTCATCAGATTAGTGGCAGGGATTGTATTAATTCTCAGACCTCTAGGGATGATTTTGTTCTTCAAGTAATTTTGTAGGCTACTCACTTCCCATATACTTTTTACTTGTTTTTTGGTGGTTTTTAATAAATTTGTAACCGCCACCTTAATGTCTTTATTTTCAATTTGAATTTGTTGTATGTTTGGCTGGAAGCTTGCTTCTGCTTCCTGCTGTAATTGGATTATATCCATATTCCCAAAAACTAAGTTTGTCATTTTGAACAACCAACAATTCCAGTTATTAGTTAAATAAGAAATATCTTAATATCTCCCTATAGTGGACTAAACCACTTATATATTGAATACTTATAATCCTAGGGAGTGAATTCCCTTGTAGTGTTTTCCACTAAATTGAATAGACTTATGAACAGGGTATATTTACAATTTGGCCAACAAGTTTATTAAATTCATAATTAAATAATGACAACGACGAGAAATAAAAAAGGAAGATTAAAAACACTCTAAAAACAATAGAAAAAGAGACGTCTCCTCTGAGAAATAGTGATAAATTTCACTTTAGACAAATATATAGAGACTAGAATTATCTCTGGAATATTTGAGGAGAAATGTAATGTTCCACTACAGGTAACTCTGTACCAATATGTCACACAGTCTGTTTTGTATAGTTTACCCAAAAGGGCATTTAGTACAGACTTGCTTTAGTGACAAAATATTGGGGATTGTATGGTAGATGGAAGCAAGTGCTGCTTTTGATGGAAAAAAGAAGCCAGGTAATTGTAATATCTCTATATGAGAGCTATAGGAGACTTATTCTTTGGTATGTGTCCTATATATAATTCTTTCGATTGTAACATGCCAATCCTAATACATTATAACTGCTTGCACCCACAAAATGGTCTGTGACAAGTATTTGGCAGTATTTATGTCTTCATTGAAGGAATAGACTCTGGTTGTGGGCTGATATAACCTTTTTAGTTCCCCATTATAGGATACACTTATCTCCTAGTGTCTAATATGGCTTCTTTAGCATCATGTGGCCTATGCATTCCTCCTGTATACTTCTAAGTGCACCATACTAAATTATAAACGAGTTATCTAACTAGTGCCATGTTTCTTAATAGAGACGCTAGTGCTGCATGGCTTCACTTCCTGGTATAGCGTGGACAGCGCTGTGCGTGATGACGCACGTATGCGTGTAAACGCCTATGCCTGACGCGTTTCAACGTGCTGTGACGTCTTTTTCAAAGGGGGAGGCGATAGTGTCGTCGCTGATCTTATATAGTAGCTTGGTTGCCTTGGAAACCAATACTGAAATCGTGGTTGTATAGAGGCCATGTTTTAATAGAGAGACAGGCCTCCTATAAATATATGTTTGATATAGATCAAATTAATATGAACCAAGTGAAATAAACGGTTCAGTCTGAGTCAATAGTTGAATGGTACTAGAATCTGGGAATGTAATGTCATATGATATTTGAAAGAGAAGACATAGTGAACATAATTCTGATCATACATATTGTATAGTATAAGGGGAAAACCTTATGTTATGAATTGTAAAAAGTGGAGGATAAAAGTGCTGGAAGGAATAGCATAGTAATTTCCTCTGTGACTCTATCAGTATCCCATAACATTCTATACAAAATGAGATAAGTTAGCTGGATCTGAAGTCCAATATATTAGAGGTATATCTATTAAGATGGTGTGCAACTTATAGAGTATATAAGTCGATAAATACATAAATTAGCCTGCTGATGTTGGCAGGTAGTAGTGAATAGAATTAATATATATGTTGTTGACCCCCAATCGTGGAGCCGACTCACTACATTATTGTGGTTGCTGAATGACTGGTAGTGAAAAAGTGAAAATAAGACAAGTGATGGCAAGGTGTACTATAAGTACAAAGGGGATATATTTGTGATAAAAATATACAAATATAGGTGAGGAGATAAGTTATTAGTGATAAGTGATCTATGTAAATCAGTGCTTTGATGTGCTGTTATAGAATATATGCACAGGAAATAAATATGGCCATCAGCCATCATTATACAAGTGATAAATGTGTCACTGGGCATATAGCCATTATAATAGTGAAAAAGGTCCTACTAAAAAATATATAACTCTTATCTAAGTATCCTCTATGTGCATCTAATAAGAAAGTAAAAATCATGTTGAGAAAATGAGTGAGTGGGTCATAAAATTCTATTCATAAAAGAGAGGCAAAGTAGTAGATTGAAGACAACCATTGTTAAAGCTAGTATAGCTAGTGTGAAATTCCTTAGGTATAGGTGATGAGAATAAAGATAAAAGATCTATATTGCCCAATATTCAAATAAATGGAGTAAATGAAAAACCTTCATTTAATCCCCTAGGTGTTTGGGCCCTCAGTTTATAGATCCATCTCGCCTCACATTGTAAGAGTTTCCTTTCAAGGTCTCCTTTTCTAGGGCCTGATTCCACATTATCAACCACACAGAAACGAAGAACATTACTGTCATTGTTATGATAGTATTTGATATGGCGTGCAATAGGTGTGTCATAGGAGTAATTGATAGCATATATGTGTTCTCCTATTCTACGGCGCAGCTGTCTACGGGTTTTGCCTACGTAGATTTTATTACAGAGGCATGTTGCCACATATACAACCCCTGTAGATAGACAATTGTAGAATTTGTCAATCTCAAATATCTCCTTAGTAATTGGATGCTCATATCTTTTAGTGGGTTTTATATATTTACAAAAGCTGCATCGCCCACACCTAAAACATCCTTTAGGGGGTTGTAGCCATGTTTGACGTGGGTTATTTTCTTTGAAATGGCTGTGTACTAACATATCCCTGAGGTTAGTACCTCTACGATAAGTAATGGGGATTCTGGTTGGTAAAATGTCTTTAAGGTCTTCATCACTTAATAACAGATGCCAATGTTTACTTAGAATATTTCTGATGGTATCAGAGTCATATCCATAAGTCATAATACACCTTGGTGTGTTTTCTCCTTTTCTATCTTTTGGCAGTTTCTGTTTTGATTCTATGGGAGTGATATTTGTGGTTGTATCTGTCCTTTGGGTCTTGTTCCTTGTATGAACATTGAGCAAATCTGCTCTGTTACAACTTAGGGCATGTTGGTAGGCCAATTTTAAACATTTTTTAGGATAACCTCTTTCCTTAAATCGTAGTCTTAGTTTTTGAGCTTCAATTTGGAATTCATCCTCTGTACTGCAGTTTCTTCGGATACGCAAGTACTGTCCTTTGGGGATACCTCTTTTGATGGGTTCATAATGTTGACTATCCCAGTGTAGTAAGGTGTTTGTCGCTGTATCTTTTCTATAAGTAGAGGTGGAGATGTTACCATCGTTATCCTTATAGACTTTTAAGTCAAGAAAATTTACCTTCTCTTTGTTGATCTCATGGGTGAATTTTAAACCCAGAGTATTCTCATTTAGAGATAACATGAAGGTTTCAAATTCCTTTTTTGTACCTTCCCATATCACTAGGATATCGTCTATGTAGCGACGCCATAGCAAAATTTTGTTAGTCCAGTTGGTCTGTGTTTCATTAAAAACACATTTTTCCTCCCACCACCCCAGGACAAGATTGGCATAACTTGGAGCACATGGTGTGCCCATGGCTGTACCCTTACATTGATGAATCCATTGGTCATTAAACGTAAAATAGTTGTGTTTAAGTACAAATTCTAGAAGGGTAAGGAGAAATTGATGAAATTCAGCAGATCTTGAATCTCTCATTTGTAAGAAATATTCAACTGCTTTTAATCCATAGCTGTGGTGGATACTACTGTATAGGGCTTCAACATCTATGCAAGCTAACCAGGTATGTGTGGGTACATTCAGATCTTCTAATTGGTTAAGGATGTCCATACTATCCCTAACATATGAGGGAAGGCTTATCACTGATCCCCTTAGGTGATGGTCTAAAAATAGGCTACAGTTGTGTGACAAGTTATCTGTGCCTGAGACTATTGGTCTACCTGGGATCGGTGTGCTTTTTTTGTGTACCTTGGGTAGTGCATAGAAGGTAGATATAACTGGGAATTTAGGCAGTAAGAAGGTATAGGTGCTTTCATCTAAGATGCCATTGGTTTTAGCTTTGTCCAGAATATTCTTTAATATCTTTCTATATTCTATTGTCGGATTTTTGGGTATGACTTCATAAGTAGTTGTGGTGAAGTGCCACCAGAGGGCAGAAGAGAGCTCTTCAAGACTTTTCCCCAGGAGTGAGAGAGTTAACAACCTGCTCAAAAGGCAGGGGTGTGGCTGCAATCAAGACCGGCTGCTGCGGCTGTCTCCAGGGGGAGAGCTGTTTGACAGAGCTGGAGTGCTGTGGATATGTGCAGGGCTGAAGTCAGAAGCCGCACTGAAAACTAAACGACCAAAGCCAGAAGCTTTGAAAAGCGAGCATGCAGTTAAGAGGATCAGAAAGTCCCTGGAGGTAATGACCAAAGGAGGGATCTGCTTTGGGAAAAGAGGCCAGAGATACAGAGCTGAGGTGAGAGAGAAAGACACCTCTGCTACCTATATTTGGACTGTATGTTTTCACTTCTATGAAAGATAGTTAGGGAACTACAGTTAAGTTATGCAGGGCTTCAAGGAGAAGCTAGGACTTATTTTCTGTTTGCTTTATTTTCTGTTGTATGCTGACAAATAAACAGCATAAATCTGCTAAACATTTAAAGGGCTCCTGCTTTCTCCATTTTGGTGCTGGATATCAGGACACGGATCCTGAGAGTGACAGTGAATCTGTCACATTTATGGTGGCAGTGGTGGGACAGAAAATTGTCTGTGTTTAAGAAGACAGCCCACAGTACAGTACAATAATGGAGGAACTATTGAAAGCCCTGGCAGATGCCACTACATGCCAGAAAGTGGGCGGAGCTTGTCAGCAAGAAAGCCAGCAGAAAGGGCTGAAAGAAATTGCAGAAGTCAGAGCCCTTACTGCAAATGATGCTTGACTAAGAGATGCTGCTGCATGTCTGCGAGAGGCCACAGAGAAATGGCAGAGACAAGCAGAAAAGGACATAATCCGCATGCGTGAGGCCACAGAGAAGTGGCAGATACAAGTGGAAATAGACAGAGTCCACATGAGAGAATCATTGGAGGCACAGAAAGTGCAGCTGCAGAAACTGAGGTCTGCAAATAATACTGTGATTACAGAAGCAAGTGGAAGCATGAATCCTAATCGCTTCCTAAAGAGGATGACAGCTCAGGATGACGTTGGAACCTATCTCCTGAACTTTGAGAAGATTGCCACTAGGGAAGGTTGGCCTAAACAGCACTGGGCCACAGTCCTGGGTCCCTTTCTGTGTGGAGACGCTCAGAGAATGTATTGTGATCTGCCTGAAGAAAAGGCTACAAATTATTGTGTCCTGAAGGAAGAAATCCTTTTCAGACTGGGAGTGAAAACCGTACAGAGACTGCACTCCTGGGATTTTTTTGACAGACCGGCTTATTGCTATCCAACGAACATGCTTGTCTGCCCAAGTTTAAAATGCAGTTTCCCTGTTAAGGGAAGGCAAATCAAACCTGATGAAGAAAGAAATCAGGAGTTAGAGACCTGGTGGATAGCAGAGCGAGTGCAACAAGCCACCAAGAGAGCGTCAAAAAAGACTGCAGAGCAGGCGAGAGAGACTGCAGAGCAGGCGAGAGAGACTGCAGAGCAGACGAGAGAGACTGCAGAGCAGACGAGAGAGACTGCAGAGCAGACGAGAGAGACTGCAGAGCAGACGAGAGAGACTGCAGGAGCCGCTGCAAGTGAGACTGCAGGAGCCGCTGCAAGTGAGACGGCAGGAGCCGCTGCAAGTGAGACGGCAGGAGCCGCTGCAAGTGAGACGGCAGGAGCCGCTGCAAGTGAGACGGCAGGAGCCGCTGCAAGTGAGACGGCAGGAGCCGCTGCAAGTGAGACGAGTGAGGCGGCAGGAGCCGCTGCAAGTGAGGCGGCAGGAGCCGCTGCAAGTGAGGCGGCAGGAGCCGCTGCAAGTGAGGCGGCAGGAGCCGCTGCAAGTGAGACGACAGGAGCCGCTGCAAGTGAGACGGCAGGAGCCGCTGCAAGTGAGGCGGCAGGAGCCGCTGCAAGTGAGGCGGCAGGAGCCGCTGCAAGTGAGACGGCAGGAGCCGCTGCAAGTGAGACGGCTGAGAGCGCCGCAGAGAGCGCAACTGTGACGGCTGAGAGCTCCGCAGAGAGCGCAACTGTGACGGCTGAGAGCGCAGCAGAGATCGCAACTGTGACGGCTGAGAGCGCAGCAGAGAGCGCAACTGTGACGGCTGAGAGCGCAGGAGAGAGCGCCACTGTGACGGCTGAGAGCGCAGCAGAGAGCGCCACTGTGACGGCTGAGAGAACCACAGAGAGCACAAGTGAGATTGCTTAGAGAGCAGAAGAGACCGATGATGCTGATAAAGTCATTGAGGAAGAAGGGAACCCAAACAGATGCGGAAATCTTGTGGACAAGAGCGATGAGAAGGCCTCCATAAGAGACCTGGACAGACACAGCCACCTGTCCTTGGTGAATACTCCTGAGCTGGAGAGTACTAGAGAAAGAAAGTGCCTGACAAAGATCTCTGACCTAGAGAAAGGAGAGACCAAGTGGAAGAATATAGCCAGTGTTTTTAGAAAGGAAGAATGTCATAAAAATGATAAAGAAACTGGAAATCTTTCCAAAGTAAAAGATAGGGAAGAAAAGGGTCTGGAGATTGAGATGGAGAAAGACAAACCACTGTCTCTGAGAGAACATATGAAGCAGGGCATGGAGATCTGTCCTTCTAAAACTATTAAGTGTCCCGAGAGCGTTCTGTCTCAGTTTGCCATAGAACAAAGTGCTATGGATAAAGAGAAGCAAGACGGTAAACAAGTAAAGCAAGGAGTACAGTTGAACTTTATCCCAGTGGGTTTCAAAAAGCCGGAAGTAGAAGACAGGCAAGTTGCTACTGAAATCAAGGGGATCAGGATGATGCCAGGTTATATTCCTGAATGGAGAAGGAAGCCTGCGTTTGAGGACAACAGAGTGTCCTATAGGAAGAAGACACCGATGTCTAATTGGGAGCAGTGGAAGAGTCCCCCCAAGTACAAGATGAATGAGAGAATTATGCAGAAGCGGCTGCACAGTGGCGAACAGGTGAAGCGAGACCTCCTCACTGACCGTAAATCCCAGAGGGAAGCAGCTGTAAAAGAAAAGGAGCTCCTGTTCCATACTCCAGAAAAGCAGAGGGTGAGCACACTCCCTGATATTGAGGCACAGTTGAAGCAGAGTGGAGTTGGTTCAGAAGAGACTAACCCCGATCTTCAGGAACTGTGTGCACAAGATGCTACCTTTAATGCAGAGCGATACTTGCAGAAAGCTCATATGCGAGGCATAGTGAAGGAGCTTGTACAAGAAAGACAGAATGGTGAAGAAAACACGGCTGAGCAGCCAAAGATATTCGGGGACGACCTGATAGAAGAGTCAGAGGAGGTTCATCTGTTGATCATGCAGCAAAAGATCCAGTACAAGCAAAGTCAACTGGATTTGCAACAAGCTAATGAGGAGAAACTGGGGCTGAAGGAAGCCAAAGACGATGAAAAGCTGGAAGCCTTGGAGGCAAAGCAAGTGGACAAGCCACTGAAAGAAGATATAATACGGATGAAGGCTGAGGATGCCGGAAATAAAAGTGTTTTCCAGGAATCTAGGATTCAAGAGGCCACTAAGAAGTGTACTGGCCTATCTGCTGAGTGTCAGCCTGGAGTTGGTGAACAGCTGGAGATATTCCAGAAAAACCCAACATCTGAGAGATCCTTCCTGGTAGAAGTAGAGAGTTGCAGAACTTACAGAACTGAAAGCACAGTGGTAACGAGTAGTCCTGCTGTGAACCGCAAGAAAGAGGAGGTGCGGACCCAGGCACAAGAAGCAGCCCTGAGAGAGGACATGCTTGTGGAGCCTCTTAAGGATGCTGTACCAGAAAAGAAGCAAGATGACTGGATGAGGCTGATACGTTTTGGTGAGAGTTGTCAGCCAGCCAATAGGAACACCTGGTACCAAGAGAGCCAGAAACAGAAGGAAGAAAGGCAGCCCAAGAAGTTGCTGTTTCATAGTGAAGTTGAAAGGGATGAGAAAGCTGTGGATAATCTCCTGGAAAAGAAAGAACATTTAACAATATTAAAGGAGCAAATGAACTCCAAGCATAAGGAGGCCGAAGTGAGGAAGCTCCAGTCCCAGGCTCCCGGTCTGCAGATGAGGCGTAGATGCTGCTGGGGTGGATTTGAACAGACGAAACCACACCATCTGACCACGAACTGTCAGGGAGTAACCAAGCTGGAGAGTGAACTGGCGAACATCAGTCCTTGCACTAAAGCTATAAATAGGATAAGTCAGAGCTGCAAGAATAAGATGATGGGTCTAAAAGAAAAGATGCATCCAGTGAAAGACAAAGTCACAGAAACCGGTGATGTACCCCCAGGGAAGCGACTGTATGGAGAAACATATTCTCATACCAAAGTACAAGAAGTACTTTTCAAGGGTCCCTGGGGCAGGACACTCGGAGAGATGGGCGGGCCGGTGTCCTACCCTCAAAGTTTAAGTGACAGCAGGCCGAACGGCAAACAAAGCAGAAAATATGAAGTGAAAGGAAGAGCGGGAAAAAGAATTGTCTCTTCACCCAGAAAGAAAACACGGTTCCAAGGAAAGACAAAGGAATTTGAAAGTAGTGATGAAGAAGGTAAGCTGCTAAATGGAAATTATAATGATGATGATGATTATGATGATGATCCTAACGAAAGAGTATTGAAGACCCTACAGAAAGGTCTGAAGGGAGCCCGACAAGCTCAAGGGGTCACAGAGGTTGACCAAGAGTTGTACAGATCGACCAAAGAGAACCAGCTGCTATCTGAGCCAGACACAAGTACCCAAATTGGTGAGTTGAAAGCACAAATGAATAAAGTGGAAAAGTGTGCAAGGTGGAAAGCAGCCAAAATTCCTACAATGGAGAATACCCTCAGCGGTGGAAGACCAGAGGTGTCACAGATGTCGCAGAGTGAAGTTAGGGATGCCACGATACCAGTTGAGGCTCCGAAGATTCACAGAGCGATAGTGAACCAAGAGGTCACGATCACTAGCAGATCGCAGGAGGTACCAAAGAGAACACTGATGATACAGAGGATGCGTTGGATTGCGGATACGGCCTCACGGCGTTGGACGCTCAACCCCATGGTGTCGAGCTGGGGTGGGGGATATGTGGTGAAGTGCCACCAGAGGGCAGAAGAGAGCTCTTCAAGACTTTTCCCCAGGAGTGAGAGAGTTAACAACCTGCTCAAAAGGCAGGGGTGTGGCTGCAATCAAGACCGGCTGCTGCGGCTGTCTCCAGGGGGAGAGCTGTTTGACAGAGCTGGAGTGCTGTGGATGTGTGCAGGGCTGAAGTCAGAAGCCGCACTGAAAACTAAACGACCAAAGCCAGAAGCTTTGAAAAGCGAGCATGCAGTTAAGAGGATCAGAAAGTCCCTGGAGGTAATGACCAAAGGAGGGATCTGCTTTGGGAAAAGAGGCCAGAGATACAGAGCTGAGGTGAGAGAGAAAGACACCTCTGCTACCTATATTTGGACTGTATGTTTTCACTTCTATGAAAGATAGTTAGGGAACTACAGTTAAGTTATGCAGGGCTTCAAGGAGAAGCTAGGACTTATTTTCTGTTTGCTTTATTTTCTGTTGTATGCTGACAAATAAACAGCATAAATCTGCTAAACATTTAAAGGGCTCCTGCTTTCTCCATTTTGGTGCTGGATATCAGGACACGGATCCTGAGAGTGACAGTGAATCTGTCACATAGTGTTGTCTTCAAGGATCCTATTGCACATTTCTTTATATTCTCTATTCCCCATGACTACTACATTGCCCCCTTTGTCTGCAGGTTTTATTTGAATTTCTTTGTTTGCTCTTAGTTCTTTTAATGTTTCATACTCTTCCTTAGAGAGATTATATTTCCTAGTTATCATTCTCTGATCAATCTGTTCAATGTCATTACACACTTGTTGTAAGAAGACCCATATATTAGCATATTCTTTCAATTGGGGTGTGAACGTGCTTTTGTTTTTCCATTTCTTTGGAGGTAGATTGTTAGTATTAGGTTCATTTTCTTCTAGTAAAAACATTAAGGCCTTCAATGCTTCTATATCCTCTTTGCCTACTCCTAAGTGTAGGAACTCCCTCTGAATTTTGTTTAAATAGAATTTTTTAAGAGCCAATTTTCTTGCAAACAAATTGACATCTTTGATGTGTGTGAAGGAGTTGGTTATAGATGTGGGAACAAAAGTTAATCCTTTTGTAAGAATAGAGATATGGGTCTCATTGAGTGTGAATTCTGATAGATTAACAACTAGGTGACTCTTAGGATTAGTATCTCTTAGATTTTTTGGGCTATATGCTACCGTTTTTGGTTCCTTCTGGTTCTTATAGGATGATCTATGTGTCCATGGGGAGCTTGGCCTCTTTCTAAAAAAGACTCATTGTAAGGCCTTATAGGTGTCCTAGCATAAGATCTTGATCTAGTATCATATCTCTCCCTATTAAAGGATGTATTAGATATATTCCAACTTCTAGGAGCACTTTCCTCCATATCTGAGTTGTCACATTCTGATGAACTTATGTCTGATGTTAGAGTATTTTTGCTAGAGGGAAATCTCCTATATATGTTTCCCAACTTGAAATCATTTTGGTCTCTCCAAAATTTACGTTGTTTACGTTCCTTAAGCTCTTTTTTAAATTTTTCAATATTGGTGTTCAGCTTTGTACAGAGGTTTTCATACTCTGGTGACTCTTTAAATTTCTCAAGTTCTTTTTGGTTGGTAACTACTTTGTGTTTAACAATTTCTAGATTTTGTTCTGTCTCTACAATCAGAGACATCAAGTCACAGAAACATTTAAAGAGAATTTCTTTCCATTTTGTTATGAATGTTTCATTCATCAGATTAGTGGCAGGGATTGTATTAATTCTCAGACCTCTAGGGATGATTTTGTTCTTCAAGTAATTTTGTAGGCTACTCACTTCCCATATACTTTTTACTTGTTTTTTGGTGGTTTTTAATAAATTTGTAACCGCCACCTTAATGTCTTTATTTTCAATTTGAATTTGTTGTATGTTTGGCTGGAAGCTTGCTTCTGCTTCCTGCTGTAATTGGATTATATCCATATTCCCAAAAACTAAGTTTGTCATTTTGAACAACCAACAATTCCAGTTATTAGGTAAATTAGAAATATCTTAATATCTCCCTATAGTGGACTAAACCACTTATATATTGAATACTTATAATCCTAGGGAGTGAATTCCCTTGTAGTGTTTTCCACTAAATTGAATAGACTTATGAACAGGGTATATTTACAATTTGGCCAACAAGTTTATTAAATTCATAATTAAATAATGACAACGACGAGAAATAAAAAAGGAAGATTAAAAACACTCTAAAAACAATAGAAAAAGAGACGTCTCCTCTGAGAAATAGTGATAAATTTCACTTTAGACAAATATATAGAGACTAGAATTATCTCTGGAATATTTGAGGAGAAATGTAATGTTCCACTACAGGTAACTCTGTACCAATATGTCACACAGTCTGTTTTGTATAGTTTACCCAAAAGGGCATTTAGTACAGACTTGCTTTAGTGACAAAATATTGGGGATAGTATTGTAGATGGAAGCAAGTGCTGCTTTTGATGGAAAAAAGAAGCCAGGTAATTGTAATATCTCTATATGAGAGCTATAGGAGACTTATTCTTTGGTATGTGTCCTATATATAATTCTTTCGATTGTAACATGCCAATCCTAATACATTATAACTGCTTGCACCCACAAAATGGTCTGTGACAAGTATTTGGCAGTATTTATGTCTTCATTGAAGGAATAGACTCTGGTTGTGGGCTGATATAACCTTTTTAGTTCCCCATTATAGGATACACTTATCTCCTAGTGTCTAATATGGCTTCTTTAGCATCATGTGGCCTATGCATTCCTCCTGTATACTTCTAAGTGCACCATACTAAATTATAAACGAGTTATCTAACTAGTGCCATGTTTCTTAATAGAGACGCTAGTGCTGCAAGCCCTATACAGTAGTATCCACCACAGCTATGGATTAAAAGCAGTTGAATATTTCTTACAAATGAGAGATTCAAGATCTGCTGAATTTCATCAATTTCTCCTTACCCTTCTAGAATTTGTACTTAAACACAACTATTTTACGTTTAATGACCAATGGATTCATCAATGTAAGGGTACAGCCATGGGCACACCATGTGCTCCAAGTTATGCCAATCTTGTCCTGGGGTGGTGAGAGGAAAAATGTGTTTTTAATGAAACACAGACCAACTGGACTAACAAAATTCTGCTATGGCGTCGCTACATAGACAATATCCTAGTGATATGGGAAGGTACAAAAAAGGAATTTGAAACCTTCATGTTATCTCTAAATGAGAATACTCTGGGTTTAAAATTCACTCATGAGATCAACAAAGAGAAGGTAAATTTTCTTGACTTAAAAGTCTATAAGGATAACGATGGTAACATCTCCACCTCTACTTATAGAAAGGATACAGCGACAAACACCTTACTACACTGGGATAGTCAACATTATGAACCCATCAAAAGAGGTATCCCTAAAGGACAGTACTTGCGTATCCGAAGAAACTGCAGTACAGAGGATGAATTCCAAATTGAAGCTCAAAAACTAAGACTACGATTTAAGGAAAGAGGTTATCCTAAAAAATGTTTAAAATTGGCCTACCAACATGCCCTAAGTTGTAACAGAGCAGATTTGCTCAATGTTCATACAAGGAACAAGACCCAAAGGACAGATACAACCACAAATATCACTCCCATAGAATCAAAACAGAAACTGCCAAAAGATAGAAAAGGAGAAAACACACCAAGGTGTATTATGACTTATGGATATGACTCTGATACCATCAGAAATATTCTAAGTAAACATTGGCATTTGTTATTAAGTGATGAAGACCTTAAAGACATTTTACCAACCAGAATCCCCATTACTTATTGTAGAGGTACTAACCTCAGGGATATGTTAGTACACAGCCATTTCAAAGAAAATAACCCACGTCAAACATGGCTACAACCCCCTAAAGGATGTTTTAGGTGTGGGCGATGCAGCTTTTGTAAATATATAAAACCCACTAAAAGATATGAGCATCCAATTACTAAGGAGATATTTGAGATTGACAAATTCTACAATTGTCTATCTACAGGGGTTGTATATGTGGCAACATGCCTCTGTAATAAAATCTACGTAGGCAAAACCCGTAGACAGCTGCGCCGTAGAATAGGAGAACACATATATGCTATCAATTACTCCTATGACACACCTATTGCACGACATATCAAATACTATCATAACAATGACAGTAATGTTCTTCGTTTCTGTGTGGTTGATAATGTGGAATCAGGCCCTAGAAAAGGAGACCTTGAAAGGAAACTCTTACAATGTGAGGCGAGATGGATCTATAAACTGAGGGCCCAAACACCTAGGGGATTAAATGAAGGTTTTTCATTTACTGCATTTATTTGAATATTGGGCAATATAAATCTTTTATCTTTATTCTCATCACCTATACCTAAGGAATTTCACACTAGCTATACTAGCTTTAACAATGGTTGTCTTCAATCTACTACTTTGCCTCTCTTTTATGAATAGAATTTTATGACCCACTCACTCATTTTCTCAACATGATTTTTACTTTCTTATTAGATGCACATAGAGGATACTTAGATAAGAGTTATATATTTTTTAGTAGGACCTTTTTCACTATTATAATGGCTATATGCCCAGTGACACATTTATCACTTGTATAATGATGGCTGATGGCCATATTTATTTCCTTGGGGGTCAACAACATATATATTAATTCTATTCACTACTACCTGCCAACATCAGCAGGCTAATTTATGTATTTATCGACTTATATACTCTATAAGTTGCACACCATCTTAATAGATATACCTCTAATATATTGGACTTCAGATCCAGCTAACTTATCTCATTTTGTATAGAATGTTATGGGATACTGATAGAGTCACAGAGGAAATTACTATGCTATTCCTTCCAGCACTTTTATCCTCCACTTTTTACAATTCATAACATAAGGTTTTCCCCTTATACTATACAATATGTATGATCAGAATTATGATCACTATGTCTTCTCTTTCAAATATCATATGACATTACATTCCCAGATTCTAGTACCATTTAACTATTGACTCAGACTGAACCGTTTATTTCACTTGGTTCATATTAATTTGATCTATATCAAACATATATTTATAGGAGGCCTGTCTCTCTATTAAAACATGGCCTCTATACAACCACGATTTCAGTATTGGTTTCCAAGGCAACCAAGCTACTATATAAGATCAGCGACTACACTATCGCCTCCCCCTTTGAAAAAGACGTCACAGCACGTTGAAACGCGTCAGGCATAGGCGTTTACACGCATACGTGCGTCATCACGCACAGCGCAGTCCACGCTATACCAGGAAGTGAAGCCATGCAGCACTAGCGTCTCTATTAAGAAACATGGCACTAGTTAGATAACTCGTTTATAATTTAGTATAGTGCACTTAGAAGTATACAGGAGGAATGCATAGGCCACATGATGCTAAAGAAGCCATATTAGACACTAGGAGATAAGTGTATCCTATAATGGGGAACTAAAAAGGTTATATCAGCCCACAACCAGAGTCTATTCCTTCAATGAAGACATAAATACTGCCAAATACTTGTCACAGACCATTTTGTGGGTGCAAGCAGTTATAATGTATTAGGATTGGCATGTTACAATCGAAAGAATTATATATAGGACACATACCAAAGAATAAGTCTCCTATAGCTCTCATATAGAGATATTACAATTACCTGGCTTCTTTTTTCCATCAAAAGCAGCACTTGCTTCCATCTACCATACTATCCCCAATATTTTGTCACTAAAGCAAGTCTGTACTAAATGCCCTTTTGGGTAAACTATACAAAACAGACTGTGTGACATATTGGTACAGAGTTACCTGTAGTGGAACATTACATTTCTCCTCAAATATTCCAGAGATAATTCTAGTCTCTATATATTTGTCTAAAGTGAAATTTATCACTATTTCTCAGAGGAGACGTCTCTTTTTCTATTGTTTTTAGAGTGTTTTTAATCTTCCTTTTTTATTTCTCGTCGTTGTCATTATTTAATTATGAATTTAATAAACTTGTTGGCCAAATTGTAAATATACCCTGTTCATAAGTCTATTCAATTTAGTGGAAAACACTACAAGGGAATTCACTCCCTAGGATTATAAGTATTCAATATATAAGTGGTTTAGTCCACTATAGGGAGATATTAAGATATTTCTAATTTACCTAATAACTGGAATTGTTGGTTGTTCAAAATGACAAACTTAGTTTTTGGGAATATGGATATAATCCAATTACAGCAGGAAGCAGAAGCAAGCTTCCAGCCAAACATACAACAAATTCAAATTGAAAATAAAGACATTAAGGTGGCGGTTACAAATTTATTAAAAACCACCAAAAAACAAGTAAAAAGTATATGGGAAGTGAGTAGCCTACAAAATTACTTGAAGAACAAAATCATCCCTAGAGGTCTGAGAATTAATACAATCCCTGCCACTAATCTGATGAATGAAACATTCATAACAAAATGGAAAGAAATTCTCTTTAAATGTTCCTGTGACTTGATGTCTCTGATTGTAGAGACAGAACAACAAAATCTAGAAATTGTTAAACACAAAGTAGTTACCAACCAAAAAGAACTTGAGAAATTTAAAGAGTCACCAGAGTATGAAAACCTCTGTACAAAGCTGAACACCAATATTGAAAAATTTAAAAAAGAGCTTAAGGAACGTAAACAACGTAAATTTTGGAGAGACCAAAATGATTTCAAGTTGGGAAACATATATAGGAGATTTCCCTCTAGCAAAAATACTCTAACATCAGACATAAGTTCATCAGAATGTGACAACTCAGATATGGAGGAAAGTGCTCCTAGAAGTTGGAATAGATCTAATACATCCTTTAATAGGAAGAGATATGATACTAGATCAAGATCTTATGCTAGGACACCTATAAGGCCTTACAATGAGTCTTTTTTAGAAAGAGGCCAAGCTCCCCAAGGACACATAGATCATCCTATAAGAACCAGAAGGAACCAAAAACGGTAGCATATAGCCCAAAAAATCTAAGAGATACTAATCCTAAGAGTCACCTAGTTGTTAATCTATCAGAATTCACACTCAATGAGACCCATATCTCTATTCTTACAAAAGGATTAACTTTTGTTCCCACATCTATAACCAACTCCTTCACACACATCAAAGATGTCAATTTGTTTGCAAGAAAATTGGCTCTTAAAAAATTCTATTTAAACAAAAGTCAGAGGGAGTTCCTACACTTAGGAGTAGATAAAGAGGATATAGAAGCATTGAAGGCCTTAATGTTTTTACTAGAAGAAAATGAACCTAATACTAACAATCTACCTCCAAAGAAATGGAAAAACAAAAGCACGTTCACACCCCAATTGAAAGAATATGCTAATATATGGGTCTTCTTACAACAAGTGTGTAATGACATTGAACAGATTGATCAGAGAATGATAACTAGGAAATATAATCTCTCTAAGGAAGAGTATGAAACATTAAAAGAACTAAGAGCAAACAAAGAAATTCAAATAAAACCTGCAGACAAAGGGGGCAATGTAGTAGTCATGGGGAATAGAGAATATAAAGAAATGTGCAATAGGATCCTTGAAGACAACACTACTTATGAAGTCATACCCAAAAATCCGACAATAGAATATAGAAAGATATTAAAGAATATTCTGGACAAAGCTAAAACCAATGGCATCTTAGATGAAAGCACCTATACCTTCTTACTGCCTAAATTCCCAGTTATATCTACCTTCTATGCACTACCCAAGGTACACAAAAAAAGCACACCGATCCCAGGTAGACCAATAGTCTCAGGCACAGATAACTTGTCACACAACTGTAGCCTATTTTTAGACCATCACCTAAGGGGATCAGTGATAAGCCTTCCCTCATATGTTAGGGATAGTATGGACATCCTTAACCAATTAGAAGATCTGAATGTACCCACACATACCTGGTTAGCTTGCATAGATGTCGAAGCCCTATACAGTAGTATCCACCACAGCTATGGATTAAAAGCAGTTGAATATTTCTTACAAATGAGAGATTCAAGATCTGCTGAATTTCATCAATTTCTCCTTACCCTTCTAGAATTTGTACTTAAACACAACTATTTTACGTTTAATGACCAATGGATTCATCAATGTAAGGGTACAGCCATGGGCACACCATGTGCTCCAAGTTATGCCAATCTTGTCCTGGGGTGGTGGGAGGAAAAATGTGTTTTTAATGAAACACAGACCAACTGGACTAACAAAATTCTGCTATGGCGTTGCTACATAGACGATATCCTAGTGATATGGGAAGGTACAAAAAAGGAATTTGAAACCTTCATGTTATCTCTAAATGAGAATACTCTGGGTTTAAAATTCACCCATGAGATCAACAAAGAGAAGGTAAATTTTCTTGACTTAAAAGTCTATAAGGATAACGATGGTAACATCTCCACCTCTACTTATAGAAAAGATACAGCGACAAACACCTTACTACACTGGGATAGTCAACATTATGAACCCATCAAAAGAGGTATCCCCAAAGGACAGTACTTGCGTATCCGAAGAAACTGCAGTACAGAGGATGAATTCCAAATTGAAGCTCAAAAACTAAGACTACGATTTAAGGAAAGAGGTTATCCTAAAAAATGTTTAAAATTGGCCTACCAACATGCCCTAAGTTGTAACAGAGCAGATTTGCTCAATGTTCATACAAGGAACAAGACCCAAAGGACAGATACAACCACAAATATCACTCCCATAGAATCAAAACAGAAACTGCCAAAAGATAGAAAAGGAGAAAACACACCAAGGTGTATTATGACTTATGGATATGACTCTGATACCATCAGAAATATTCTAAGTAAACATTGGCATCTGTTATTAAGTGATGAAGACCTTAAAGACATTTTACCAACCAGAATCCCCATTACTTATCGTAGAGGTACTAACCTCAGGGATATGTTAGTACACAGCCATTTCAAAGAAAATAACCCACGTCAAACATGGCTACAACCCCCTAAAGGATGTTTTAGGTGTGGGCGATGCAGCTTTTGTAAATATATAAAACCCACTAAAAGATATGAGCATCCAATTACTAAGGAGATATTTGAGATTGACAAATTCTACAATTGTCTATCTACAGGGGTTGTATATGTGGCAACATGCCTCTGTAATAAAATCTACGTAGGCAAAACCCGTAGACAGCTGCGCCGTAGAATAGGAGAACACATATATGCTATCAATTACTCCTATGACACACCTATTGCACGCCATATCAAATACTATCATAACAATGACAGTAATGTTCTTCGTTTCTGTGTGGTTGATAATGTGGAATCAGGCCCTAGAAAAGGAGACCTTGAAAGGAAACTCTTACAATGTGAGGCGAGATGGATCTATAAACTGAGGGCCCAAACACCTAGGGGATTAAATGAAGGTTTTTCATTTACTCCATTTATTTGAATATTGGGCAATATAGATCTTTTATCTTTATTCTCATCACCTATACCTAAGGAATTTCACACTAGCTATACTAGCTTTAACAATGGTTGTCTTCAATCTACTACTTTGCCTCTCTTTTATGAATAGAATTTTATGACCCACTCACTCATTTTCTCAACATGATTTTTACTTTCTTATTAGATGCACATAGAGGATACTTAGATAAGAGTTATATATTTTTTAGTAGGACCTTTTTCACTATTATAATGGCTATATGCCCAGTGACACATTTATCACTTGTATAATGATGGCTGATGGCCATATTTATTTCCTGTGCATATATTCTATAACAGCACATCAAAGCACTGATTTACATAGATCACTTATCACTAATAACTTATCTCCTCACCTATATTTGTATATTTTTATTACAAATATATCCCCTTTGTACTTATAGTACACCTTGCCATCACTTGTCTTATTTTCACTTTTTCACTACCAGTCATTCAGCAACCACAATAATGTAGTGAGTCGGCTCCACGATTGGGGGTCAACAACATATATATTAATTCTATTCACTACTACCTGCCAACATCAGCAGGCTAATTTATGTATTTATCGACTTATATACTCTATAAGTTGCACACCATCTTAATAGATATACCTCTAATATATTGGACTTCAGATCCAGCTAACTTATCTCATTTTGTATAGAATGTTATGGGATACTGATAGAGTCACAGAGGAAATTACTATGCTATTCCTTCCAGCACTTTTATCCTCCACTTTTTACAATTCATAACATAAGGTTTTCCCCTTATACTATACAATATGTATGATCAGAATTATGATCACTATGTCTTCTCTTTCAAATATCATATGACATTACATTCCCAGATTCTAGTACCATTCAACTATTGACTCAGACTGAACCGTTTATTTCACTTGGTTCATATTAATTTGATCTATATCAAACATATATTTATAGGAGGCCTGTCTCTCTATTAAAACATGGCCTCTATACAACCACGATTTCAGTATTGGTTTCCAAGGCAACCAAGCTACTATATAAGATCAGCGACGACACTATCGCCTCCCCCTTTGAAAAAGACGTCACAGCACGTTGAAACGCGTCAGGCATAGGCGTTTACACGCATACGTGCGTCATCACGCACAGCGCTGTCCACGCTATACCAGGAAGTGAAGCCATGCAGCACTAGTGTCTCTATTAAAAAACATGGCACTAGTTAGATAACTAGTATGGTGCACTTAGAAGTATACAGGAGGAATGCATAGGCCACATGATGCTAAAGAAGCCATATTAGACACTAGGAGATAAGTGTATCCTATAATGGGGAACTAAAAAGGTTATATCAGCCCACAACCAGAGTCTATTCCTTCAATGAAGACATAAATATTGCCAAATACTTGTCACAGACCATTTTGTGGGTGCAAGCAGTTATAATGTATTAGGATTGGCATGTTACAATCGAAAGAATTATATATAGGACACATACCAAAGAATAAGTCTCCTATAGCTCTCATATAGAGATATTACAATTACCTGGCTTCTTTTTTCCATCAAAAGCAGCACTTGCTTCCATCTACCATACTATCCCCAATATTTTGTCACTAAAGCAAGTCTGTACTAAATGCCCTTTTGGGTAAACTATACAAAACAGACTGTGTGACATATTGGTACAGAGTTACCTGTAGTGGAACATTACATTTCTCCTCAAATATTCCAGAGATAATTCTAGTCTCTATATATTTGTCTAAAGTGAAATTTATCACTATTTCTCAGAGGAGACGTCTCTTTTTCTATTGTTTTTAGAGTGTTTTTAATCTTCCTTTTTTATTTCTCGTCGTTGTCATTATTTAATTATGAATTTAATAAACTTGTTGGCCAAATTGTAAATATACCCTGTTCATAAGTCTATTCAATTTAGTGGAAAACACTACAAGGGAATTCACTCCCTAGGATTATAAGTAGTTAATTTTAGAATACCTTGGCAGTCCTTTAAGGAACCGCATGGCATAAGGGTTTCATTATGTTTTAGGTGCCACAGAGGGGAATGGAATCCTGGGGCTTCCATTCTGTGTATGGGAGGTACTTGTAGATAGGCAACATGCTTTTGTAATTAAAATGTATTACCACCTCTAGTTTATTGCATTTTGCATGCATTTATGCACCTGTAAAAGCTACTGTTTGTTTCCAGAGATCTACTTCCTGAAATGGGAGGAGACTGCAAGTAAAGTCAGTAGGACTAATGAGAAGCTTATTAGCTTGCAAGCACATACCCTTCGGAAAAAATAACACAGGATAAGGTCTTAAGAGACAATGGAATCCTACAGTAAAACATAAATAGAAAAGTTGTGCTTATATTTCTTTTTTATAATAATTATCAAGTTGGTTATTCAAAGTAAAAGCTTAAAAAAAATCACGACAATGTACATTTAAATAATAATAATAATAAAATAAGAGAGAAAATGTGAGAGTGATATTGCTCAGTGGCAAGATGGCTAACAATACTGGGTAACACTGTTTCTTCCTTTACCTGGAGCTCCAACTAATACACTGGCTCAGATCCAGCATTTCTTGTAGGATCAATGATCCCTTCAATGATATCTTCTAACCCTGGCCCTTCACTCATTTCCTCCTCTCATCTGCCATGCTCAGCCTCCAGGGATGCTAATTCTGCCCAGACTCCATGTGTTTGTATTTTGCCCCTCTATGTCTAAAATGTTCCCTCCACCACTCTGTAAAACTTACTCCTGACTTTCCCACGTGCAGGCTATATTATATGACCACTTGGGGGCAGATAACATATTACATACTGGAGTCAGTCACCTGAAATTACTCTCTATTATACCTCTTCCCTCTACCAGTAAAGAAAACCCATTGCACGTTTACACAATTCCCCACCTAAGAAACCTTTCCCCTTCTTCCTGACCCTTGCTATTCCTTAAATTTCTTCCCCAGGTTTCTGCCTCTTCCATTCCCTTTAGATTGTAAGTAGCGATTTTCTTGTAGGGTGCTTTGGAAAAAAGCCCTTTCTACAAAGATTCTAAGCTCAAAACAGGAATCTCCATTTTCTTCAGTTGTTAATATTATATTTTTCCCTGTTCTCTTACCCTGTACAGCTCTACGGAATATGTTGGTGCGTTACAAATAAAAGTTAATAATAAAATAATAATAACTATATTTTTTTCAGGTTTTGAAGTCTTTGTGTAGTACTACATTTCAAACCAAACATCACCAGAGGTCAACTCTCTTCTTTCAGTTTAGCCCACTAAAGCCTTCTTCAACAATACCTAAAAGCTGAGGCTTCATTTCTCTACAATTAGACTCACTGCTAAAACCATATTTTCCATTTATTCCTTGTAGAGATGTGCCAAAAGGTAATATTAATGATCCTATCTGTAGCACATTGAAAAGGAGTGAGGTACGACAAGTCTATCCCTCAAATTATATTCGGGTTTACAAGGTAGTATCATACATATTAATCTGAAATAGCATCATGGCAAATAGCATGAATCAGGACAGCCAAGACTAGATCCTTTGCATGGGTAATTGTAAACCGGTAATCTATGGCTTTAAATAGTATAGTGAATTTGAAATGAATGCTAATTTCAGGCTTCAGATTCATAGACACATGCCCAGCTTAAGGCAAACATCTAGGTACAGCATGGCATTCGCTAGTGGGAAGTGAAAACAGTACAAGTTCTTCATTTTTATTCATGCACTGGAAAATCTATCATAATTCATTCTACACAACTCATCCCTGTTTCTCTTGTCATTATGCAATATTGTCATGGTTTCTGTAAAAACGAAAAAACTGTTTTCCTATTTTAGATTTCCGCAGTATCAGATAAATGCACTGGTGCAATTGCATGGCTAATGATTCCAAAAGGCCATGTTTTACTCAGATCAGTAAAGAGTGGAGGTTCCTGTCAAAAGGTGGAAAGCACATGCGTTACCAGAAAATAATAAATACAAAAAAAGCATACACCTAGCCGCTAACTCTTTACTTGCAGAAAACAAAAGCATCAAACATAACTTGTATTGTCTTAAATTTTTAAGAGCTGGCACTTATATGCTGGATTATAACCTAAATTCCTTAATTATATTATTAAATGTATCATAAAATATAAATTGTAACAATAATGCAATGTATAAGTCTCACTTTCAAAAAGTAATGTGTAAGCACTAGGATTAATATCTAGATATTTAAATAAAAGTCCACCATATGAAATTGACAAATTGCAGTGCATATCTGCACATGGGTTGAGAGCTGGCTAAAAGACAGGAAGCAAAGGGTTGTTGTAAATGGAACATACATAGATTGGACTAATGTGGTAAGTGGCGTTCCTCCTGGTTCAGTATTAGGTCCCCTCCCTTTTAACATATTTATTAATGACTTAGAAGTAGGACTGGAAAGTATTGTCTAAATTTTTGCTGATGAAACTAAGTTGTTCAAGGTTATTAAATCAGAAAATTATGCACTTTCCCTCCAAAGGGATTTGCATTAATTAGAGAAATGGCAACTAAATGGCAGATGAGATTTAATACGAATAAATGTAAAGTTATGCACCTGGGAAGGAAAAATAGTCATGCAATTTATAACCTTAATGGAGAAAATCTAAGGGTATTAGATGTTGAAAGGGGATTTGGGAGTGCTTGTGGACACCACCTAGGTAACAGTGCTCTAAGCAAAGCATCAGCTGCAAAGGCAAATAGAATATTAGCATGAATTAAGAAGGGAATAGAAGCACAGGAAGCAAATATAATTCTACCTCTATACAAAACCCTAGTACACCCTCATTTGGAATATGGAGTACAATTTTTGGCACAGAGAAGGGCAACAAAACTAATAAGGGGAATGGAGGGGCTAAGTTGTGAAGTAAAACTAACCAAAATTAAACGTATTTTCTATAGAATGTGTCTAAGAGGAGATATGATTACCTTATATAAATGTATCCAGGGTCAATACAAGGCTTTGTCAAGGGAACTTTTTGTACCAAGAGGCTTTTAACTGACATCCTTTGAGGTTTGAAGTAAAAAAGTTAGATCCTAAAGAAAGAAAAGGGTTCTTCACAATAAGACGGGTTAATCCGTGGAATTCTCTACCAAGGGAGGTGGTGACAGCGGATTCGATACATAACTTTAAAAAGGGGTTGGATGTATTTTTAAATAAAAAGGGCATTCAGGGTTATCCTGGATAATTAGAGAGGGAATATTGATCCACGGAGGAATACAGTACCAAAGATCAGGAGGATTTTGCGCCCCCCCCCCCCCTTTGAGACAATTGGCCTTGTTTCAGTGGATTTTCTTAGGTTTGACTTCCTCTGGATCAAAAAACAAATTAAGATTAGGAAATGAAACATGCTGGCAGCATGACCACATCTGGGAATCCCACCCTGCTGAATTCAGCATCCTGGGCCTGGTTTCTGGTTAATTAGTGGACAACAGGATAGACTAAAGGGCGAGGTTTAAGTTGGGTATTTGCATGTGCTGTTTGTTTCCTGTTTAATGCCTGACTTGCCTTTGTTCAGACCCCTATTGTCTGAACAAAGGCAAACTAAAGTGGGTTCTTATTGGAAGTATTTTCTCCAGAGAAAATCCCTTTACCACTCTTCCAAAACCCAATCACCCTCTGGTGGCCTATAAGGGGAAGACATACAATGATTAAAGCATTAAAGAGAATTAATAAGTCTTTGTTTATTTTTTGCAAAGTTGGACATTATATAAGCTATATTCCACCTACTGCTTACATCATTCTTTGCAAGACATTTTAGAATAACATAGATATTAATTCACTAGCGACTTGCCCGTCAAAAAATGACAGCAATAAAATTGTAAGGCAGGTAATGCTGTTTGCCACAGAGAGTAAGTGTTTTTGTGGTATGAGATCATTCGGCGCTGAGCCTCTGGGATGGCGTATTTTTTTTTATCAGAGGCGCTTTTGCGCTTATTGTAAGGTCTGCGCTGATCTGCTTTTGGTGCTTCTTGCAAGGCTCTCCTCTGGTGTACTTTGTGTCCTATGAGGACCAATGGCGCTCCTTGTGAGGCACGCAGTGAAGGTCTTTGTGATTTTTTGTGATAGTGTGGCGTGTTTTTTTTCCTGTATATTTTTTTTTATGGTAATTAATTAATTAATGAAAGCATAAATTAATATACTTTACCTATTTGTAATTAATATATGCAGCAAGGAATGTGCTGAAGAGCTAACAATCTGTTTTGATCTTCCTGCAGCATACAATGTAGATTTGCTGTGTTGTTGAGCTGAGGTATTAGTGTCAGCAATGTGTGCAGTGTGTAGTGTAAATAGGCTGCGTGCGCGAGGGTAAGCCGTTTGTGTAGCTGGGTACTTCCGCATTCTGCAAGTTAGTGTTGTAAAATGGCGGCAAATGTGTATGTGCAGGTTTTTGTAAAAGTCGTATTTGCTTGGCGGTGTTTTGCGGCTTTAGGGATCGTCTAGCCTAGTTTTAGTTTTTTTCGGCTGCCATTTTTTCTCTCACTTAGGGGATTTTAGAGTGTCTAAACTTTTTAAATTGTAGTGAAATCGAGGTGTAACCTGACTTCCAGATACCCTGGGTGTCCCCCCTTGCAGTAGGTAAGTTTTTTTGTTGTTGTTTACTTTGTTTTTGTAATGTTTTCCGCTGTTCGCGGGTTGTCCGTTATTTTACGAGACCGTAATTGTTTTGATTCTAAGTCCCGCGGCTCATGTTTTTTTTTGTAAGTCCCTATTTAGTCATTGCGTGTTTTGTTTTTTGTTTTAAAGTCCCGCTTCTGGGGGAACACATAGGAAATATTGAACAGAGGGGAACACACAAGGGAGACACAGGGGGAACACATAGGAAATAGCACATTGGGGGACACACAAGGGAGACACAGGGGGAACACATAGGAAATATCACACAGGGGGACACACACAGGGGGGACACAGGGGGAACACATAGGAAATATCACACATGGGGGGACACATGGGAGACACAGGGGGAACACATAGGAAATAGCACATAGAGGGGACACACGGGGAACATATAGGAAATATCGCACAGGGGGGAGACTCAGGGGGGACACATATGATACAACACAGGGAACTTGAAGATTCACGCGTTTGTGTCTGGTGCGCGCGCCTGTATCCGGTGCGTGCTGTAGTCGTACTCGGTCGTGCTACCAATAATGTCAGTTCTGGTCAACAATTGCAAGAGTGAGAGCTGTACTATGTGAGCTCAGGGGAACTATTTTTAAGACAGTTATGCTATTTTCAAAAGAGAGGATAGTCATACCCACCCAATATGAGTACCTAACCAGAGGGCATTCCAAAGTATGTTGGTCCTGGTGGTCCCGTATCATGACAAACTAGCATAATAGTAGATTTTGATTTAATGTTTCATCTCCAATTGTCTACCGATACAAATTTTGAATCTGGACTTTCTTGTTCCTTTTGTAGCTCAATAAATAGTAATTTCCTTGAGAAAAGATGTACATGTTTTTATGTCTGAATATGATGTTGGACAAAACTCAAGCGCTTGAAGAAGACAGATATGTGTTTTATTCAGAGTCATATCAGATATTTTAATGGCTCTCAGTTTTTCATCCTTATTTGAGAGAAAGGACTCTTTGGTCTCCTTTGTTTCGTGAAGCCATTTTTGATTTGTTTTTTTTTATTTTGTGTGCCTCCTATTTTTTTTAAAAGAAGAGGAAGATTCCTCTGTGGAATCATATTTCTGATTAGCGACACTACTGTTATTTGTATCAGAGACATCTGTTGTATTTTTTATCCAAAGTAGTGTTAGTTTGTTTTTGAACATTTGTTTGTTTTTTTAGATTTCTTTTTTTCACACCATTCAGTAATCTGACATTTAAATTTGTAATTTAATACTCATTTTGTCCCTGATAATTTTCTCCAGTTTATCAAGTTCTGTCTAAAACTCTTTATATTTATGCTGGAAGAATATGTTTCCTTGTATTTTTTTCAGTTCTCTGTGTATCACCTTCAGAATCTTAGTAAAACTATATTAATTCAAGTAGAAGATGAAACCCTTTTCCTAGTAAGAAAATAGTACATTTATTTTTCCTTTACACCATGCAACACCTGCAGAGTACTTAAATGTCATCATAATGGTCTTTTATGATGTTAAAGTAATAAAAGAAGTACATTTGTACACTAAAATATTGATAGTTTGCCCTGATGCTTAGGCTAAAGCACCTTGTCTTTTTAAAAGTGTTTAGAAAGTTTCCTCAGACTTTACCACTAAAGTTGTGCAGTAATGTGACATCTGAAGGAAAGTCTATCGCACACTTTGCCATAGTGCTTCCTGCGTTATGTCAGTCTAATTTTAGAAATAAACAATGTTATAATATTTTATCATTTAAACACCTTTTTTTTTTTTAAAGATGGCAGTTGCTCCTCAATTATCTCTCTCTAATATCTGTTAGAGCAACAGATTCAACCAGTCCTAAGTATGGCAGGGAAACTTGTATACATGCTAGTACTGTCAATGCCATATCCAGCAATTCTTAAAACGCATGCTCCACAACTCCACCTTTATATTTCTACTATTATCACTAAAAGCTTCACAAGAAGACTACCTCCACACCCATGATCTATAGCTCCACTCTTGCTCTACATCACAGAAATACACTACCAATCACATAGAACCAGTTCCGAAAAAACAAAAAAACATATTAACATATGCTTTATTATATATAGTAAAGAACATGTTTCTCATTTTTTTTAAACAGTAAAGTAAACGATTCATCTCTGTGGGAATTTGAACCTAGAACATTCACAATCATAACTATCACCATTAACTACTGTGCTATCTGTTATATTGCTATGCTAACTGCTACAATATAATTAAGTGGTTACAAATCAATGAGCCACAGACTGATTCAAAGCCTATGCCACTTGATTCTAATTAATATTCATTACATCCTGTGCGATGCAGAGCCCATTACTCATTCAGGCAGATGTAACACATTGAAATAGCATGACTTCCATTGATAATAACTCCATGAATTCACCAACAATTTTAAAAATCAAAACACTTCTTCGTGCTATTTTACCATTTATCTAAAGGTGCAGAACACATTTTGGGACTTTTGTGGTGCTTTAAGCTTTTCAAAAGCTGCATTTGCATCTCAATTAAAATATATTGTTAACCATTGCAGCATTTACTTTTCCTTGCAAACAAAAATTGTCATGTTTAACATTTGTTCTGTTAAAAGCTTGCTAGAATTTTGGAGTTCTGTGTCTTTTGAATACTAAAAACTTATTTAAAATGCATACTCTCAGCTGAAGTGATATTGAATGTCATTAACCAAACTTTTAATATTTTGTGGCTATTTTATAATAGAGATTATTATAGAAACTTTACTGAATGTCATAACTAGTTAGCACAAATTCCTAGCTGACTTCATTACAGTTTAATATGAGGCACAGGCCTGTGGATCACAGCAGGACAAGGATATTAGGATCCTGTCTCATTAATGAAAATGGCTTCTTATTACAGAATGTCAGAATTCTTTTTAAGATTAAATGAACTGTCCAATTACTGTATTACAAATGACGATGTCCATGTATGAGTTATTAGAAAATGTTCTAAGTGTGAAATTGCTGCAGATATTTAAATGTATTCAAAACTATTTTAGAAAGAAAAATGCATTTACTTGTCATTTAAATTAAATGTTTATTCCATATAAACATAACTAATTAGTGTATACAAACACAAATTTGAAAATGAAGTAAAATCATCCATCTGTGTTGAACAGAACAAAATTTATATAAGATACATAAATGAGCATTGTGCTGCGTGTAAATGAGTATTGTGCTACATGTGTACTATAAAAAAAATTAACACATTCACCAATACCCTTGGGGATAGAGGCTAGCAAAAAGCACCCAAAAGTGCAGTAGAGAAAAAATCTTTAATTACACGTAAGATAGAAAATATTTTTACAGGAATGGAACAGGAGTCTGCAAACTGGAAAACCTGAAAACAGAGGCAAAGATATATGTAAACCACATAGAGTATATCCAGAATATCCAAAAAAGAAAAAAAATTCCAACACCATCTTGTTACATCAATTTCATTACATTAATTGCTGTCAATTGTGACTTTTTATCTAGTGCGGGGGGGGGGGGACTTCCATTTTATCTAGTGAGGAGGAAATATTTGCAATGCTGTAGGCGTGTTTAATTTTTGTTCAGCCAATATGAACCTGCAAAACTTTTTTGTGTAACTAATTCGATGGACATTTTTTACTGCTCCCAGTATTGTTGGATCGGTCACCAAAAAATATTATTTTTAGAATATGTCCTTATAAATACATATTAGAAAATTTGCAGCCTTATTAAATTGCGATTCAGTAAATTTAAAAGGGCTCTATTTAAGCACACAGCATATTTTTTTACAGAAGTTTTTAGTTTGTGAACTTCTATCCAAAAGCAGGGTCTTCACTAACTAAAAACTCCTGTAAATAAAATATGCTGTGTGCTTTAATAGAACCCTTTTATATTTACCGAATCGCAATTTAATAAGGCTGTTGGAATTTTACTGTCTTTTCTCATTAACATTGTTAGCACAAATGAAATTCAGGTTAAGATAAGTATATTATATAACATTTTCTGCTGACCTTAACAAAACCTGTAATTAGATATACATGGTCCAATCAAATTATTTTTACCACCAGCTAATATCCCAAATAACAGCTGTATTTCAGCATGGACAGCAACTATGCAGAGTGGTAGTGAGTCAATATGATGCTGGAAGGTTGACAAGGGTATATGGAGCCATGCAGACTGCAGTGCATCCGACAGCTGCTGAAGAGTGTGTGGTGAAGGATCCATACGGTGAACATGTTGATCGAGGTGTTCCCACAGGTGCTAGATGGGGGTCAAGTTCGGGTAATTTGTAGGCCAGGGAAGTACTTGAAAGTCTTCGTTGTGCTCCTCCAATCACTCCCGGACAATTCTGGCCATATGACAGGTTGCTTTGTCCTGCTTGAAGATTCCATCCGCTCCAGGGAAGATATTCAACATATATGTATGTAATTGATCTGCAAGGGTGGATAGATAATCAAATCGGTTGACAGTGCCTTCCAGAGGTATGAGTGAACCCAGGCAATGCCAAGAAAACAGTACCCAGACTGTTATTCTGCCGCCACCAGCTTGTGTTTTTCCAACAATGGAAATGTTTTTTCTCAGGGGTTTCTTGCCTGACATGCCAACGTCGGTCCAGTCGATGGAGCAGAAAACGTGACTCATCACAGAAGGCAACCCTTTGCCAATCAGAAGAGGTCCAATTTCAGTACTGCAAATTGAAGATGTTTCTGACAATGAACACTTATCAGTATGGGTGCAGTGATCAGCCGATTGAATTAGAGCCCATTAGGCAACAGGGTTCGCTGTACTATCATTTTAGACACATGTCTGGTAGCTCCCTGGTTCATTTGGATGGTGGGTTTCTCAACTGTAGCTTATTGCTTGGCCCTCACACACCTTCGGAGCCAACTTTCACCTCTGACATCAATGGCACGTGGTGCTCCGCAGTTTTGGTGCTGTTTATTTGCAATAGTGTTGTGTGTCCACTAAAAGTACACTTTAACCACAGCAGCACTTGAACAGTTCACAAACTGCGCTGTTTCCGAAATACTGCCACCCTTGGCCTGAAAGCCAAGGACCATCGCCTGACGTGAAAAGTGGGCGGTGTTGAAAATAATGTGACTTGACTCTATAATATTTACCATCTTGGCTGGTCAAATGAAAATATGCAACTCTTTAAATATTCTCTGGGCTTCTTTGCAAATCTTTTGTTTTCTATTGCTTTCAATGAAAGAGATTGTATTTATCCTACACCTGCAGTCTAGTAGTTTCTATATGTGGAGTGTTATGAGCAGCTTTACATGTGTTTGTTCCCTTTATGTGTGGCTTTTAGTGCCCCTTTTGAATGCACTTGCTTTAATTAATTAATTAATTATTTTTTTCTCTTTTCAACCATTCGGATAAAGCACATTAACTTGTAAGATTGCAGGAAATCATCATTGTATAGGCAGAGCTTGTTTTAATACTTTTCTACCCCAACCACTATATTATTTTAGGTAAAAAAATTATCAGTTTGACTTTTTATTTTTTTGTTTTCAAAATAAGTGACAATATAGAAAACAGAAATAATATCCAGGGTCCGACATCAACTTATAGAAAAAATGTCAATCTGCCTTTAGCCTTGCCCACTGCTCAATGAGTTTTGCTGGTACAGATTTTACTTGTTCCTTCTCTACTGACAGCATTGACAAAGCATTTAATCCTGACTCTTTTAATTTATTTTTCCTCAATTAAGCATTCTCATATTAGAAAAAAACTAATTTATGACTAATAGTCTTGTTAATATATATATTACATTATTTTGTCCCAATTACTGCATCAATGGTATAGCAAATTTTACATTTTATGACACACAAAAACCTGAAACATAAAGATTTTTTTTTTCTAATTACTTCAGTCTACATTGTATTTCCTCCTTCCCCTCACTTTGATTGGATATCAGTGTCTGGTGCTCTCTTTTCTGCATTTGATTCCGTCGTTTACTCCAACTTGTTAATTAGCAGCTTATTAGATGCATGATACCAACAGACATATTGACATACTATGGACACAAAATTGTTGAAGTACACAGGACCCCTGCTCATAAATTATATAAAACATAACTGAATTATACATATAGTTATTCTGTGGTTGATTATATTATACATAACTGGGAGCACAGAGAAAATAATAGAACTCATTCTTGATTCATTGTATAGTATAGTTCTTAACGGGACAAGGGTCCTCATTTTTTTGGGGGGGCGTAACTCGGCCGCAAGTCGGTGGATCCCTGCTATCGGCTTGCGGCCCCGTGTAGCACTACGTCTATGCTTCTATTCAATTGGCTGGTGCTGCAAGGACGTACCCTTTCCAGCTAGTCGCAAACCATGCTATTGGCAGTAGGCATTGGCCGCGAACCCTTAAATCGTGTTTCAAGCCCGCAATCTCGGAGCACTGTAAATGCAAATATAAATTAAATCCAGCACTGTATAGCACTGTAAATGATGGGGAACACAATAAGGGACATGAGGATTAATTGCAACGATTTGTAAGTAAGCCGTTTGCGACACCTCCGTGGCCCAAGTAACCTGTGGTTCGATTTTAGCAGGTCTGACGTGGTACTTCAAGCTCCAAGCCCGTAGAACACGAAAATGTAACATCAAATCAAATATTTTTTTTATGGCGATTTGAGAGTATGGCAATGTTGTGCTATTAATTCAAAGACCTAAAATCACTTTCACTTCTAATAAAAGTACAGGATGCATTTTTTATCTGCTTACTTAGTGCTACGTTTTCTAAGTAAGACCGTTGAGGAACCTCTTTTGTGTAGGTAAACTGTGGTTCTCATTTAGCCATTTACGGGCTTGACAGAGGCTGAATCATAGCAATTGAATAGCGAATAGGGATTTCTGGCGGCCACGATCAAAGGCTTTGATGGAAGTAAGCTGAGATTGAAGCAAATTGCAAAGAGATCACAGCTCAAGGCTTGTAACCCGATCAGAGGTTGCAGACGTAAGCCAATTGAATAGCTAAAACTGAGGCCCCAAGGAATGTTTTTTTTCTATCATGTGTTTAAAAAAAAGAATGTTTAAAAAAATATAAAGTATCTTCTCTCAAGTCATATATGTTTAGAATAGGTGCCATGGATGTCCTGCTCTATGGCATATGCCTTATTTATACATGCCAGGAAGGTCCTGAAAGGACCTCCATGGCTATTGTAGAACTCCCATGGCATACGAGTTAAATATGTATACCACTGGGGTCTGTTAGAGACCCATGTGGTAGGGATTAATATACAGGTGCCATAAAGGTCCATGGTATGAGGTTAACTGATAGGTGTCTTTAGGGTCTCAATAGACCCCATGGTTATTGTAATTAGTGGGGATCGGGAGATAGCAGGGGAGGGAATCCCAGTTGGTTCATTTCTCTGCATGTAAGGAGGGAATCTCTGGGGTTTCCCATTAACTGTACTGTAAATGGGGGAATCCTGGGGGTCAAAGGGAGTAAGAGTATTGGAGGGGGAATCCATGGGATCCCCCTTGTATATGTCCTGTTGGGTGCATTTATTAACCTCTTGATATTAAAAAATAAAGCTTTATATCCAACTCAATTGAGGGGTTATGGTACTGATGCTTAAATAATTTTCTGCGGTGTGTTTCTGCATCTACAGGTGGTCTGGATTACAGTAAAGAAGGGCTTATGCATGCAGATGTATAATACATGTTGATTGTATACAGCACCATTTAAGCGATTGGAATTACTTGAAAGGATATTTCAAAGGTATAGGTCACCATTATTTGCACAATCTGCTCATTTGAACACCTCTAAGGCTTAGCAGAGTACATATATAGAACCAATGAATAAGCACTCGGCCAAAATACATTGTATTGTTGAAAGCAACACAACAAAAGTAGTCATAGAAATGGAGTGTTTATGTTATGAAATAGTCAAACCAGACTAGATTTATTGTGTTAAAAAATAACTTGAGAGTAATATCTAGAGTATTATCAGATATCTTTCTCTTATGATGTGTATATAATTTTGTGTTTTATTTTTGCATGTTAAGAAAATATTCCATAAAAAGTATTAAAAATTGTTGGTTAATTATCTTGTATAAATACATCCAGGACTAGTATAAGGCTTTCTCAAACAAACCTTCCCCGATATGATTATGGTTGAAATAGATTATTCATTGAGGTTTAAGAAAAGGAGACACATTTTTTTTGCAAAGAAACAAGGTGGTTATAGTAAAGACAGTGATGTTAAAGAACTTGCTAGGGGTTTTATGATAGCATATGTTATAAATAATATAAAAAAAACAGTTGGGTATATTTTAATTTTACAAAACATGGTACTTTTTTATGACTTTTTATATATTACTGGAATCCTTAGCTGTTTTATAACTGGTCTCACAGCCTGCTTTGGACTTTTAGATGTACTGTACTTGAGATTTCTTTCCCTACTATATTAGAGTGTATATACCAGCTACCATCATATCCATCAAAACTTATTTGATGCCTAGATGAGCATGGCCTTGATCTTCTTAAAATAGTTGGAAAGCTGAGCAAGGCAGATATCAAATGTTCAGCTTCTAATATTGGGAACAATCTTTTTTTTTTTGTTGCATATAGGAACATTTAATATTTTCAAACTAGTTCACAGGAGGGATTGAAAGAATGGATTTGATGTCCTATGTTTATCAATCTTTACAACTATGCAATAGTATAATGGCAGTAATCACCCATTCTAGATAATCTGTGCATAAATAGGATGTTAGTTCTATATGTAGACATTACTTACATAACTCATCTCATTTCAGACACTAGCAGAGAAATTGTTACAGTATATATTTTTATTTTTTATATTTATCTAATGTTATCATTTGTCAGAGAGGATCTTTAGAAAAAGAGACCAATTTTTCTTAGTACGTTTACTTAAAATCATTTCAGACGAAATGACTGTAAGTTATTTCTTTCAAGAACATTTTGTTTCCGTTTAAATATTGTGGGAGCTGAATGTTGCTTCTCAGAAATCTCTTATTGATTTGTGGGGGGTTTCTGAAACTAAGATCCAGGGCTATACCAATGGTTGCTGCAGAAAAGATGTTATTAATTATTAAAAAGTTAGGTAACAAACTAAAATGTTGTAGTGGCTTAAATTGGCTATAGACCCTCTGTTGGTCAGACCCTCTGATTGTAATGACATTGAGGTTATTTATTGAACCTAATTAAATGTCATGATACATTTTTGAAGGAAATGTGTAAATCACATACCAGTATTTGTTCCAAGTTCATAAAAATAATATATAGGAATATTTAGCAAAGAAAATACATGGAATCTTATGGATAATCCTAATCAAATATGAATAGCCAGTGTCCTTGGGCCTAAATAAATGAGGACTAATTACAAACAGAATGTGATCAGTTTATCTCCTAAGCATTATATGCAATTATGGAATAACAGGGATTAATGAACTCAGCAGTCTAAAGTCAATTACAGTATTCATATGATTTGTTTTTACTTACTCTCCATTTGATAACCCTCCAGTGACAATCCTTGATGCACTGGTCCTCAATCTTCAGCCCTGCATAAAGCAGGCACATTTGTGTTGATAGAAAAAATCAGGCCTCTTCTTGCTTGTTTGAAGTCCCTCAATCCTCATTTCCTTCCCACGGAAAGGGCCTTCACCTGCTGCTCAAAAATGGATTCACAATACTAATGGAGCTTCTCCTCTGAATAGCTCCCCCGCCGACCAACAGCTTTCCAACATTGCTCTCACCTTGTATAATTGTTTTATGGCTTCTTATGGGCTCAAATATTAATCAGTCATATTTCACCCAATCAGAATTTAGTGTTTGAATTACTCCGGCCCAGTTTCAGATTGGTTAAAAGTTAAATCAATCAGAATGCACCGACTGAAATCTGTGTTATTCGATTGGTTAGCATTTCACCAATTATAGTTACATAGTTAGATATAGTTACATAGGGCCTCGTTCTATTATCGGCCGTAAAACAGCCGCAAGCCTGCGATTCCTTGCGGTGGTTCCGTAATCTTGCAATTCAAATATACGGCCCGCAAGGATCTCCCCTTACAGCTGGCCGTATATCTTGCAACCGGCCGTAAGCTCAGAAAACTTAAAACGCAAAAATAAATTCAAGCCTGCACTGTACAGCTCTGTAAATGCTAGGGATCATATTGGGGGACATGAGGATTAATAGCAACCCCCTCTCAAGCTTGCACATCAGCCCAAATCCGAGTTTACATTAACTCTTTATTTTCCGGCTGCAGCGTGGGCGGGTCCAAGCCCTCTGGACTTTTTACATGGATTTTTGTCATAAATTAAAAAATATTTTTTTTACGGATTTGAGTGTAGGGGAATGTTGTGCTATTTTTGCTAACACCTACAATCACTTTATAGTCTCCTCAGAGTGCAGAATGGCTTTATTTTGGCTTTATAATGTGCTTAATTGGTGCTAGCAGGACCTTTTTCCTGCAAGTAAGCTGCTGCTCGCTTTTAGCCTTGCAGAGAGGGTTCCCGGAGTAATAGAATAGCAACCGGGCTTTTCTTACGGCCGAAACTCTTGCGGCCGTTTTAGATCAAAGGCTTTCCTCCGACGCGAGCGGCCGCAAGGGATAGCAAGGCGCCGCATCCCCTACGGCCGATAATAGAATGAGGCCCATAGTATTTAAGGCTGAAAAAAGACTTTCAGTACCATCAAGTTCAACCTTTTAAGTTCTCCTCTGATCTGCAATATGCGGATTAACTATTAATTAATTAGTTGTATAAAAGAAAAATCTATTCCCTCCTGATCCCAGACACCGGCGACCGGACTTCTCCCTGGATCAATACTGCCTCTCTAATTATCCATGATAACCCTGAATTCCCTTTTTAATTAGAAATAAATCCAGTCCCCTTTTAAAGTTATCTATTGAATCCGTTGTCACCACCTCCTTTGGTAGAGAATTCCACAGATTAACCACCCTTACTGTGAAGAACCCTTTTCTTTCTTTAAGGTGGAATCTTTTTACTTCTAACCTCAAGGGATGTCCTCTTGTCAGTTGAAAACCTCTTGGCACAAAAAGCTCCCTTGACAAATCTTTATACTGACCCTGGATGTATTTATATAAGGTTATCATATCTCCTCTTAGAAGCCTTTTTTTCTAGAGAAAATAAGTTTAATTTGGTTAATCTTTCCTCATTACTTAACCCCTCCATTCCCCTTATTAGTTTTGTTACCCTCCTCTGTACCTTTTCCAGCTCTAAAATGTCCTTTTTATGAAGAGGTACACAAAATTGTACTCCATATTCCAAATGAGGGCGTATTAGAAATTTGTATAGTGGCAGAATTATATTTGCTTCCCTGGCTTCTATACTCTTCTTAATACATGCTAATATTTTATTTGCCTTTGCAGCTGCTGCTTGGCTTTGAGCACTGTTACCTATGTGGTTGTCCACAAGCACTTCCAAATCCCTTTCAATATCTGATACACCTAGATTTACTTCATTAAGATTATAAATTGCATGGCTATTTTTCCTTCCCAGATGCATAACTTTACATTTATTCATATTAAATCTCATCTGCCATTTAGATGCCCATTCCTTAATTTAATGTAAATCCCTTTGGAGGGAAAGCACATCACTATCTGATTTAATTACCTTGCACAACTTCATGTCATCAACGAAAATGGAGACACCACACGCCAATCCTACCTCTAAGTCATTAATAAATATGTTAAAAAGGAGAGGACCTAATACTGAACCCTGAGGAACCCCACTTACCACATTAGTCCAATCGGAGTATGTTCCATTTGCAACAACCCTTTGCTTCCTGTCGTTTAGCCAGCTCTCAATCCATAAGCAGATATTTACTGCAACTCCTCTATCTCTTAGTTTTTACAATAGTCTCCCATGTGGCACTGTATCAAAAGCCTTTGCAAAATCCAAAAAGACTACATCCACTGAGTTGCCTTGATCCAGATTCCTACTAACCTCCTCATAGAAACTAATTAGATTTGTTTGACATGACCTATCCCTCATAAATCCATGTTGACTCCTACTTATAATCATGTTCAAATAGACATATTATTGTATATTATCACTTATTAACCCTTCTAAAAGCTTCCCCACTACAGAAGTGAGGTTCACTGGTTTATAATTTCCTGGATTTGCTCTTGCTCCCTTTTTAAATATAGGTATCACATCAGCTTTTCTCCAGTCATCTGGTAGAGACCCTGTGTTGAGTGAATCTTGAAAAAATAAATATAATGGTTTGGCTATTACAGAACCCAGTTCCCTTAGTACCCTTGGATGTATCCCATCAGGACGCTTTATTAACATTTATTTTTTCCAACCTCTTTTGGGTTCTTCCTGTGTTAACCAATTATTTGTCAAAGGTAGTGTAGCCCCATTATGTTGCTGTGTCCCAACCACTGGTACCTCCCTTGTGTATACCGAAGAAAAGAACCTATTTAGCTCATCTGCCTTTTCCTGGTCACTAATTATCAGATGGCCTGTGTCACATTGTAATGTTCCTATAGCTTCCTTCCTCGCCTTCTTCCCATTAAAGTACTTAAAAAATATTTTAGGGTTAGTCTTACTCTCTTTTGCAATTAATTTTTCATTTTCTATTTTAGCCAGTCTAATAGCGCTTTTGCAAGCCTTGTTGATTTCCTTGTACTCATGTAAAGCAGTCTCTGTCCCCTCTTGTTTGTATAATGTAAATGCCTGTTTTTTACTCTGTATCTTGATCTTTAAATCATTGTTAAGCCACATTGGATGGGATTTACTCCTTTTACTTTTATTCCCACACGGTATATGCCGATGTGTATGTATATTTAGTAAGGATTTAAATGTTGTCCATTTATGCTCAGTATTTTTACCTGCCAGTTCTCTGTCCCAGTCTATACTTTGTATTGCTGCCATTAGGCCGTTAAAATCTGCCCTTTTAAAATTAAGAGTTTTCGTTGGCCCCTTAAAATTTTGTTTTTTTAATTTAATCTCAAATGAGACTGTGTTGTGATCACTGTTTCCCAAAGGTTGCCCTATTCCAACATTTGATACTATATCAATATTATTTGTGATGAGTATTATTATTATTATTATTATCCTTTATTTATAACGCGCCAATATATTCCGCAGCACAATACAGGGGTTAGGTACAAGTATAAACAATACCCCACAATGAAAATAATGGAAGACCCTGTTATTGAACTTTCAATCTGATATACACTGTGCTTTCCCTTAAGCACCTCACAAGATTAAAACTTACATTCTAAAGGGTATGGGTGAGGTACAGGAGAGTGAGAGATGCATAGTGAATGAAGAGGCTAAAGATGATAGGCTTTTTTGAATAGATGTGTTTTTAAAGAGATTTTGAAGGATCTGAGGCAGGAAGATAGTCTGGTGGTGCGAGGTAAAGAGTTCCAAAGAATAGGGGCAGCATGTGAAAAGTCTTGAAGATGGGAGTGAGAGGAGGTGATGAGAGAGGAGAAGAGAAGAAGGTCATTAGCAGAGCGAAGAGGGCGGGTGGGAGTGTATTTTGGGATGAGAGCAGAGATGTAGGAGGGTGCACTATTGTGGAGGGCTTTATATGTTAGGGTTGATTTTGAATTGTATTCTAGACGCTATGGGAAGCCAGTGGAGTGCCTGACAGAGAGGTGCTGCAGACACTGATCGTTTAGTATGGTAGTATGAGTCTAGCGGATGCATTCAAAATGGATTGGAGTGGAGACAGTAAATCAAAGATAGCTTCATTTCTAGTAGGCTCTTGTACAACCTGGGCCAGATAATGATCCCTGAGGGTCTCATTTATCCAGTTTATTTCAGGGTAATTAAAATCTCCCATTATTAGAACTTGACCATGCTTAGCTGCATTCATTTTCAATCTGTAACAATAATTGTATTTCCTCACTTTCAGCTATTTTTGGGGGTTTATAGCATACTCCTAGTAATATTCTTTTGGAATTTGCTGCTCTGCTATTTAACTCTACCCACAAACATTCAGCTTTATCACTAGGTCCACCATAACTATCTTCTCTGACTATAAGCTTAAACTTAACAAACAGACAAATCCCTCCACCTCATTTACCATTGCCTCTATCTTTCCTAAATAGGTTATAACCATCCAGATTAACAGTCCAGTCATGAGATTCATCCCACCACGTTTCGATAATGCCTATTAAATTCCATTTTTCATTAATTGCTAATAATTCTAACTCTCCCATTTTTCCTGGCAAGCTTCTGGCATTAGCAAGCATACACCTTATGTTATGTGTCTGTAGTTCTGAAGTGCCTGCCACTATACTTGAGTTACTTAGTACAACCTCCCTATTGACTATAGTACCCCTCCCCCATCTCCTCCCCTATGAGTTGTTAATTCATCCCGTATACCCTCTACACTTTCTGCCCCATTACTTATATCTAGTCCCTCCCAACATACTAGTTTAAAAACTCCTCCAGACTTTCTACCATCCTATCCCCTAATACAAAAGCTCCCTCATCATTAAGGTGCAATCCATCCCTACTATAGAGATTGATCCGAAGTGAGAAGTCAGCCCAGGGCTCTGTTTTCCCTTATTCCCTGGTCAGCCAATCAAAATAGGATCAAAATAGGGTTTCCTTCTAGAAATCCTAAAATTTGTGGTACTCGGTGAGACTTCTGATTAAATTTGGATATAAATCCAGATATTACGTTCCAGATACTACTAACTGGAATCATTTTTGAATAAGTGACTCTATACCCAAGGTGATGAGTTTACATGTTTGTCTTAGGAAAATGCTGAAAGATAAGGACCAGAGGAATATCCACTAAATTAAAGTCTTCTGTATCGTGATAAATAACATAATTCTTCCACCCATAGTTCACTATCTCCATAATATGTTGCAAGAATTGTACTGTTGGGTTAGAGGTCATAACTTTATATGTGGAGTTGTCTCCAAGGAGTAGAAAAGGTTTTATCAATATGTCTGCCTGTTCAAGACCACCAAAGAACACCTTGTCTGTTTTTTATAACTATATGAACGTTCTCTCTATTCTCCTTAATAAAAACATTTATGTAATACCCACTTTGGTTACTTCTTAGGCTTAAACTCATCATGAAACTGACTTTACACTCAGAAAAGTATTTGGATTTTATCCTTCCCTAACGCAATTAGTATATGAACTTCCCTTTTTTTCTATTTTTTTCTCTCATTTGCTTGCTTCTTTCCTCTCTCCTAATTCAAGTGTTAATTGATCCTCCTTACTTTAGGGACTGAATTGTCTAAATTCAAGTACAATTCAGACTAAGACCAATGTTTATAACAAAGCTTCTAAAAAGATTGTTATTGATTGCCAGTATTAGCATATTTCAAATTTGTCTGTGTGTGTGAGCATGAAGTCAGTACACCCCTCACATTTTTGTAAATATGTTAGTATATCTTTTCATGTGAAGAAATCACACTCTGTATAACAGTGTAAATTTCCTGACCCCTCAAAATAACTCCACACACAGCCATTAATGTCTAAGCCGTTGGCAACAAAAGTGAGTACACCCCTGTGTGGAAATGTCCAAATTGGGCCCAAAGTGTCAATATTTTGTGTGGCCACCATTATTTTCCAGCACTGCCTTAACCCTCATGGGCATGGAGTAAACCAGAGCCTCGCATGTTGCCACTGGAGTCCTCTTCCTGGTGGATGTTAGAGACCTTGGACTCCCCCACCTTCAATTTAAGGATGCCCCACAGATGCTCAATAGGGTTTAGGTCTGGTGACATGCTTGGCCAGTCCATCACCTTTACCTTCATTTTCTTTAGGAAGGCAGTGATCGTCTTGGAGGTGTGTTTGGGGTCATTATCATGTTGGAATAATGCCCATTAATGGCTGTGTGTTGAGTTAGTTTGAGGGAACAGCAAATTTACACTGTTATACAGGCCGTACACTTACTACTTTACATTGTAGCAGAGCGTCATTTCTTCAGTGTTGTCACATGAAAAGATATAATAAAGTATTTACAAAAATGTGAAGGGTGTACTCACGTTTCTAAAATACTGTATATATATATATACATATTGTATATACATAATGATTATTGTGGTAAACTCTGTCCCACAAGATAAAATGCACAAAACCAGAACCAACATCACACTGATGAGAAGCATCGACCTCAAATCAGTTCTGATTGTTACTGGGTTCCTACTTTGTGTATAATTCAATTCTAAGCTCCCCTTTCTTAAAGCTGTGTAATACACCGAGCATATGCTTCAAAGGAGCCATTTATAAAATGGTATTTTATATTTAATTGTATCTTATTTGCCCACCCAGTTCCCCAGAGTGCAGTACAATGATAATATTTCTGGGAAACCTGAGCAGGAAATACATTTTTAACTTATTTTTAGACTTTCAAATTTATTTACAAATGTATCACATATATAGTTGTGAGCGTACGAGTTGTTGCTAATGCTTGCGGGCTCGCGTAGCAAGCCCGCGGCCCTCGCGAAGCGAGAGCTGTGGGTGAGGGCCTCAGTTCCTGGCATGGAGCGCCGAAGGCACTCCTTGCCATCAACTGCGACCCTCTCAAAATTTACGTTCAAACGCAAACAACCACACAACAACCGCGACCACGCAAACAACACGGCACACCAACTACGACCCTTGCAAACTTTACCTCGCACCGCAAACAACATACGAGACACGTTACCACACATTACAACCTCGCAACAATCGGACGCAACTCGCGAACATTACAAAATTCAAAACACAATAAATACACACAGCACATACATAAAAAGCTTACCTACAGCAAGAGGAAGCATCCAGGACCTCAAAAAAACAACTTACACCTTCATTTAACTAAAAATAAAAGAGTTTGAACACTAAAATATTCGCTAAGCGAGAGAAAAAATGGCCACCGAACAAAACGAAAACGAGGCTACAGCACTCTAAACACGCAAAACACCACAAGAAACTCACAAAACACCACAAATGACCTACGGATATTCCGTTAACATGCATACCACACATTACCCGCCATTTTACGCCAATGTGGAAGTACACAACTACGCTAACGGTTTGGTCTCGCGCACGCACACTATTACACTGCACACATTCAGCACGCTTACACAGGCGCTCCACACCACTAATGCTGCAGCAACATCAAAACAGATTGCAGTTATTCAACACAATGCTTCAAAATAGGTAAAGTATATTCATTTATTAATGTATTACATATTTCAGTAGTACACACCAAACAGCATTAGCTACCTTACAATTTCATTGCCGTCATTTTTTGACGGGCAATTCGCTAGTATATATATTACATATAAAGTTGTCAGTGTTGGGAACGTCTGTGATGTTGGTCATGCTTTTGCATACCTTGCACAGTGAAGGACGCAACTGCAAGCCTCGCAAAGCGAGGCAAGCTGTGGACGCACGCATGACTTAAGCTGCAATGCGCACCGAAGGTGCTCATTGCAAAGCGAGCCTCGCAAAGCGAGGCAGATCAGTTGAGGACTTAGGCTACAATGAGTGCCGAAGGCACTACGAGCCTTGCAAATCGAGGCGAGCAGTTGAGACATGCGGGACTTAGGCTGCAATGAGCGCTGAAGGTGCTTATTGCACTACAAGCCTCGCAAATCGAGGCTAGCAGTTGAGGCACGCGGGACTTAGGCTGCAATGATCGCGAGGCACACAGTTGGTTCAAACGCGTAACTCGAAAAAACTGAAAAAACACCCAAAAAATGTAATAATAATAACACACTCACACACAGCACAGGGGGAGAGCCAGATAGATTGGGAGTGAAGTTGCAAATTAATAATAGCCATATTTTGCTTTTTTACACACTCGAAAATCGGCTAAGCTAGGGAAAAATGGCGAAGAAACAGGATGAAAACGAGGCTCAGCAATGCCAGGCATGCAGACCTTACAAAATACACGTCGCAGAAGACAGTAACACTTACACAAACAACGCCATGCACGCAGGACTTTGAAAATAAAAAACAACCGCAGTCAGCGCGCTCCACGCAAACGGTGCTCAGAGGAGCAAAAGCCTCACATTGTGTGGCAAACAGCATTGCCAGCCTGCCAATTTTATTCCCGTCATTTTTGACGGGCAATTTCCTAGTATATATACATAGTATAATGTACAGTGCCTTGCAAAACTATTCACCCCCCTTGACATTTTTCGTGTTTTGTTGCCTCACAACCTGGAATTAACATGGATTGATTGAGGATTTGCATCATTTAATTTACAGAACATGCCCACAACTTTTGAAGATGTTTTTTTTTATTGTGGAGCAAACAACAAATATAACAAAATAAAATAAAAAGTCAATGTACATAACTATTTACCCCTCTAAAGTCAATACTTTGTAGAGCCACCTTTTGCGCCAATCACAGCTCCAAGTTGCTTTGGATAAGTCTCTATGAGCTTGTCACATCTTACCACTGGGATTTTTGTCCATTCCTCTTGCAAAACTGCTCCAGCTCCTTCAGGTTGGATGGTTTGCGCTTGTGAACAGCAATCTTTAAGTCTGACCACAGATTTTCTAATGGATTGAGGTCTGGGATTTGACTAGGCCATTCCAAAACATGAACATGTTCCCTTTAAGCCACTCAAGTGATGCTTTAGCAGTGTGTTTGGGGTCATTGTCCTGCTGGAAGGTGAACCTCCGTCCTAGCCTCAAATCGCGCACAGAGAGGTAAAGGTTTTGCTCAAGAATATCCCTGTATATAGCACCATCCATTTTTCCCTCAACTCTGAACAGTTTCCCAGTCCCGGCTGCTGAAAAACATCCCCATCTTTGGGTGATGTGAAGTGTGTGGTTTGCTCCATACATAGCATTTTCTTTGATGGCCGAAAAGTTCAATTTTAGTCTCATCAGACCAGAGCAACTTCCTCCATACATTTTGGGAGTCTCCCACATGCCTTTTCTCAAACTGAAAACGTACCGTTTCTTTTTTTTTTTGCTGAAAGTAATGGCTTTCTTCTGGCCACTCTGATAGAACGCCCAGCTCTATGGAGCGTACGGCTTATTGTCGTCCTATGTACAGATACTCCAGTCTCTGCTGCCTCTCTGATTAATGCCCTCCTTGCCTGGTCCGTGAGTTTTGGTGGGCGGCCGTCTCTTGGTTGGTTTGCTGTTGTGCCATGTTCTTTCCATTTGGTTATGATATATTTGATAGTGCTCCTGGGGATCCTCAAAAATGTGGATATTTTTTTATAACCTAACCCTGTACTTCTCAACAACATCGTCCCTACATGTGTGGAGAGTTCATTGGTCTTCATGGCAGTGTTTGGTTATTGATGCCTCTTGCTTAGGTGTTGCAGCCTGTGGGGCCTTTCAAAAAAGGTGTATATGTATGTATATGTATATGACAGATCATTTGACACTTAGATTGCACACAGGTGGACATAATTTCACTAATTATGTGACTCCTGAAGGTAATTGATTGCACCAGAGCTTTTTATGGGCTTCATAACAAAGGGGGTGAATACATAGGCACATGCCAATTTTCTGTTTTCTATTTCTAAAAAATAGTTTTATGTATATAATTTTCTCATTCACTTTACCAACTTAGACTATTGTGTTCTGATCCATCACATAAAATTCAGATTAACAAAACATTGAACTTAAGGCTGTAATGTAACAAAATAGGTAAAAAGTCAAGGGGGGTGAATACTTTTGCAAGGCACTGTATAATGGCAGTAATTATTTATCTAATGTTATCATTTGTCAGAGAGGATCTTTAGAAAAAGAGACCAATTTTTCTCAGTACGTTAACTTAAAATCATTTCAGACAAAATTACTGTAAGTTATTTCTTTCAAGAACATTTTGTTTCCGTTTAAATTTTGTGAGAGCTGAATGCATCTCAAAAATCTATGTTATTGATTTGTGGGGGGTTTCTGAAACTAAGATCCAGGGCTATACCAATGCTTTCTGCAGCAATGTGTTATTAATTATTAAAAAGCTAGGTGACAAACTAAAATGTTGTAGTGGCTTAATTTGGCTATAGACTCCCGTCAGACCCTCTGATTGTAATGAAATTCAGGTTTTTTATTGACCCTAATTAAATGTCATGTTACTTTTTTGAAGGAAATGTGTAAATCACATACCATATAAGCATTTTTTCCAATTTCATAAAAATACAATTTAGGAGTATTAAGCAAAGAAAATAAATGGAATCTTATGGATAATCCTAATTGAATATGAATAGCCAGTCTTGATGCTCATTTCTGTCCCACGGAAAGTGCCTTCCCTTGCTGCTCAAAAAAGGATTCACAATAGTAATGTAGCTTCTCCTCTGAATAGCACCTCCGCCGACCAACATCTTTCCAACATTGCTCTCACCTTGTATCATTTTTTTTATGGCTTCTGATGGGCTCAAATATTAATCAGTCATATTTCACCCAATCAGAATTGAGTATTTGAATTACTCATGCCCAATTTCAGATTGGTTAAAAGTTAAATCAATCAGAATGCACCGACTGAAATCTGTGTTCCGATTGTTTAGCCTTTCACCAATTATAGGGCTCTGTTTTCCCCTATACCCTGGTTGAACGGTCAGCCAACCAAAATAGGGTTTCATTCTAGAAATCCTAAAATTTTTGGTACTCGGAGAGACTTCTGATTAAATTTCAGAGTGATTGGATATAAATACGGGTGGCACGTGAAAGAGTTTTTTTAACAAAGTTATGGCTTAAGATATTATGGACATTTCAAGCAATAGGAGAAAGTTTCTTGGAGCTCAGATTTATGTATGAGGTATGATATCTCGGTAATGTCTTATGGATGATTTTTACTCAGGTTTTTTTTGTAAGAGATCCATGGAATAGAGTCCATAGTCATTGAACAATATAAAGTCAGTTTTTGTATGAGGTGCTTAATATCCCTCATATGATTATCCTATAATTGGGGGTCATTGTACTGCTGGAAGGTGAACCTCTGTCCTAGCCTCAAATCACGCACAGAGTGGTACAGGTTTTGCTCAAGAATATTCCTGTATTTAGCACCATCTATCTTTCCCTCAACTCTGATCAGTTTCCCACTTCCGGCAGCTGAAAAACATCCCCACAGCATAATGCTCCCACCACCATGTTTGGTGTTCTTTGGGTGATGTGATGTGTTGGGTTTGCGCCAGACATAGCATTTTTTTTGATGGCCGAAAAATTCAATTTTAGTCTCATCAGACCAAAGCACCTTCCTCCATACATTTTGGTAGTCTCCCACATGCCATTTCGCAATATAGTTTTTTGCTGATATATATAGTGCATTGCAAAGGTATTCACCAACCTTGACATTTTACCTATTTTTTTACATTACAGCCTTACGGTCAATGTTTTGTTAATCTGAATTTTATGTGATGGATCAGAACACAATAGGCTAAATTGGTGAAGTGTAATGAGAAAAATATATACATAAAACTACTTTTTAGAAATAGAAAACAGAAAATTGGCATGTGTGTTTGTTATGAAGCCCATAAAAAGCTCTGGTGCAACCAATTACCTTCAGAAGTCACATAATTAATGAAATGATGTCCACCTGTGTGCAATCCAAGTGTCACATGATCTGTCATTACATATACACACCTTTTTTGAAAGCCCACAGAGGCTGCAATACCTAAGCAAGAGGCACCACTAACCAAACACTGCCATGAAGACCAAGGAACTCTCCAAACAAGTAAGGGACAATGTTGTTAAGAAGTATAAGTCAGGGTTATGTTATAAAAAAAAAATCCAAATATTTGATAAACCCCAGGAGCCCCATCAAATCTATCATAACCAAATGGAAAGAACATGGCACGACAGAAAACCTGCCAAGAGACTGCTGCCCACCAACACTCACGGACCAGACAAGGAGGGCATTAATCAGAGAGGCAGCACAGAGACCTAAGGTAACCCTGAAGGAGCTGCAGAGTTCCACACCAGAGCCTGGAGTATCTGTACATAGGACAACAATAAGCCGTACGCTCCTAAGAGTTGGGCTTTATGGCAGTGGCCAGAAGAAAGCCATTACTTTCATCAAAAAACAAAATGGCACGTTTTGAGTTTGCGAAAAGGGTTGTGGAAGACTCCCAAAATGTATGGAGGAAGGTGCTTTGGTCTGATGAGACTAAAATTGAACTTTTCGGCCATCAAAGAAAACGCTATGTCTGGCGCAAACCCAACACATCACATCACCCAAAGAACACCATCCCCACATTGAAACATGGTGGTGGCAGCATCATGCTGTGGGGATGTTTTGCAGCAGTCGGGACTGGGAAACTGGTCAGAGTTGAGGGAAAGATAGATGGTGCTGAATACAGGGATATTCCTGAGCAAAACCTGTACGACTCTGTGCGTGATTTGAGGCTAGGACAGAGGTTCACCTTCCATCAGGACAATGACCCCAAACACACTGCTAAAGCAACACTTGAGTGGTTTAAGGGGAAACATGTAAATGTGTTGGAATGGCCTAGTCAAAGCCCAGACCTCAATCCAATAGAAAATCTGTGGTCAGACTTAAAGATTGCTGTTCACAAGTGCAAACCATCCAACTTGAAGAAGCTGAAGCAATTTTTGCAAGGAGGAATGGGCAAAAATTCCAGTGGTAAGATGTGGCAAACTCATAAAGACTTATCCAAAGCATCTTGGAGCTGTGATTGGCACAAAAGGTGGCTCTACAAAGTATTGCCTGTAGGGGGGTCAATAGTTATGCACATTGACTTTTTCTGTTATTTTGTTATAATTGTTGTTTGCTTCACAATAAATAGCAAAAAAGAGAAGGACAGAACAAGTATCCTTTAGGATTAAAGTGCACACCCTCTGCCCAAATAACAATATAGAGCAGCAAAAATATAAAACTTAACGTTTATTGATATTTTTAAAACTTGTTATTAAAATATTGAAATTCTGACGAGATAAAGTGGGTAGGGAAATCAGGGATTATTGAGGGCTTCCTTATATATTGGCTTGGATTATTAGACTGAGGTTATTCAAATAAACCCTATATCCTCTTATATAAAGTGATAATTCATTGGTAATAACAGAGTGCATAAAGATATAGTGAAATACTAATGAGTAGCAGAAACATAGGTCCAAATATAAGACCTATGTGTTTGCACTAATATATATTGCACTTATAAAAAGTGTCTAGTGCTAATAATAATAATAATAGTGATTGCACTTATAAATATTGCACCTTCATAAAGTGTGTATTGCTCTTTCATAAAGTGTCTAGTGCCAAGGGTAACTGAATAAATTATATATAGTAATATTGGATACAATATAGATAAAGTGCTAGTGCTTGCTGAGGATGTGAGGGTATTGTACAGTCATGCATTATAAGGGAAAGTCCAATGCTGCAATAATAATATAATTGTATGTTCCACTACACAAACTATGGAGCTAGGTTGTATACTGTCTAATTCCACACTTTGGTATTAATTTGGTATTAATTCATCGATTTTCGATTAATGTGGATAGTATTTATAAATCGTTTCTTTATAGATGGTTGGTCTATATGATTACAAAACGCCTAAGCTCCAAAACTACCCGCGTGTCGCCTATGCGTTTACGGCGTAGTACGTGCAACCCGACACACGTTTCTGAAAATTTTATCAGGGGTTACCGGAGGAGTGTCAGAGGAGCTATTTATGCTCAATGGTTGCCGTGGCAACCTCGAAACCTTATAAAATAACAATTGTTAAAAGAATATACCTTAAAATGCGACTGGGTATATGGAGGGAAATAAATAGGACTTAGAGAGTCCAATTTGCAATTATACTAGCTTTTTATAGCACAGTTTCAGATATAGCAGAAATAAAAGAGGGATTTTAACCTTTATATAATACAGCCTTAACTCTTGCATATATATTTTAGGTACATGTAATTTATGGATACTATTATTTATATGTAGATAAACGTAAAAGAAGGTGACATATTTCTCTAAAAATGGTCTTAGATCATCATCGTCTAAGAGAATCTTCCAATGGTCATTGATTATTTTTCTAATTTCATGCCATTTTCCATTATAAGTACCTATGCACCTAACCACTTCATCTTGTTGTTTATTCTTTTTTGATAACAGTAGATCTCTGATGATCTAAGACCATTTTTAAGTAAGCAGGCCCAAATTACTAGTAGAAGATCAACCAATCTGAGAGATATGCTATCTAGAAGTCATCTAGAAGGTACTAAAAATAAGACTTGGATTAATAGAACGAAGGGCTGTTATAAATGCCTATCATGCAAAGCATGTAAATATGTAAATAGCACCAAAACATTCCCCTCAAAAGATGGAATTGGGAATTTTAAGATTCAGCATTTAATGACATGTAAAACTGTAGGGGTGATATATCTCATGCTTTGCAAAAGTGGTATGAGGTATATAGGAAAAACCTGTAGAGAATTCAGGCGCAGAATATTAGAACATATATACAGCATTACTAAAGAATATGACACACCAGTGGGCAACCATGTAAATTCTCAGCATAATTGAGATCTTAACAATATATCCTTTATAGCCATTGACGGTATTAAACATAGTATTAGAAGAGGAAATATTGACAAGGAATTATTAAAAAAGGGGGCCTACTGGATTTTTACACTTAAGACCAAAAAACCTTGGGGTCTCAATGATGGATTTACCTTCACTCCATTTATTTAAGTTGTCTATTTAATTATAAAGAGTATTCATGTATTACTGATGTACTATTATATATTATAAATTTGGACATAACATGTCACAATGGAAATATAAATCTATTCCCCCATATATATGATCTAAGAAGAAATAGGAGAAATAATTGTTGTAATTTCTATCCATCATGTAAATATATGTTTTAATAATCACACTATATAGAGGCATATAATACACCGCTAATAACACTACATAGAGAATTGTATTGAATACAATACAATAATATAAAACAATAATTATATATATTTTTTCTTTTTTCTTCATGGTCAAATATAGAGAAATATGTCACCTTCTTTTAAGTTTATCTACATATAAATAATAGTATCCATAAATGACATGTACCTAAAATATATATACAAGAGTTAATGCTGTATATTATATAAAGGTTAAAATCCCTTTTTTATTTCTGCTATATCTGAAACTGTGCTATAAAAAGCTAGTATAATTGCAAATTGGACTCTCTAAGTCCTATTTATTTCTTTCCATATACCCAGCCGCATTTTAAGGTATATTCTTTTAACAATTGTTATTTTATAAGGTTTCGGGGTTGCCAAGGCAACCATTGAGCATAAATAGCTCCTCTGACACTCCTCCGGTAACCCCTGATGAAATTTTCAGAAACGTGCGTCGGGTTGCACGTACTACGCCGCGACGTCGCACGCAGACGCATAGACGACACGCGGGTAGTTTTGGAGCTTAGGCGTTTTGTAATCATATAGACCAACCATCTATAAAGAAACAATTTATAAATACTATTCCCATTAATCAAAAATCGATGAATTAATACCAAATTAATACCAAAGTGTGGAATTAGACAGTATACAACCTAGCTCCATAGTTTGTGTAGTGGAACATGCAATTATATTATTATTGCAGCATTGGACTTTCCCTTATAACGCATGACTGTACAATACCCTCACATCCTCAGCAAGCACTAGCACTTTATCTATATTGTATCCAATATTACTATATATAATTTATTCAATTACCATTGGCACTAGACACTTTATGAAAGAGCAATACACACTTTATGAAGGTGCAATATTTATAAGTGCAATCACTATTATTATTATTATTAGCACTAGACACTTTTTATAAGTGCAATATATATTAGTGCAAACACATAGGTCTTATATTTGGACCTATGTTTCTGCTACTCATTAGTATTTCACTATATCTTTATGCACTCTGTTATTACCAATGAATTATCACTTTATATAAGAGGATATAGGGTTTATTTGAATAACCTCAGTCTAATAATCCAAGCCAATATATAAGGAAGCCCTTAATAATCCCTGATTTCCCTACCCACTTCATCTCATCAGAATTTCAATATTTTAATAACAAGTTTTAAAAATATCAATAAACGTTAAGTTTTATATTTTTGCTGCTCTATATTGTTTTTTGGGCAGAGGTTGTGCACTTTAATCCTAAAGGATACTTGTTCTGTCCTTCTCTTTTTTGCTATTTAGTTAATTATATCCTCAAGTAGCACCCCTTTCTTCCATCCCAGAATCTTTTGATACTTAAAGCCACCTATTTATCCTATTTTGTACCTTGCTTCACAATAATAATTAAAAAAAAAACATCTTTAAAGTTGTGGGCATGTTCTGTAAATTAAATGATGCAACATGAAAAATTCCAAGGGGGTGAATACTTTTGCAAGGCATTGTATATATATATATATATATATATATATATATATATATATATATATATGTGTGTATATATATATATATATATATATATATGTATATATATATATATATATACTAGGAACTTGCCCGTCAAAATTGACAGGAATAAAATTGTAAGACTGGCAATTCTGTTAGCCACAAAATGTGAGGCTTTTGCTCCTCTGAGCACCTTCGGCGCTCATCGCCAGCCACGAGCTGGGCAACTTTGGCGCTCATTGCGGGCCTCTCCCACTGTACTTCAACTTTACTGCTTTGCACCGATCACCTTCGGCGCTTATTGTAAGCCCCACGCTGAGCACCTTCGGCATTCATTTCGGGCCTCGCAATGAGCGGCCTCGGCGCTCATTGCATGCCTCTCCCGCTCGCGGTGATTAACGCGAGCCCCGCGATGAGTGCCTTTGTTGCTCATTGTGAGCCTTTCCTCCCACCTATTGTACTGGCCGCTCATTGCAGGTTTTGTTAACCTGTAAGTTTTGTGCTTGGGAATGCCATGTGTCTCTTTCCAGCATCTCCCCCCTGTGCCTTCCCTGTGTGTTTCTCCTCTGTGTGTCTGCTGTATGTTTGCGTGTTACGCGCTGACTGACGTTGTTTCTAATTTCAAAGACCCGCATGCCTGGCGTTGTCGGTGTAAGTGTTACTGTGTGCGCCCTCATATATTTTCTAAGTGCCATTCGCATGGCTTTGTTTGGTGTAAGTGTTACTGTCTGCACCGTCGTGTATTTTCTAAGTGCCTCGTTTTCAGATTTTTTTATGTTTTTCGGCCTCCATTTTTTTCCTTGCTTAGTCGATTTTGGATTGATGGAAAACGCCAAATATACCTTAATTTGCTAGCAACCTCAATCCCACGCTTCCTGGCTCTCCACTTGTGCTGTGTTATTATTTTTGTTAAACTAATTCGTTGGTTTTTCGGGTTTTTAGAGATACGCTTTCAGGTAACAGTTGCGACCCTCGCAAGTCCTGTGTGCTTCAACTTCTCGCCTCGCTTTGTGAGGCTCACAGTGCAATGAGATCTTTTGGCACTATTGCAGCCTAAGTCCGCCATGATTCAACTGCTCGCTTCGCTTCGCGAGGCTCGCATTGCAATAAGCACGTTTGCAGCCTCATTGCAGCCTAAGTTGAACGTGCTTCGCAAGGGACGCAAAAGCGTGACCAACATGCATGCATCAATGGCTCGCCTCGCTTCGTGAGGCTCACAGTCGACAACTAGCCTCACTTCGCGTGGCTGGCAGGTGTCCCTCACTTTGCGAGGGACGCAACTGCGTTACCAACATAACAAACGTTATGAACAGTTGCAAATATCCACAACTATATATGTGATTGTAGCGGAACCAATCCCTGTTTTACCCTGTTTTATGATTATTTAATTCTTGGTTAAAATATGATCCTACAATATGTATGCTGGTTTATGCTCTGCAGAATATTAGCCAGACTTTTGCAGACCTAGGCTAATAGATAATCCTATTACAGAGATTCAAGAGATAAGAAAGTTGTAAAGGAGCCTTGCATTTTCCAAAGTGTTTTCATTCTCTGATAAGAACAAAGAAGTGTAATTGAATCAATGTCTGATTGTATCAAAGTTGCCAGGGAGGTGCGACCCCCCTATTGTTCTCTTTATGTGTATTGTGTGTAGCCAAATATGGGCATGTGTTTTGCCTGTGGCCAAAGAGATGTATATATAGTTCTGCAATAACAAAATAAAGTCAGTATTCATTTGACTCCCAAATTGTGTGTCGTCCAATATGGGAGGTCGGGGATGGTGAAACTGTAGTGCCTCGTGGGTATTTTATCGTATACCAGCGGAGATTTTGGACTGCGTGTCCCAGCTCCGTTACATTTGTTGGCAAGTGGTGGAATTGTTCCCACGGTCAGAAGGACAGCTACAGGAGACACCATTCCGTGGAGTACAAATTGAGGGCAACGCTAGTATCCGTACAGCGCCCCTGGCTACAGCAGGATGGAACCGGCTAGTTTTCGGACAGCGTTCCATGATGAGGATGAGAAGGAGGCCGCAGACTACAGGGAAACAGACAGAAAGGAACTCTGGTATGATGCCCTGGAAGATGCCCAATGGCGGCGAGGTGAGAGTCTCCCCAGTGATGAGCAGCGGGTACAGAAGCGTGTGGCGATGCGGATGTATCTATTGGGAGAGCAGCCCCTGGATGAGTGGGTGACAAGACTAGAGACCCTGGTATGGCGAGAGCTCTGGCTAGACAACGCATACCAGGCCCTCTGGTGGCATACCGTTCGACTTACCCCCTGGACGGCTGAACACGACTTACCGGAGGGGGATGATTATGATGGCCCGGGTTTATTATGGGATGCCTTGGAGGACGATATTGATCTTGGCAGCACGGAGGGGTCTAGGTTTTGGGACATCTACGACTACCGGATGGGCATGTATGTCTGGGATGACGAAGGCGAGGTGAGCAAAGACATGACCCACCTGGTAACGAGAGAGTGGGAGCTGGAGCAGGACTACCAACACCTGCTCAGCCTTGTGCAGCCCCAACCTACTCGACAAGCAGAACCAGACTTCATTGACTGGTCCTGGGATGACCTCCAGATGGCAGGTAGAGATGGGACCGAGGTCTCTCTACCGGCCCTACAGGGGGCAGAAGGTGTCGTCCTTCCCCCCCAGCGGCAGTGTGAACCCCAGGGGGCAGAAGGTGTCGTCCTTTCCCCCCAGCGGCAGTGTGAACCCCAGGGGGCAGAAGGTGTCGTCCTTCCCCCTCAGCGGCAGTGTGAACCCCAGGGGGCAGAAGGTGTCGTCCTTTCCCCCCAGCGGCAGTGTGAACCCCAGGGGGCAGAAGGTGTCGTCCTTCCCCCTCAGCGGCAGTGTGAACCCCAGGGGGCAGAAGGTGTCGTCCTTTCCCCCCAGCGGCAGTGTGAACCCCAGGGGGCAGAAGGTGTCGTCCTTCCCCCCCAGCGGCAGTGTGAACCCCAGGGGGCAGAAGGTGTCGTCCTTTCCCCCCAGCGGCAGTGTGAACCCCAGGGGGCAGAAGGTGTCGTCCTTCCCCCTCAGCGGCAGTGTGAACCCCAGGGGGCAGAAGGTGTCGTCCTTTCCCCCCAGCGGCAGTGTGAACCCCAGGGGGCAGAAGGTGTCGTCCTTTCCCCCCAGCGGCAGTGTGAACCCCAGGGGGCAGAAGGTGTCGTCCTTCCCCCTCAGCGGCAGTGTGAACCCCAGGGGGCAGAAGGTGCCGTCCTTTCCCCCCAGCGGCAGTGTGAACCCCAGGGGGCAGAAGGTGTCGTCCTTCCCCCTCAGCGGCAGTGTGAACCCCAGGGGGCAGAAGGTGTCATCCTTTCCCCCCAGCGGCAGTGTGAACCCCAGGGGGCAGAAGGTGTCGTCCTTTCCCCCCAGCGGCAGTGTGAACCCCAGGGGGCAGAAGGTGTCGTCCTTCCCCCCCAGCGGCAGTGTGAACCCCAGGGGGCAGAAGGTGTCGTTCTTTCCCCCCAGCGGCAGTGTGTACCCCAGGGAGCAGAAGGTGTCGACCTTCCTCCACAGCGGCAGTGTGAACCCCAGGGGGCAGAAGGTGTCGTCCTTCCCCCTCAGCGGCAGTGTGAACCCCAGGGGGCAGAAGGTGTCGTCCTTCCCCCCCAGCGGCAGTGTGTACCCCAGGGAGCAGAAGGTGTCGACCTTCCTCCACAGCGTCAGTGGGTACTCCAGGGGGCCAAAGGTGTCGTCCTTCCCCCCCAGCGGCAGTGTGAAACACAGGGGGCAGAAGGTGTCATCCTTCCCCCCCAGCGACAGTTTACCCTAACCAGGGGAGACACCAATCTCCCAGACGGCGCAGATGGGACCGTGGTCTCTGCGCCCACAGCTTGTCCAGATCCCCAACTACCGTCACTGGGACAACCGGAGGAGGGGGTAAGTACAAACACCCCTCCCCAGCTAACTTCTAATGTGGCCCCAGGGTTAACAGAGGAAATGTTAACCCCCACTGACCCCCACGTTTCCCTGGCTACTGAGCCGGAATATGTCCCAAGTACCCCAGCAGAAGAGCTGACAGCGGGGCAGAGTGCAGTCGGCCTCTGCCCTCCCTTTGTCCCTGGTACAGAGCAGGAGGTCCTGCAGGTTATACCAGCAGAAGAGCTGGCATCAGGGCAGAGTGCCGCGGGCCTCTGCCCCTCAAGTCCCCTCAGCGTGTTGCACCATCACCCCAACGAAATATCCAGGTGCCTGGTTAGACTTCCCCCCAAAGGGGAGATGTGTGACGAAGTGCCCTTCGCCACTTTGGCTTGGAGAGGACTGTTTGCCAGCCTCCTGCCCTGCGACTATGGCCCTGGTACATATTGCCCTTTGGAACCAGTGTTCGGCCATACCAGAGTGTAAGTCACTCATTCTGGCCCTTTACATACAGGGGGGGTCATTCTGTACTTGCCCTGTGTGAACCATGATACCCCAGATAACTGTGCCATGAAGCCCATTCATATAATGAAAGACTATGGGAAAGACTTTAGCTACATGGCAATTGAACTGTGTGAAGAGGATCTGAGCGCTATTTGGTGGTTTTGTGCGCTCAGATCACAGCTATCTGGGGATATGGGAAATGTGAGTAAATGTGAATTGCAGTAATGCTGATGGGTTGTCAAACTAGAGAATTGACCAACAAATACTTTTGTCCGGACATCCCCAGGCTGATCCGTTGGGATCAGACCGTGTATGCCAGCTTATGGTCACGGGGGAGGTGTGTAGCGGAACCCATCCCTGTTTTACCCTGTTTTATGATTATTTAATTCTTGGTTAAAATATGATCCTACAATATGTATGCTGGTTTATGCTCTGCAGAATATTAGCCAGACTTTTGCAGACCTAGGCTAATAGATAATCCTATTACAGAGATTCAAGAGATAAGAAAGTTGTAAAGGAGCCTTGCATTTTCCAAAGTGTTTTCATTCTCTGATAAGAACAAAGAAGTGTAATTGAATCAATGTCTGATTGTATCAAAGTTGCCAGGGAGGTGCGACCCCCCTATTGTTCTCTTTATGTGTATTGTGTGTAGCCAAATATGGGCATGTGTTTTGCCTGTGGCCAAAGAGATGTATATATAGTTCTGCAATAACAAAATAAAGTCAGTATTCATTTGACTCCCAAATTGTATGTCGTCCAATATGGGAGGTCGGGGATGGTGAAACTGTAGTGCCTCGTGGGTATTTTATCGTATACCAGCGGAGATTTTGGACTGCGTGTCCCAGCTCCGTTACAGTGATGTATATATATTTATATGTCCTTCTCGATCGCTATCTTGCCGTGGTGAATGGGGCTTGTATTCTTCAATAAAGCTGTGCGCTATACCTTGTAGGGTCACCCAAGATGGGCAGATCACCGCAGAGAGGTTAGATAAATTGTGGTCCACTGGAAAAGGACTGGCAACCCACTCTAGTATTTTTGCAATGAAAACCTTATGCATCATTACAACCAGACACAAGATGTGCCTGGAATGCTGCCATCCATAGGGTCACAGAGAGTTGGGCACTACTGAACAGAACACCCACACACACACAAACTTTTTTCAATACAAATGTAAATATTTTGTTACCTTGAGCTCCTGTGTTCTGTAACAGAAAGTATTGCTTTCTCTAGTGAGTTCTAATTTTGTTGCCATATGTGCCCCAACATTGCCCAGGGCTGTAAACTATGGTACTGACAATTTCATTAATTCAGATTATGACAAGCGGGTTTAAATTTTACAAATTCTTTATTTTATGTAAATGTTTAAGTATTTGAGCACTCAGTGCTTAGGACATTTCAGTTGACTGAAAGGATTCTGTTTAATTTGCAAATGTTTGCCTTGAGATATTCTTGCTATGCCAATCTAACTTTGTACAATGACAATGCAACACAAATAGTGTATTTATAAATTGCTAACATATGGAGCTATGTACCATGGAGAGAAACTTCATCCATGAAACATACAGGATAACATAAACCTAACAACTACAAACTTTGACCCACAGTATTTAGATATCAATAATCTTGCTTATAATGTTTTAAGTCATTATGGGCAGCTCATGAAAAAAAAGTAATATTTTAAATGCTAGCATTATTATAATTACAGTGCATGTTAATGAAGTTTGGACAGTTTTGTTCAGGAGATATAATCTCTTTGAATGTATTGTTTTTTAGGTAGTGTTCTTAAAAGCTCATAAGTCTGTTGATGCAGTGACTAAAAAAGCTACAAAGCAAAATAAAGGTCCATAAAGGTGGAATTTATGTGACTTGACAGGAATATTGTAATTGAAGATTATAATATGCAATTAGTAGTTTTATTTCATAAATTTTTGATGCCCATTTTGTTGTATGGTATTTTTTTAGATTTAAGAAATTCATGAGACAATGGGATTCCCTAGAGAAGATTCTGATGCTGGGAGCAATTGAAGGCACAAGGAGAAGGGGATGAAAGAGCAGAGATGGATAGATGAGGTCACTGAAGTAATGAACATGAACTTGATGGAGATCAGAGCGATAGTGACTGAGAGATGTACCTGGAGTGTCCATAGGGTCACTGATATTCGGACACCACTGAACGACTAAACTACAACAACAAAGGGGGTTTGCTATAAAGAACATAGTTTATGAGTGCGTTCAGCATGTACTTAAGAACATACTGATATGTAGCTAGGTTTTTTTTTTACATAAGGAATATAGCTCACTAGTGATTTCAGAGGTCTTAATTTGTTATCGAAACAGCATACTGATAAGCTGCCATATTGTTGAGGATAAGTATGTACATGTACGTAACAAGCAATTGATTACAACTAACCAGTCCAGTCAGCATGTAGCAAATACAATCAAATTATAGAATATCATTCAAGATGGCTAGATATATTTCTCTAAGTTTCATTTTATGAATTCATTTGTGGAGAATCCTTTCTCTAAATTTAGAGTTATTATGTTATACTGACCATATATGACTGTTATGAAAGAGCTTTGCATTTCCTGTAGCATTAGGGATTAGATATGTTTATGTCTTGTTATGTTGATGCCAGTGTTAAATGTATTTCACTAAAATGTAAGTACAACTTAAAAAATGATGCCATGTGCCAGTGTTATTATTTTAAGATGGTCATACATTGCACATTTATTGATAATTTTGTAATAATTTTATATTTTGTAATGTTTTGTGTATCTTTAAGATTCATACCAGCAGTGTAAGCAATGAATGAGAATTGGGCATGTTTTTAAACAGAACAAATTAAACTTATTATTTTTTAATACATTTTTTATTTTATTCCATATGATGTAATATTAGAAAATCATGATAAATAATAATAAATAATAATATGAGGTATTTTGTTTTTTTGAATAATCTCCATTAGCTATCTTTGGCCAACACAGGTAGTATGCCAGTCAAATAAATATTGTTGTACAGGATCATTGTAGATGGAGGAAAGGGAAAGTGCTTCTCGTGATGACAAGGAGGGACAGAATGATATGGGTTCAGGTTGTTGGATTAGTTACAAGACACTTGTCAACATGAGGAAACACTATATTGTCATAGTTGAGTACTACCCAGCACAATGGAAGTATATGTGGGTACATGTATGACAGGTCAAGTAGGCTACAATATAGATACATCATATTGTTATGGATTCAGGTTGAGCTAATACTATGTGTAATGCACACCAAAATGTGGGTACAAGTTTTACAGGTCAAGTAGGTCACAATACACAATGGCTATGAGGGCACATTGAATGGTGAGACAAGATTATTGCTCAGGTAGATTATGAATATTGGTAGGTGTTAATCCCTGGGCTTCTGCATTAATGAGGTTAGTTTATAATAAGTTAGGTGTCTGTGTTTCATTTTGTGAGCAGATATTTGTAATTGGTATTGTGATTGATTTGATTGTTCTTGATTATTGTATATAGGCCTCATTTTCTTTTTTTAGAACTCCGAAAATGCTTCTATATAAAAATGTTAACTCTCACCGGGACACCTTTAACTCCTTAAGTTTAACTTAAGGCATTTCTCTGCTTGGTTTAATTTACACTTAAGGATTAATAGCTAAGAGTATTCATAGAGCCTTCAAAGTACATGTATGCATGTTCAGTAACTCTCACATGACATTTATAAGTGAATTTTAAGCAAAAACTCTTGTAGCAGAAGAGACTTCAAAGTACACGTAACATATTAATTCACTGCCATGTAGTCGCACTGTAGAACAAATCTCCTGTAGCAGCAGGCACCATGCATTACATAGAGATTCCTAGTAAGGAATGTACTCTACATGTAACAATTTGCTGTGGATGGAATTTAATAGCAATGTAGCTCCCTACTTGGAGGATTTCCATATAAGTCTTCCTACAGGAACCATGCAACCAAGCTATATGTTCCTTGATCTTATTATTCTCAACATGTTAATACTGTAAAGAATTTATTTTAAAGTTAATTCCGCTAGCAAGATGTCCTTTTGCTATCAGGCAGTTATTTTTTTAAATGTTAGTTAATTCTTCAATCAACATGCAAGTGCTTGCTTATGTAGGGTTGAAGAATGAGGATAGGGTTAGATTATGTACCATGGGGGTCCATAGGCACCCCATGGTTATACTTTAGATGACCATGGTGGTCCATAGGGACCTCTATGGTAACAGGTTAATATTTGCAGCCATGAGTCCATAAGGACCACCATGGATATTTGTTTTAGTTGGTGGATACCCAGGCTCATAGGGAGTAGTGGGTATTAAGAATGGAATCTATAATAATAATTTTCTGTAATTCACATTGAGAACAATAAATTCTGGCTATATCTCATACTCTAAGTCAGGAGTGTTTAAGTTCATTCCTGGTGAGCCGTACACAGGTCTGGATTTGGAATATCCCTGCTCCCCCCATTTGAGACTATTGCTTCTTCAGTCATGCTGATTGACTCACCCGTGCACAGAAATGAAATCCTTAAATTCAGGTCTGTGTGTGGCACACCAGGACAAAACTTGGACACCTCTGCTGTAAAAATAGACAAGTGAACACTGATCATTGTAAAAAAATACTCTTATTAAAGACCAGTGATTCTAATTCAAATATCTCAAAAAACTAAGTACCAGTGAAAGCTAATTCTAATATCCCAAACTCTAATATATAACAATCTCCATTTATATAAACTTAATATTCTATCTCAGTCCAAACCTAGAGACTACTGAATGCTGACTCTAATATCCCAAGCTTTAAGTAGATTTCATACAACCCTTGCTCTAATAACCCAACATGTAACTAGATACTAGAGAACAATTATCCTAATATTTCGAACACTACATACATTAAAGAGAAACTATTATCATACCCCAAACATTATCTAAAGATCAAGAAAACTTCTAATACCCAAATTCTAATTTGAGACCAGAGAACTATAATCACAGATTGAAACCACTATGGTATTCTGATTTGCACTTAAATTTTCAATTCATCCAGATTACAGCTGTGAATTCTAATATTTGAATGAGAGAAATAAATATTATATCATATTTCTTTACTGTATTGTGACAAAACCTTCATGTTAAAGGGCTCTTTGCCGTAGCATCATATGTATGTATTCCATAATCCTGCAAGTATGTCTTTTGGGTTAAATTATCCCCTTTTTTTGTTTTATTTAGATTGCTATCAGATCTTTACAGAAAGTGAAACAGAAAAACATATATTGTGTTTTTGCCATCGGCTACAGAATGTAATTAAGTGATATCTGTATGATTGTCTACACAAGCAATGCATGTCTGTTGAGGAAACGTGTTAATATTTTGTAAAGTTCATCAGCTCTAACCTAAGGGGCATTTTCACCTTCCTTGCCCTTTTCAAATCAGTTCAAACAGTAAATAGCAACACGTCCCGCCACTTATTAATAAATAAAACACAGTTACAGAATTTGTTTTGAACAATGTTTATTTTTTTGTCTCTCACACAGAGATAAATTTGAAGAAAATGATGAGAATGATTTCATTTGTACACAATAGTAAATTAATAATGCTTGGTGGACTAGTAATATAAGACAAAATAAGACTAATAAATATAATCATACAGATTTCATTATTTTATTTAATTATGTCAGAAAACATAGCAAAACATAAGGAGTTAGCACTTCTGATCCTCTCCCTATTTTCATAGGGCCTCATTCTATTACTGGCCGTAAATCGGCCGTAAGGCTGCGATTCCTTGCGGGGGTTCTGTTAACTCGCGATTCTATTATACGGCCCCGCAAGGATCTCCTCTTACGGCCGGCCGCATATCTTGGAACCGGCCGTAAGCTCAGAAATCTAAAAACGCAAAAATAAATTCAAGCCTGCACTGTACAGCTCTGTAAATGCTAGGGATCATATTGGGGGACATGAGGATTAAAAGTAACCCCCTCTCAAGCTTGCACATCAGCCCAAACCCGAGTTCAAATTAACTGTTTATTTTCCGGCTGCGGCGTGGGCGGGTCTGAGGTGCTCCAAGCACTCTGGACTTTTTACATGGATATTTTACGGATATTAAAAAAAAAATATTTTACAGATTTGAGTATAGGGTAATTATGTGCTATTTTTGCTAACACCGAATATCACTTTATAGCAAAGTGCAGGATGGCTTTATTTGGGCTATTTTATGTGCTTAATTGGTGCTAGCGGGACCTCTTTCCTGCAAGTAAGCTGCGGCTCGCTTTTAGCCTTGCAGAGAGGGTTCCCGGAGCAATTGAATTGCAAATAGGAATTTCTTACGCCCGATTTCCTTGCGGCCGTTTAAGATCAAAGGATTTCCTCTGGCGCGAGCGGCCGCAAGAGATAGCAAGGCACCGGTCGCAAGCCTGCCGGAATAGAATAGCCGAATAGCTTGCGGCCGGTCCTTGCGGCCCCGCAACGGCTGCGGCCGCTAATAGAATGAGGCCCATAGTTTCTTTTCAAGTTGTAAATGTTGCATGAGGAATAAATAGAACCAACTTCTCTCTTTATGAAATCACAATTGTATATTGTTACATTCAACAATTTACTGCACCAATAAAAGTTATATTTTATCAAAAACTCAACATTACCCCCCAATACACACACATTTCCTGGTTTTGAGTGCTATAAAAGCCACATAATATTTATTTTGTTAAGCATAGTGTCTCTATAAAACCAGCTACAATACTCATCTTAAATCCACATACACTTTTGCCATGTTAGTAGAAATGTTATTTTACCTGGTATTAATTTCAAAGTTTCTATTTTTTTTTAAATGCAGACTTTACATCTGTAGATTTTATATGCAATTCTTCTATACTGCAGGGTTCCATTCTCTTTTCTAAGCTAATTCTGTCTGTCTTTATCAGAAGAGTGTGTCCTTGTAATCTAATGAACTGTGTATTAGTAGGACTGAAAGTACTTATGATGAATAAGTTCAGAGGGTCTGTCATTGCATCAGAGATATAGCCCGTAATGTAGCCCGCAAAAGTTACTGATATTAAATTGGCCACTTTTACTCGCAATCTATTTGTGGGTTAGACTGTAAGTCTGCGAGTTTCAATCCTGCAAGGTGCTTTGGGGAAAGCATTATGGACAACAGATTCCAAGCTCAAAGACAGGGCCCTCCATTCATCGCAATGTGTTAATTTAGAATTTGCTGTTGCCTGGAACTTAACTTATGTATAGTGTTACGGAATATGTTGGCGCATTACAAATAAACAATAATAATAATAATAATAATAATACAGGCTGAAAATCCCTACAGTCTGACAAAATCATAACTCCGACCCAGCAAAGCCTTTGATCTTTTAAGCCCGCAAATGTTACAGGTGCTAAAATCACAAATCCCTATTAAATTGCTACAATTTCCCACGCTCGCAACTGCTTTCAAACCCGTAAATGGCAAATGTAGCAAAAAATATTACGATTACTAAACAGGATTCGCAAGGAGGTTAAACACCTGTTCGTAGCACTGCAGAAGCAAATATAAACACACCACTGTACTTTAAAATACAGGGAAAGCAATCTAAGGCATTGGATTTAATTGCACAACAGTCTCAAGCTCGCAAATCTGCAGATTTTTTTTATTTTTTTGTGTGTAATATCAATCCCGGCAATTGATGGGTTAATATATATCAGGGAACCAGCATGCACTAGACCAGTAGATTTATTGATATTTATACATTTCAACATTTCTGGATTGCAAGTCAGATCGCAAATCAGATTTCTAAACACTAATTGGCTCTGTCTAAGCTGCAAGTTAAGGGTTTGGCTCTGCCTAAGCAGTAAGTTACGGGTCTTGCTTACTTGATCAAGATCAGGCCCTGAAATGCTACATATAGAAGAATGATTTATGATTTTGACTTTCTGCCATGTACTTATAAGCTTGAGTCAATTTAATCGATCTGTAACTGTTGCAATTTTCAAGCCCACAGACTTACGGGATGTATGAAGGCAACTGCAGGCTTGGAATTTAATGAGGCCCTCAGGCAGGACGAGTACTTGTGCAAGATGGCAGCTGAGGAGTGAGAAGGTCTTCCAGAAGCATTACCATTGGGCAAACAGAATCTTCCTGTTTGTGACAAAGGTCCCTCCTTTAAGATAGATGTTCAGCAGCAAACAAAATGGTAGATATTACAACAGCATAATTTCATATAAAATATAATACATTAGAGGTTATATTTTTTTACATTTTCAAAATTGTTGCTCATTTCCAAGCATTGTTCTTCAAAATGGTATACAACATATGACACCAGTGGTCCTTTAAATCTTTTTGCATTCATATTATATGTTCCAAGTATTCTGTTTAATCTAATTTAAAAATATTTTGGTGTCACGTGTGAATTGAATTAATTGCATTCAAACCTAGTACTTACACTTAAAATGAAAACATATTATTTTAACGAAACAAATTAACTGGTCAATGTTAGTCCTGAAGTACTGTTATATATTGCACGGGACACAAATAAAACAGATATACTGTTATATATTGTATGGGAGAGGCATAACATAAATACATACTAAATTGCTATTTGCAACAGCCTCAAAAGTGCAACATGATTAAAAAGACTTCTCATACAAAAACATATACTTTTTACCTCATAAAATATTAAAAGTATTACACCAAGATTGTCTCTTTTTCATTTACTGAAGAAACTCTTGAGAAGCTCCTGTGAGTGAGGCGTGAGTGTACTGTGTCCTCGCTTAAGGCGTTATCAATTCTTGATAAAATGCTCATTTTGAACTTCTTAAAATCTTGTCCCAAAATCACATACAGTATTGGATTAATGCAGCTATTGGCAGTTGCAAGAATGACTGAAAATGGCATGCCGATTTTAAAAATGAAAACTGGAAGCACCGAGTGATGTATTTCCATTATGTTCAACACTTGGAATGGTGTCCAGCAGATAAAGAAGGCCACAATAATAGTTAATATGATCTTAAAAGGTTTTGTGGATTTTGCAAGGTGATTTCTTTTGAGTTTGTAGACGATGATGATGTAGCTGCACAAAATGGCTATTAAAGGAAGGACGTAACCAAACACCAGCCGTATCAAAGTTATGGCAGTATGTACATTTTGTACATCTTTAGTTTCATTTGTTAAAGAAAAGTTGTTGAAACAAATAGTTTTGTCCCTCACATGTTTTGTGTCACGGAAAATCAAGGCAGGGGTGCTTAAGACGAAGGCAAGAATCCAGGCACCCCCAGACAGGATTCGGGCCAAGTTAGCAGAACGGTGGTTTTGCGACCAGACTGGAAGCATGACAGATATACAGCGATCTAAACTGATAATTGTCAACAGAAATACACTTGTGAACATGTTTAGGACAAGGATGAATGAGTTTAGTTTGCACATGACTTTCCCAAATATCCAGTCATAATCCATGGCTACGTAAGTCACAGTCAGAGGTAAGAAGAAAGTAAATAAAAAATCGGCAACAGCCAGGTTAAACAGCCAAATGGTATTGACTGATGTCTTCAGTTTGAAAGCAATGATACCAATAACGAAGCCATTCCCTATAGTCCCCAGAAGACAAACTAGACTGTATAGTACAGCTGAAACAATTTGCAGCATATTGTCTTCATTTATTGCCTTTGTCTCAACGTTGGTTGTAACAAGACTTATAAGATAACCATCAGAACCTTCTTCATAGTAAGAACTGTTATACTCCATGCTCTGAAAAAGAAAGAAAAGGTAAAATTAATAAGATGCACAAATCACACCATTGCTTGATAGTATTGTTGTTTCATGCAGTTCTATTTAAAGCTGTCCAGCACAGGAAATGTACAGAGAAATGGAAAGGAATTTAGTTCAAAGCAAATCCGCACAAATACAGAAGTTAACTGAATTACTGAAATAGTATTTTTTTCAAATAACTGAGTTAAGGAATAATAAAAAATGTCAAATTTTTAAATTAATGAAATTATAGGCAGTAAAAAAGATCAACCCACCCCAAACAAAAATCAGGACTAGAGCTGAAACTGCAGCAAAGTAAAAGTTTAACTTGGGAACAAGTTACTGGAACAGCATTCAGCAGGGGTAAAAGAAAGACCAGCATTCCTAAATTATGCAGCTTCATTTTGAAGTCAATGGGTTTTGGGATTAAAAAAAGATGTGGAAAATATCTGAAATATCTGAATCCCTTTATGATACGTGTAAACAGACTAAACAGATGCAGAGACTGATATTGACAACAATTTACTTTAAAGGACCTATTCAATTCAAGAAACTGAGCAACCTGTTTGTCAAGTATGTAACAAACCAGTAACTGTGGTGTAACTGTAGTGGATATAAACCATTTTGTGTGATAATCTACAGGAATCCATTATGTGATTGTTACATCACATCCTGAGAGCTGGACAATGTGTTTGTAGTTATCATTGGAGGTAGGGGTGCGGGAGGAGGGAACAGGCAGAAGTTCAGAGCCTGTGTTTGATAACTGGATAACAATGAAATTGACACCACAGTCCTTTCCCTTCACTAGCCCAGAAGCAGACCCCTAGTTGTATGACTTGTTTTGCTAATTAATTGTGCTCTTAAAGTTTTCAAACATATGCTTTTTATTCTGCAGTCGTCCTTTAAATTCATGACAATTATAAAAGCTTTCAAGTAAAAATGCCTAAACTAAATGTATAATGACATGCTGAACTTATTTTGCATAATCATTATTCCTTGTCTTTTTAAAATGACCAGATCAAAATAACAAAACTCTATTAACCCAGTTAACTTTTCTTGTTTGCAATTTTGCTCGTAAACTCCATTACTTTATAAAAATACATTGCTATGGTCTATTTCAGCATTTTGCTTTTTTATGAATATCCTCACAGTCATATTCTGCTATTTGTTTGAGATTGGAGCAGTCCTTTATAAGAATTATTATTATTTACATGAGTTCTTGTTTCCACAACTCATGTTTTGCAGAAACCTCATTAGAAGTAGATGAAAAAGGAGCAGCCATAAAGACCGCAGTAATAAGGGGTCCTCTGGACGTCAAGAATTATTGTTATAACCCCACCCCGTATACATGGGGTGGGTACTACAAAGACCCCTATAGTACTTCTGCTATTTCATTACACCAGCCCTCATAAAAAAGATTGTGGATCTGGTGGAGTAATCTATGCATTATGAGTAAGGCACTTTTCCTGTATGAAATAAATGATTAAGGACTGCCTTTTACTGATATAACCCCAAATTTAGTAGCAAAATATATGGAGCTAATATAAGTACAAGTATTAAAAATTAAAGGCCACTTTCCCAAAGAGTGTTTTAAGAATAACAGTATGGCATGTTTACTAGCTGTGGCAAGTAAAGTTGTTTTCTATAAGGCAATGATTATAGAATTGTAACAACATATGTCAAAGAAAGAAGACATTCGAATAGAGCATGACATGGACACTGTGGGTTTAACCTTTAATAGTAAAAAAAATTATTTGATCTGAGTTTGATACTTGGAAAAATTGTTTGTACCTACTTATTATATCTTTTTTGAAATATGCGCAGAAAATAGTGGCTGTGCTGCCTTGAGATAAGCTTGTTTGATATTAACGTGTCTTTTTAAATGTGTTTATAGTAAATTTGTTATTACCCTACGGCACCTGTAGGACCTAGGGTTCTTTGGAAAATCCATTTTAGCAGTAATGAACCCAGCACAGCATACCAGTACCCAGGAATTGCAGGAATACATGTCAGCAGTAACACTCCGAGTGATTAGGAGCAAGGTATCAAACCCTATGCTAATAAGATTTTACGGATCACTTGCAAATAAGGGCACTGCCGTAACTGCAAAAAAACGAAGAAAGATTTACAAAAGACCACTCGCAAGTGGTTTTAAAACCCTTGCTAAGTCCCCCAGAAGCATTTAAAGTGACAGTACAGCACAAAAAGTACTACAAAATGAGGAAATGTCAATATTATTTGACACTTAAAAGTCTGCTATCAACATACGTGTAATTAAAAAATATGAAATGCTAGTATTAATTCCGTTTTATGATATAAAATCCAGAGTAACACACAACCCAGTACTCAAGCCAGTACCACGTTGCCTAGGACCAAATGCTCGGATACATTGTCTGTAACTATATCTTATTTTAACACAAAATAAACACATTTCTACTGATGAAGCTATAAATACAATTGTCACATATTTTCAATATCAGAATATATATTTAATTAAAACACAATTACTTTCTATATATATATCTAATGTTTCCTTAGAACTGCAGTTATGGCACTTGTTATGGCACTTTCCAATTATTATAAGATTTATCGTTTGCATACCCTATTGGCTCATAGGGCTGTGTCTCATCCATAATGTTTGTTTTGGTACTGCCTGTACAGAAATCTGTTGTGTATAAGGTAGGATTTACGGATGTTCACTGAGTGCTCTAACCTGGGGTAGCTAATGTACGGCAGTGCCCTAACTTAGAGCACCTGATTTACATAGGGCTCATATTTAGTAATTCCGTAGCAATAGAAAAGACAGCTAAATATTTTTCCCTTAGTGAGATTAATAAAATTATTGCTGCAGCAAGACAGAAAAATTTTGGTATATACATGAATGCAGCGACTTGACATGTTAAAATTTAGAATATTATAGAATATTACATCTTGATAGGGCATTAATGTCACACTTTACCATGCACACTTAACAGGCCAGTAAAAATACTATAAAAGTTCTATGTAAATATAATTAGTTATATTGAAAACATAAAGCAATGAATGATATTTTTTTCTTATTTTTATTAAACTATTAAAAATACTTTAAAATTATGAAGATGCTCCAAATTTTAAAAGGAAGATTTTAATATATATGTTCACTTTTTTAAATATATTTATGCAATTTGACTCTCTACTTTCAAGTTTTTAATATATATATATATATATATATATATATATATACATATATATATATATAAATATATACTTTATGTAGACATTCTGACTATATGAGGGTTGCAACTTCTAATAAATACTGTGAGATTTTACCATTTTTGTAGACTTTTAGAGTGTTTATCCCCATGAGTATTCTTCAGACTAAAGAATGATAAAAAATGTAACCTCCCCCCTGATGTGAATGTGTGACATGATGTTTGTCTATACTTTCAGGAGTAAGGAAGGCTTTCATTTTAAAATATACATGGCCCAGGAACCTTGTGGTGCTGAAAGGTTTAGTCCTGTCCAGAAATTAAAATGTATCATCTGTATGTTCTGCAGGTAACTTGGTAGCAGTCTTTTCTCATTGATTTTTTTCTTCCTCTTACTATTATTATTGCTATTTAATTTCTCTTTTCTCTATATTTGTACAACTGTATTTTTCATAAAAATATATTTACCACTAGCGACTTGCCCGTCAAAAAATGACGGCAATGTTATGTATATGTTTGTCAAGTTGTTTAGTTATTAACATATATTTTTGACACTTGTAAGTATTTTAATATGAACGTGTATTTTTGTAAAATGTTGATGTAATGGTTTTTTAAAATGTAATTAGTATCTGAAGAATTGTTAACTTGAATATACATTGAATGAATAGGAAAGCCAAAAGTAAAAAGCCTTTTTTAAACGTTGCAAATTTTAACATGAAGTTTAAAATATATGTAAGCAATAACCATCAAAGTATATATTTTTAAACTTGAACTTTATTTTTTATGTAAGTTTAGAAGTTGACAAAACATTGGTATAATTTTGAACATTATAAACAGGAACATAGTGAATACATTTTGTAAAGTAATTTTTTATTAAAAGTATTAACATTTGAATGTAAAAACAATTGACATTTAAATTAATCAGTATTAAAATTCAATTTCTATCACAATAATTGTTAACTTGAATATACATTGAATGTAGAGGAAGGCATACAGTCAAACTCTTCTTAAAACGTACGTAATTAAACTAATTTATTACTGAGCACATAAATTGGCGATAAACATTAATGTAGGTAGTAATCTTAAGATAACAGACAATATTTACATTGTGACTTAAAAGGTGCTTGACCTCTTAACATCCACTTTGTAATATGTTGAATGAAATAATTTCAAAATATATTTTTTAAACTTGTAACATTAGAAACATTAACATAGTGACTTAACATTTTAACATAATTTTTACTAACAATGGAAGGCAAGTATTTTGTGAGGCGAATCATTCATAAACATGACTTCCATTAATTATGACTGAATTAAACAACCAATTGTTATGTATTTTGCAATGCTTTTAAAAAATCTTGGCACCTTTAATTAGTATCCTTCAAAGTTATAGTACTTCATAGTAGACAATGTTTTTAGTAAAAATACGTCCATCTTCTAATAAATCACCTTGACTTTCATTGTTTTCAATGTAAACTTTAATTGCCTGTGGATTTTTGCACCTTGACAACGCAACGTACAATTGACCATGTGCAAAAACTGGTTCTTCCAAGAAAATACCCACAGATTTGAAAGTTTGACCTTGTGATTTATTAATGGTCATGGCAAATGCCATAATAATGGGAAATTGTCTTCTTTGAAGTATAAAAGGGAGACTACTTTCACTTGGTGCTAAATCTATTCTTGGTATGAAAACTCTCTCTCCTCTATGGGTCCCAGTTAAAATTTCAGCATCTATAAAATGGTCCTTTAATTGTTGAACAATTAATCTTGTGCCATTGCATAGGCCTTTTTTGGGATTCATATTTCGCAGTAACATGATAATTGCACCTTTCTTTAGCTGCAAAATATGTGGTGGCATTCCAGAAGGAGTTAAAGAGTTTATGAATTCAGTGGAAAAGTTAGCCTGACTTTCATTGTCATCAGCAAGTACAGAATCAGCACTGTGATAATTTCTTTGTGGTGCATAAATTTTTTTTAAGATTTTATTATTGAGGATTAATGCATCTTTATTTTTACACGTCAGTATGACTTGGTTGGCAAGCTCGGAATATTCTTCGTTATTTATGCTCCCTTCAAATATAGCCGATATAATATCTTGTTGACAAATCATATGAGGTGGGATCTCTACAGTGTCGTCAGGTAAATTTAGTATTTTTTCTGTTCTGCCTTCTCCAATTTTAATAAGCCAATCATTGAAATCAGTTTGGCCTTCTGATCTCATATTTTGTTGCAGTTGAAGATGGGTAAAATGTTTCCATACTGTACTTGACTTTATACATGTTTCGATAATGTCAGTTCGATTTCCATGTACAACAACAGGTAATGTTTGTCTAAAATCGCCACCCAACAACATTACCTTTCCACCAAATGGAAAAATATTATCCATGACTTCACGAAGCAAACGGTCAATACATTGGAGGGCATAGCATGACATCATTGTGGCCTCATCTATTATAATTAATTTACATTTCTTCAATTTCTTTGCTTGTAAGGATGTCATGCGAATATCTGACACCGAATTTTCTAAAATAGGCACTGGCAGTTTAAATCCACTATGAACAGTTCTTCCACCTTCTAATAAAAGTGCAGCAATTCCAGTAGTGGCAAACGCCATTGCTATTTTTCCTTGTGCTCGTACTGAACTCATTAATAAATTGTACAAATATGTTTTTCCTGATCCGCCAGGTCCATCAAGATAGAAATAACGCTCTGTCACCATGTCATCATCTATAGCATTTTTAATGGCATGAAATGCTTGCAATTGTAGTGTATTTAAAGTTGCAAGTCTTTCTTCTGTTCTTTCTGCTTGTAGTTGAATGTCATAGTCTTCAAAGTTAATGTCATCTATAAGACCTGGATCAGGCAAATTAAAACTTGCACAACTTAATCCATGAGTTAAAAAGACTTCTTGGATTTCCATTAACGCTTTTAAGTGTGCAATGGGTTCATTGTATCGTCGCATAAAGTCTTCAGCCATATTACTTTTAAAAGTCTCCCACAAAGCTAATGCATTTGGAGCATTTGAGAAGATACAAATAAAAGCAAATTGTTCTCTCATCTGTCGTGGCATTTGACATTGTGCTGCTTCTTCTAAGCATCTTTCCCACTCTGTATCATCAGCGAGTAAGTTTCTATGTCTTGCAGCTAAATGGAAGGATTCATATACAATGTCATTAACAGTTCTTAAGTGTTCAAAACTTTGTGCTCCAGGAACATTTAAAAGTAATATCCGTAAGCAAAAACGTTCAACATCTCTTGGACTGACTGTGTAAATTCTTGGAATAATTTTATTGCCTCTGGTTTTTCTTGGTCTCCATAATCCATTCACAAAAAAATAGTGATATGGAATTTCAATATATAAGTATTGTGTTGCTTCAGCATCAGTGGAATTTAATGCAAACCATGCAGTTAGTGTAGTGTGACGATCTTCACTTTGGGCCAATGCATTCATTTCATTTCCAGCATGGAAATAGACTAAATGTCGTTGTGGCAAATGTACTGCTAACCTATATACTGCATGTGATCTATCATGCATTTCAAATTTTAAAAGCCGCCACATAGCTTCTGGCGCACTGACATAGCGAGCATCTACATGAGATGCAAGTTCATCATGTACTAACTCACTACTTTCAGGGTTGTCTGCACTTTTGACGACTACAGTAGCTGCATCGTAACCTTTGTAAATATATTTGTAGACATATTTAATGGATTTGATGGAAGTGCAGGCTTCTACGTTGATGTGGGCGTTGTACTTCATGAGTAAATGTGGATTGTAGGGTACTACATATCTATTGTCCACTTTTTTCCCACGAATAATGGCACTATCTCCTTCTCTTCTTTTATAAAGTGGATATCCATCACAATTGGCATAGGTTTTGTCTCTATAATCTTTGGGAAATTCTTTGGAACATTTATTATTTTCCATACATGGTGATTGTGGATTAAGGTCACCACAGGGTCCATGAATCATGCGATGAGTAACAATCTCATATAGTCTACCATATAGTTCTGGATCTGGTAGTTCAGCAACAATGACTGCATCCACTTTGTCTGAAGTATCTAATTTATCTTTTTCTTGAAGTATTATTAGAAGATGTGCATGTGGAAGGCCTCTTTTTTGAAATTCAATGGTATATACATAAGCAAGACATTTGCCAAATAACTGATTTATAGTGAAGTCACGTATTAATTCATTTAATTTAATCTTAAAAACTCTGGCTACTAAATCTGGTCGATCTGAAGCAGTTTGTCCAAGAAGTAGATTTAGTGTAATTTCTGGCCATTGTGGATTACATGTAAATGTCACAAATAAATCGGGTTTGCCAAATTTTGTCACAATAGCCATAGCATCATTGTATCTTTCTCTCATATTCCGAGGAGATCCTTGAAAGGAAGATGGTAAAATGATGGCTTTGCCAGCTGTCATGTCTCTGCTTGTAGCCACGTCAGCAACATAGTCCATGAGTCCAGAATATTGTTCTACACGGAGTTTATCTTGTTGATATTTGATAAAGTTTAAATTATTTGCCTCAACTTGCAAATATGAATCAATAATCCATTGTTGTGTTAGTTTCCCACCACATAAAATTGGATTAAATACATTGCGAATGGCAATTTGAGCTACTTTAAATTCAAGCATAGAAACATTATTTCGGATTCTGGCTTTAGCATTTGGGTAACTGGGAAGAGTTAATTTCGGTTGCCAACCTGCTTCTCCGTGTGGGAAAAAGATGGGATATGTCATTGGATCTAAATTTGGACTTAAGATACTCATATTAATAAACGGTTGGTCCTCATTTCTAGGATATATTCGTATGTCTCTTTGAAATGGTGGTTCTCCTTCATCATTGTGAAACACCATTGCAACCTCATTTGTTGTTGGCAAGTTATAACGACGTTTATCAGTATGTCTGTCTCTTTTAAGCACCATATTAACCTTCGGCATTGGTAATTGATGTGTTTGTGAATGAAGTAGTTGTTCATTTTCTACTTCTGCCAATTTTTTATAAGCTTTACTGTAGGGATTGTTGTCCATAATGTTATTTAGCTCTATGAAAACAGTGGGTAAGCATTTTTTATTTTCTTCCATCTGCATACGTTGGTCAACAGCTTCCATTGTATCTAGGACATATAGTTGAGCGAATTTTCTTTTATTTCCTTCCTCTGGATGTAAATGGGAAGTGCGATGATAAATTTGTCCTTGGACTTTAAAACAGTAAGGACCATGTCCTGGTACATTAGCAGCTAATGTTGCCCCCATGGATGCAAAGGATATGGCACTATTGTAGGATCTTATGTTTGTCTTAAAATTTTTGTAGTTTGGAAAAGTAGGTTCAGTCATAATATTTTGTAAATAAATTGGAAATTCTTTCCTTTCTGGAAGTTTGAACTTGCCTTTTTGACAACAACTAATAAATTGTCCATCTCTGGGTCTCTCCTGTTTAAAATAATAAGCCTCACAAAACTGACATTGAGTAGTCATGTCCCCACAACTATGAACCTCTACTGCTAAAGACTTGAGTAGAGGACAATTTGCAAAGCATATAGGATTTTGCCTTTCATATTCATCAGGTGAAATGTCATATAATGTTTCAACAACAGGTTCTAAATGTTTTGTTTTTTTCGTTGCTTTTCTTGGTATATGTTGTATTGTTTGAGGTAAAATGTCATCTAATGTTTCATGAAACGGTTCTAAATGCTTTGTTTTCTTTGTTGCTTTTTTTGTTATCTCTTGTCTTTTTTCTGGCAAAATGTCATCTGATGTTTGAGCAACAGGTTGTAAATGCTTTATTTTCTTTGTAGTTTTTTTTGACATATCTTTAATTTCTGCAAGTGACAGTCTTTTGCTTGCAATTCTTTTGCGTTCTTTTTCTCGTCGAATTTCCTTCTTCTCCGGTGTCTGCTGGCTGTCTGCTCTCTGTCGTCGTTCTCTAGCTTGGCGTCTTTTCTTTTCTTGTTTACTCTCATTATCAGCCATGTTAATCTGTAAAAATAAAATAATGTACCATTAGTTTATTTTGAGATGTTAAGTTGTTTTTCATGACATATAGTTATCAATAGTGTGTTAACATTTTATAGTTAATCAATTTCAATGCGTTCAATTGAATAAAAGTCTAAATAAGGGCATGAGATAATTATTTAAAGACATTTTTATTTATTAAACATGTATCCAAAAGCAAGTGTTTCAGTAACTAAAAAGGTATTTTAAAAAAGATGTTATGTCCTTATTTACAGCACTATTCAATTTGTCAAATGGCAATTAAATTAGGGTTTAGGACTGGAATGTTACAATGACAAATTGCATAGATTCTGTGTTTTTAGACTTTTTTGGACTATGCCAATTTATTTTTTAAGTTTACATTGAAGTTTGTATTTATTGTTAAAGATTATTGGCCCTAAAAGACAAATAAGAGATAGATGATAGATATTACTTTTTATACTGTACCTTGGTTGAAGTTTGATTTCAAGCAAAATTCTTTGTTGGTCCTGTGTTGAAAGCCTTCGTCCGATGGTCTGGTCCTGTGTTGAAAGTCCTCGTCCGATGGTGTAGTCCTCTGTTGAAAGTCCTCGTCCTCTGGTGTGGTCCTCAGTTCCAACTCCTGTTCCGATGTTCTTGACGCAGTATCTGTTATAAAATAAAAATGAAAATGTTATGTTATTTGAATGTCTTTGTATGAATGAAAAAATGGCATTATTTCTGTGTTTTTCTACAATCCTTTTTGGTGCGCCACAATTTTGGTATGCTTCTGTAAGCTATTTTCTAAGGCTTATAGGTGGTTAAACATTAAAGAAGAATATTAATTAATTTTTCTCTTTTTTTACTTGTTATACTGTACCTTGGTTGAAGTTTGATTTGAAGCAGAATCTTTGTTCGTCCTGTGTTGAAAGCCTTCGTCTGATGGTCTGGTCCTGTGTTGAAAGTCCTCGTCCAATCGTCTGGTCCTCTGTTGAAAGTCCTCGTCCGATGGTGTAGTCCTCTGTTGAAAGTCCTCGTCCAATGGTCTGGTCCTCTGTTGAAAGTCCTCGTCCGCTGGTGTGGTCCTCAGTTGAAACTCCTGGTCCGATGTTCTTGACGCAGTATCTGATATGAAATAAAAATGAAAATGTAATATTATTTTAATGTATTTGTATGAAGTAAAAAATGACATTATTTCTTTGTTTTTCTAGAATCCCGTTTGGTGTCCACCACTTTTGGTATGCTTATTTAGGCCTTTTTCTAAGGCTTATAGATTGTTAAACATAAAATAAGTATCTAAATGTACTTTGGTATGTGTTTGTGTGAGTTTTCATACAATCCTGTTTGGTGCGCACCACTGTTGGTATGCTTATTTAGGCTTCTTTCTAAGGCTTATAGGTTGTTAAACATAAAATAAGAATGTAAAAGTAGTTTGCTATGTGTTTGTGTGAGTTTTCATACAATCCTGTTTGGTGCGCACCACTGTTGGTATGCTTATTTAGGCTTCTTTGTAAGGCTTATAGGTTGTTAAACATTAAATAAGAATCTAAATGTAGTTTGCTATGTGTTTGTGTGAGTTTTCATACAATCCTGTTTGGTGCGCACCACTGTTGGTATGCTTATTTAGGCTTCTTTCTAAGGCTTATAGGTTGTTAAACATAAAATAAGAATGTAAAAGTAGTTTGCTATGTGTTTGTGTGAGTTTTCATACAATCCTGTTTGATGCGCACCGCTGATGGTATGCTTATTAATGTTGTTTTGTAATGCTAATAGGTTGTTAAACATAAAATAAGAATCAAAATGTAGTTTGCTATGTGTTTGTGTGAGTTTTCATACAATCCTGTTTGGTGGGCACCAATTTTGGTATGCTTATTTAGGCTTCTTTCTAAGGCTTATAGGTTGTTAAACATTAAATAAGAATGTAAATGTAGTTTGCTATGTGTTTGTGTGAGTTTTCATACAATCCTGTTTGATGCGCACCACTGTTGGTATGCTTATTAATGTAGTTTTGTAATGCTAATAGGTTGTTAAACATAAAATAAGAATCTAAATGTAGTTTGCTATGTGTTTGTGTGAGTTTTCATACAATCCTGTTTGGTGGGCACCAATGTTGGTATGCTTATTTATGCTTCTTTCTAAGGCTTATAGGTTGTTAAACATTAAATAAACATCTAAATGTAGTTTGCTATGTGTTTGTGTGAGTTTTCATACAATCCTGTTTGGTGGGCACCAATGTTGGTATGCTTATTTAGGCTTCTTTCTAAGGCTTATAGGTTGTTAAACATTAAATAAGAATCTAAATGTAGTTTGCTATGTGTTTGTGTGAGTTTTCATACAATCCTGTTTGGTGCGCACCACTGTTGGTATGCTTATTTAGGCTTCTTTCTAAGGCTTATAGGTTGTTAAACATAAAATAAGAATGTAAAAGTAGTTTGCTATGTGTTTGTGTGAGTTTTCATACAATCCTGTTTGGTGCGCACCACTGTTGGTATGCTTATTTAGGCTTCTTTGTAAGGCTTATAGGTTGTTAAACATTAAATAAGAATCTAAATGTAGTTTGCTATGTGTTTGTGTGAGTTTTCATACAATCCTGTTTGGTGGGCACCAATGTTGGTATGCTTATTTAGGCTTCTTTCTAAGGCTTATAGGTTGTTAAACATTAAATAAGAATCTAAATGTAGTTTGCTATGTGTTTGTGTGAGTTTTCATACAATCCTGTTTGATGCGCACCACTGTTGGTATGCTTATTAATGTAGTTTTGTAATGCTAATAGGTTGTTAAACATAAAATAAGAATCTAAATGTAGTTTGCTATGTGTTTGTGTGAGTTTTCATACAATCCTGTTTGATGCGCACCACTGTTGGTATGCTTATTAATGTAGTTTTGTAATGCTAATAGGTTGTTAAACATAAAATAAGAATCTAAATGTAGTTTGCTATGTGTTTGTGTGAGTTTTCATACAATCCTGTTTGGTGGGCACCAATGTTGGTATGCTTATTTATGCTTCTTTCTAAGGCTTATAGGTTGTTAAACATTAAATAAACATCTAAATGTAGTTTGCTATGTGTTTGTGTGAGTTTTCATACAATCCTGTTTGGTGGGCACCAATGTTGGTATGCTTATTTAGGCTTCTTTCTAAGGCTTATAGGTTGTTAAACATTAAATAAGAATCTAAATGTAGTTTGCTATGTGTTTGTGTGAGTTTTCATACAATCCTGTTTGTTGGGCACCAATGTTGGTATGCTTATTTAGGCTTCTTTCTAAGGCTTATAGGTTGTTAAACATTAAATAAGAATCTAAATGTAGTTTGCTATGTGTTTGTGTGAGTTTTCATACAATCCTGTTTGGTGCGCACCACTGTTGGTATGCTTATTTAGGCTTCTTTCTAAGGCTTATAGGTTGTTAAACATAAAATAAGAATGTAAAAGTAGTTTGCTATGTGTTTGTGTGAGTTTTCATACAATCCTGTTTGATGCGCACCGCTGATGGTATGCTTATTAATGTTGTTTTGTAATGCTAATAGGTTGTTAAACATAAAATAAGAATCAAAATGTAGTTTGCTATGTGTTTGTGTGAGTTTTCATACAATCCTGTTTGGTGGGCACCAATGTTGGTATGCTTATTTAGGCTTCTTTCTAAGGCTTATAGGTTGTTAAACATTAAATAAGAATCTAAATGTAGTTTGCTATGTGTTTGTGTGAGTTTTCATACAATCCTGTTTGATGCGCACCACTGTTGGTATGCTTATTAATGTAGTTTTGTAATGCTAATAGGTTGTTAAACATAAAATAAGAATCTAAATGTAGTTTGCTATGTGTTTGTGTGAGTTTTCATACAATCCTGTTTGATGCGCACCACTGTTGGTATGCTTATTAATGTAGTTTTGTAATGCTAATAGGTTGTTAAACATAAAATAAGAATGTAAATGTAGTTTGTTATGTGTTTGTGTGAGTTTTCATACAATCCTGTTTGGTGGGCACCAATGTTGGTATGCTTATTTAGGCTTCTTTCTAAGGCTTATAGATTGTTAAACATTAAAATAAGAATGTAAATGTAAATCCTGTTTGATGGGCACCACTTTTGTTATACTTATGTAGTGTTTTTTCTAATGGTTATACATTGTTAAACAATCACATTTGAATGAGGCCCTCGGCCATTAAACATATTTAGGTCCTGAATCAATTGCGTTTTGACCAATTGAATAGGGTTCTATATAAGCACATAAAATATTTTTTGACAGAAGTTTTTAGTTAGTGAAGACCTATTATGTGCTTATATAAAGCCCTATTCAATTAGCCAACTCACAATTGAATAAGGCTCATGGTTCGGTTCTTTTTTATACTTAAATACTTTACCTTGATTGAAGTGTGGAATGACAGAGGGTCCCCTCCTGCCAATCTTAATCCGCCGGTCTTCTTGTAGTGTCTGTTTGAAAAATAAAGTGAAATAGTGAATTATAGAATTTTGTATTTGTATTTAACAAACCATGGCCTTTTCAGCATTTAAAGTATTTTTTTATCTTACCTCTTGTTCTTTGTTGGTGTTCTTTAAAAGGGATTGTGCTTCACAGTGTACGGTGCAAATTGTTGAAAGACGCTGTTGATGCAGAGTCTGTTTGAATATTTAAAAAAGTAGAAAGATTGAGTTTTAGGTGATCTATTGAATTGCAGTAAATTAATTTCATTGAATTATACTTCTGTAATTAATTTGAATTAACATTATTTTTTGGTGGGTGCTACACACATATGTCACATACATGAAGCACATTTCCATAGTTGAAAGTAATTTTTTTGTGTGCGTGTGACATATCAGTATACATGAATCATATTTTAATTGTTAAATTAACCTTATTTTTATTTTTGGCCAACATACATAAATTTGTGTGTGACATGTGACTATAGATGATACACATATATGTGCGTGTCACATATCAGTATACATGACTCATATTTTAATAGTATTTTAATAGTCCCAACTTATTTTTTTGTAATGTAATTTAAATGTAGTTGTTTAATTAGTTTGTTGCAGGGGCAATACACATAAATGTGCATGTGACATGTCACTATACATTATACGCATAAATGTGCGTGTCACTTGTCAGTATACATTATACGCCTAAATGTGCGTGTCACTTGTCAGTATACATTAGACGCATAAATGTGCGTGTCACTTGTCACTATACATTATACACATAAATGTGCGTGTCAGTTGTCAGTATACATTATACGCCTAAATGTGCGTGTCACTTGTCAGTATACATTATACGCATAAATGTGCGTGTCACATGTCAGTATACATTATACGCATATATGTGCGTGTCACTTGTCAGTATACATTATACGCATAAATGTGCGTGTCACTTGTCAGTATACATTATACGCATATATGTGCGTGTCACTTGTCAGTATACATAAACCTCTTTGTCTTCTTTAATTTTTTTTTTTGATGTCCTGTCTTGAAAATAAGTAATATATTATAGCTTACCTCTCAGTTGTAATTTGCACAATGTAAAGTAGTAAATTAGGAAAGAATTATCTTCTCAAGTTTGAGCAGCAGTTATGTCTGAAGTCACTCTGTTCATCACCTGAGGAGAAATGTATTTTTCTCTGTCAAATAGACAGTATTTATAAACTTGTAGAACATTCTGGAAAGTTAGACCGTTAGAACGTAATACGCATGCGCTATTTGCGTTCCAGCTTACAATTTGCGTTCCATCCGCCATTTTGTGCGTAGTAGTGTTTAAAATGGTGTTTAATATGAGTGTGATCCGTTCCGCATAGTATGTGTTTCATTATTGCGAGTAAGTGTAGTGTAGTTACGTCTGGAGCCTCGTTTTCGTTTTGTTCGGCGGCCATTTTTTCTCTCGCTTAGCCGATTTTCGGTCGTTTAAACTGTTTGTTTTCACTTAAATGGACGTGTAAATGAACTTTTGGAGGTGCCGGAAGCCCCCCCGTGCTGTAAGTAAGCTTTTTATGTGTTTGTTGTGTTTATTTCTTGTGTTTGTGATGTTTTGATGCGCGGCGGTTGGAATGGGTCTTTCGCGGCCGTATTTTTTTCCGATGCGGCCGTATTTTGTTGCGAGTAAGTGTAGTTTTGTTACGTCTGGAGCCTCGTTTTCGTTTTGTTCGGCGGCCATTTTTTCTCTCGCTTAGCCGATTTTCGGTCGTTTAAACTGTTTGTTTTCACTTAAATGGACGTGTAAATGAACTTTTGGAGGTGCCGGATGCCCCCCCGTGCTGTAAGTAAGCTTTTTATGTGTTCGTTGTGTTTATTTCTTGTGTTTGTGATGTTTTGATGCGCGGCGGTTGGAATGGGTCTTTCGCGGCCGTATTTTTTTCCGATGCGGCCGTATTTTGTTGCGATATACGCAGTTAGCTTTTACGTGTACGACGCAGTGTATTTGTTTCTGTGTTAAGAGCGTGTGAGGGGCCTTTTTTACTGTTTTTTTGTTAAGTCTTGCGTCTGTGTGTCTGGGTGTAAGCGGGTGTGAGGCGACTTTGATTTTTTTTTTGTGTGTGTATGTGTGTGTTAACACAGCCGATGTTGGGATGCTCCCACCACCGCAAATGCGGACCCTCGCTTCGCGAGGATCCGCATTTGCGGGGACGTTGTTGGGTTTTTGTTGGCTGGGCGGTTGGGTTTATTCTGTTAAAAAAGTCGTGTGTGTGTATGTGTGTGTTAACACAGCCGACGTTGAGCCTCCACAACCGCAAATGCGGGCCCTCGCTTCGCGAGGACCCGCATTTGCGGCGAACTGCGTCCCTCGCTTCGCGAGGGACGCAGTTTCTTGCGGGCTCGCTACGCGAGCCCGCAAGCGTGAGCAACGACTTGGGTTTTTGTTGGCTGGGCGGTTGGGTTTATTCTGTTAAAAAAGTCGTGTGTGTGTATGTGTGTGTTAACACAGCCGACGTTGAGCCTCGACAACCGCAAATGCGGGACCTCGCTTCGCGAGGACCCGCATTTGCGGCGAACTGCGTCCCTCGCTTCGCGAGGGACGCAGTTCTTGCGGGCTCGCTACGCGAGCCCGCAAGCGTGAGCAACGACTCGTACGCTCACAACTATATATGTGATTTGTGTTTTATTCTTTTGCACTTTAAGGAGGCATACAATGTTATCACTTACTGTAGTTTTGCATGACTAGCACATCCTCATAGTGATTTAAGCAATTGGTTGGGAATTCAGCATCTCAGCTATGAGAACGTGCTCACCAAGGGCGGGATCACAAGTATCAGTTATGGATAATATGTTCAAGTTGGGGAGCATCAGTATGGCTGATTCATGGGTAAAAAACAGCAGGCTCATTCTAAGATTTTAGGGCCCGATTCAATTGCCCAATTTGTAAATTTACACACACTTAAAATCACTCTTAATATTGCTACATATTTGGCAAATATTACTTACTGGCACTAATGTATTCTTAAATCAATATAATGAATATAAACATGTATAAAAAAAAAAACAACCAAAGACAAATGTATGAGTTAAAGGCATTTGTAAGTAGCTAATTGAATATGGCCCTTTGTATGTATGATTTTAAATGTAGTTTTTATGGTACCAGCTTTGGTACCTTTTCACATCCAGTTAAAATCTACATATGTTATAAAGGAAAAAATACTAATTAATACTGTATTGATTAACTCTCACTTATTACAATGGGCAGAATATAGAAGTTAACTGCAGGCTAACAGCCTTATTAAATTCCAGATTCACAGATACAAGTTTTCTACTTAAACCCTACGTGCTGCAAATTGTGAAAAGTTACAACACTATTAAATTAGCCTGCTGCAAGCAACGTATGAGCTACACAGCACGGCTGTCCGTGTCAACGTGCAGAAAATCTACATAAGGCATGACAGCTGCGAGATGATCTCGCAGGCTCCCCCACCTCATCAATTGCTGCGGGGTACCTGAACGGGACATCTGCGGCAGTCCTACATATAAGCTCTGCTGTGAGGGGACTCCAACTACCCCCTCTCTTACAAAAACAGCCCTAGAATGATCACAAGAAGGAAATATTCAAGGTGCAAAGCAGATAAGCACTTGACCTTAAATACTGACTAGCCTCAGCTATAAAACAAATACTTTTTCATGTGCAAATAAAATGTCATTCCATGTGTAGTGCTACTATCAACAGACTATTATTTTGACACATCTGAAGTTATTTAGACTAAGTACTTTTATCTTATATTGACATTATGACGTATTTATACATTTTACATACTTAAACATTTCAAATTACCCGCCGTGGGTCCTTAAAGGGCCTGCGGCACACTATTAATCTATCCTGGCCGTGGGACCTAAAATGAACCCCCCTCTAGGCTGGTGGTCCCCATCGGGACCTTCGAAGTGACCAGCATTACCCACTTGTTGTTGGCGTCCATAGAGACCCCCACAGCCCCCACTCTAACCCCTTGCAGTGGGGGATCACTGATCGGCATAGATCAGACCCCCGCTGCATTTAAAAAATTTAAATTACCCGCTGCAGCTCCTTAAAGGGCCTGCGGCACACTATTAGCCAATCCCGGCCATGGCACCTAAAATTAAGCCCCCTTTAAGCTGGGGGTCCCCATCGGGACCCCCAAAGTTTCCCCACATTAACCCCTTGCTGAAGGGGTCCATAGGGACCCCTCAGCCCGCCCACATTAACCCTTTGCAGTGGGGGTCCCCGATCGGCACCGATCGTGACCCCACTGCATTTTCAATTTCATATTTCCCACCTTGCGGGTCCTTAAAGGACAAGCGCAGAAAAATATAAACCCTTGCCGCGGGGGGGGGCGGGGGGGTACTAAAAGTTTTCGCCCCATGCAACTAAAATTAACCCTATAACTCATGGGTGTCAATACAGACACCCATATGCCCTTAATTAACCCTATAACCCATGGGGCTCTATACAGAGCCCCATGAGACTATAATTACCCCCCTCAGCCCAATAGGGGTCTATGTAGACCCCTATATAACACTATTAATGCCTAGGTTAACCCTACAAGTGCCATGAGGGTCCTCCAGGACCATCATGACAAAGTCTAAGCACTATTAACCCTAACTATACCCCATGAACCCATACTAAACCCTATCTAACTGAGCCAACCTAACCCTAATTGGGCCTATTTAAACCTATCTGGACCTAATAACCCTTACTGGGCCTATTTAACCCCATCTAGCCATATTAAATCCCCAGCCAATCAGAAGGCACTATTGCTTTCAGCCAATCTCAATGGGATATGGGATACACCCTCACAGGGTGATTGGCTGAAGGCATCTGAGCCATCTGATTGGCTGTTGTCACTGTCAATTAGACTGCAGCCAATCAGAAGGCGCATGTGGCTTCAGCCAATCACCCCATGGGGGTGTATCCCATTGTGATTGGCTGAAAGCAATAGTGCCTTCTGATTGGTTTAGAAAAGATTAACAGTTCCTTCAGCCAATCAAAATGGGATATAGGGGTGTATCCCCTCCTGACAGGCTCACACTTTGGCACCTTCTGATTGGCTGAAATATGATTGATAGCCTTTTCAGCCAATCGGAAGGAGCCATTGCCAGTTTCCTACCAGAAGAGGCTCTGGACGCTTCATTCGAGTCGGGGAGCTCCGCGAGTGCGGAGCTCCATAATTTTTTTTATTTTTTTATTTTGCGAGCACAAATTCAGCAAGGGCCCAGCCGGGGCAGAAGAGGATAAGGCCGGGGACATCAGGGACAGGTAAGTTTTCAATTTATAATGTTTATATTTTATTAATTTTTGTGTTTGATGTATGTGTGACTAATGTGATGTATCTTTTTTACAGGGGCCGAGCCGGAGAACAGAAGAAGATGGACGGGGATATGCTGGAAAGGTACATTTAATACTGTATTTGTACAATTTATTCTATGTAAAGTTTATTTTTTTAATAATCTGGTGGCGTTTTTTTTTATGTAGTGGCAGGGGGGATTTCGTGATTTTTTTTTATTTTATGTATTGGCGGGGGTGGTTGTGATTTTTTTTTATATTATGTAGTGGCAGGGGGGTTTGTGATGTTTTTTTTATTTCTTGTAGTGAGGGGGGGTTTGTAATGTCCTTTATTGTTTTGTGTACCTTAGGTTTTTTATTTTATGTACCTTAGGTTTTTTTATTTTATTAGTAGGGTCGGGGGTTTAATAGGGGGTTAGGTAGGTAGTGTTAGGTAGGTAGGGGTTAATAGGTTAGGAGAGAGGGGGGTTAGTTTAGATTTATTGGTTAAGTGGGGGGGTAGTGTAGTGTAGTGTTTGTACTTAGTGTCAAGAGGACCCTCATTGCACTTCTGGGGTTAATAATAGGCTTCTAATTGTCCTATGAGGGTCTCCATAGGCCCTTATGGGACTGGTTGGGTTAACTAGAGGAATATGGGGGTCTTTATAGACCTCCAGAAGGGATGGGGTTAGACGGAGGCTTATGGGGGTCTGTATAGCCACTCATAAGTAATGGGATTAAACAGGGCTAGATGGGGTTAAATAGGCCCAGTTAGGGTTATTATGCCCAGATAGGTTTAAATAAGCTCAATTAGGGTTAGATTGGCCCAGCTAGGGTTAGATAGGGTTTAGTATGGGTTAATGGGGTATAGTTAGGGCTAATAGTGTAGTGTAATGCAGTGTAATGTAGTGTAACCTGGGGGGTCCTCATTGCACTTGTAGGCTTAACCTAGGGGTTAATAGTGTTCTATAGGGGGTCTATATAGACCCCTATTGGATCGAGGGGGGTAATTATAGTCTCATAGGGCTTTGTATAGAGCCCCATGGGTTATAGGTTTAATTAAGGGCTTATGGTGGTCTGTACTGACCCCCATGAGTGACAGGGTTAATTAAGGCTTATGGGGGTCTGTATTGACCCCTATGAGTGAGAGGGTTAATTAAGGCTTATGGGGTCTGTATTGACCCCCATGAGTGACAGGGTTAATTAAAGCTTATGAAGTCTGTTTAGAGCCCCATGAGTGATAGAGGTTAGCTTTAGTTGCGTGGGGGTACTTATTGTACCCCCCGCGGCAGGGGTTAATACTTTTTTGGCACAGGTCCTTTGAATTGAATTTGGAAATGCAGAAGGGTCACGATTGGTGCCGATTGGGGCCCCACACTGCAAGGGGTTAATGTGGGGGAGGGCTGCTGGGCTCCTTATGGACCCCTACAGCAATGGGTTAATGTGGGGACACATTGGGGTACCCCCAGCATAGAGGGGGGGTTAATTTTAGGTTTATAGTTTGCAGCGGGCCCTTTAAGGACTCACGACGGGTAATATAAAAATGTTAAATGCAATGGAGTCCTGATCAATGACAATCGGGGATCCCCCGCTGCAAGGGGTTAATGTGGGGGGCTGCTGGGATCCCAATGGACCCCTTCAGCGAGAGGTTAATATTGGGGAGATTTTGGGGGTCCCGATGTGGGGGGGGGGGGGAGTTAGTTTTAGGTCCCACGGCCAGGATAGGTTAATAGTGTACCGCAGGTCCTTAAAGGGCGGGTAATTTGAAATGTTTAAGTATGTAAAATGTATAAATACATCATAATGTCAATATAAGATAAAAGTACTTAGTCTAAATAACTTCAGATGTGTCAAAATAATAGTCTGTTGATAGTAGCACTACACATGGAATGACATTTTATTTGCACATGAAAAAGTATTTGTTTTATAGTTGAGGCTAGTCAGTAATTAAGGTCAAGTGCTTATCTGCTTTGCACCTTGAATATTTCCTTCTTGTGATCATTCTAGGGCTGTTTTTGTATGAGTAAAATATGAAGATTAATAGCTCTTGGTTGTATTCAATAACCAGTAAGGATATAAACATTTAGCTATATAGCTTCACATGCTTTGCATACCTAATGGATACTGGTAAAAGAGTATAATATCACCAAACCTACAAGCCATTTATTGTTTTATTCTCCTACATAATGAAATGCAGTAATCTTAAATGAATTTAAATACTACTACATAAATTGAAATTAGTTACTTAGTGCATCACATTCTAATATTAATTGATACTTTATAATATTATTATTATTATTGTTTATTTGTAAAGCGCCAACATATTCTGTAGCGCTATACTGGCATCTTCGCATTAATACAATTAACACATTTAATCCATGGCACCTTTCCCCTCTACACCATCTTGAGATATAACACAAGTATCTATCTAGTTGGTCGTTCCCTAAATTTCAACCACACACCCCACACTTCATTAAATGTATTCATTGTATCTTCCAAAGAGTGGGAAATTTGTTAATTTATAGCAATATAATCCAATAAAATTTAGTTTTTAAGTTGCTAGATGTTTTCATCTAAAAAATAGTTTAACTATATTAATGGGCCATTTACCTCACTATACGTGTTCTTCATTATTACACTAATAACAGCTAAAAATCTACAGTTTTAGGTCTGTTTACAAAAACACTCCTGACTGTTCCATGATTAACAACATCTGACGACACCAAGCAGTGTGTAAACTCCATGAACACAAAGATTTAAGGTTTTTGTCTGCATTAAGGAATGTAACAGGAATCGGATAACCTACAAGTAACATATTTAGTAGTTTCCAGCAGTCATGTCTCTGCACAGACGAATTTCTGCTTCTGCCCTCTGCACAGAGCTGCAGTGTGTTTCTGTCTGTGGGAATGTCAAAGTCTCATGTAAACAGACATTTCATTTACAAATATCTCTGTGGAAAAGGAACATATTTCAAAAATTCAAAAAGTATTTCAACATGGTTTTGAGAATTTTACAGTGGTTTGCTCCATGTTGTACTGAATTAGATGGCCCTTTAATGAAACATGATATAAGGTACCTCCTTAAAATGATTGGTAGCAAGCTTAAATATGACTTACATTTTCATATGATTCAGTGTAATCCATGAAGAAAGTTGGTTTTGAGAGATGAAACTCTTTTTCCTAAAAGAGAGGGAAACCAGTATTAAATATCAAGGTCCACTTACAGTAATACAAATTGAACTTAGTTCTGCATTTGTAAAAATAGTATACTCTGGACATTGTAAACTAGATTCACTAAGCTTCACATAACCCACACAAATATATTTTCCTCAGAGGTCAGCTTCTGCCTAAAGATACAGTGCAGTACACTGAAATATATTTGTGTAAACACAGAAATGTATATATGCAGTGATATTTTTGACTGTTAGTGTACATGGCACTGACATACCATATATATATATATATATATATATATATATATATATATATATATATATATATATAGACACAGTGGATATAAAAAGTCTACACACCCCTGTTAAAATGTCAAGTTTCTGTGCTGTAAAAAAATGAGACAAAGATAAATAATTTCAGAACTTTTTCTACCTTTAATGTGACCTATAAACTGTACAACTCAATTGAAAAACAAACTGAAATCTTTTAGGTGGAGGGAAGAAAAATAAAAAAGAAAAATAATGTGGTTGCATAAGTCTGCACACCGTCTTATAACTGGGGATGTAGCTGTGTTCAGAATTAAGCAATCACATTCCAAATTGTGTTAAATAGGAGTCAGCATACACCTGCCATCATTTAAAGAGCATCTGATTAACCCCAAATAAAGTTCAGCTTTTCTAGTTGGTCTTTCCTGAAATTTTCTTAGTCGCATCCCACAGCAAAAGCCATGGTCCACAGAGAGCTTCCAAAGCATCAGAGGGATCTCATTGTTAAAAGGTATCAGTCAGGAGAAGGGTACAAAATAATTTCCAAGGCATTAGATATACCATGGAACACAGTGAAGTGGAGAAAATATGGCACAACAGTGACATTACCAAGAACTGGAGCTCCCTCCAAAATTTATGAAAAGACGAGTAGAAAACTGGTCTGGGAGGCTACCAAGAGGCCTACAGCAACATTAAAGGAGCTGCAGGAATACAGGAATATCTGGCAAGTACTGGCTGTGTGGTACATGTGACAACAATCTCCCGTATTCTTCATATGTCTGGGCTATGGGGTAGAGTGGCAAGATGAATGCCTTTTCTTACGAAGAAAAACATCCAAGCCAGGCTACATTTTGCAAAAACACATCTGAAGTCTCCCAAAAGCATGTGGGAAAAAGTGTTATGGTCCGATGGAAGCAAGGTTGAACTTTTTGGCCATAATTCCAAAAGATATGTTTGGCACAAAAACAACACTGCACATCACCAAAAGAACACCATACCCGCAGTGAAGCATGGTGGTGGCAGCATCATGCTTTGGGGCTGTTTTTCTTCAGCTGGAACTGGGGCCTTAGTTAAGATAGAGGGAATTATGAACAATTCCAAATACCAGTGAATATTGGGACAAAACCTTCAGGCTTCTGCTAGAAAGCTGAACATGAAGAGGAACTTCATCTTTCAGCATGACAACGACCCAAAGCATACATCCAAATCAAGAAAGTAATGGCTTCACCAGAAGAAGATTAAAGTTTTGGAATGGCCCAGCCAGAGCCCAGACCTGAATCCGATTGAAAATCTGTGGGGTGATCTGAAGAGGGCTGTGCACAGGAGATGCTCTCGCAATCTGTCAGATTTGGAGTGTTTTTGCAAAGAAGAGTGGGCAAATCTTGCCAAGTCAAAAGGTGCATGCTGATAGACTCATACCCAAAAAGACTGAGTGCTGTAATAGAATCAAAAGGTGCTTCAACAAAGTATTAGTTTTAAGGGTGTGCATACTTATGCAACCATATTATTTTATTTTTATATTTTTTCTTCCCTCTACCCAAAAGATTTCAGTTTGTTTTTCAATTGAGTTGTACAGTTTATAGGTCACATTAAAGGTGGAAAAAGTTCTGAAAATATTTATCTTTGTCTCATTTTTTTACAGCACAGAAACCTGACATTTTAACAGGGGTGTGTAGACTTTTTATATCCTCTGTATATATATATATATATATATATATATATATATATATATATATAAATGAAGAGTGAGGTAGCCATGAATGTCCAGTAATCCAGTTGAATAATCAGAGTATTGCAGTAAATAGCGATACCTTTTGTATTGGACAACCTTATTCATAATATAGCGACAAGCTTTTGAGAGATAATGACTCTCTTTATCAAGTCAAAAAGTATTGCTTACATATCCAGTTCACTTACATATCCCTTTAAGATATGGAACGGATGGGCTGCATGTGGGCATGGGGAGCTCACAAATCTAACTGGCCTAGGGTAGCATACCATTTTCACGTGCCCATGCTGTGGTAGTTTTCCCTTAAGAAAACAGAAAGAGCAGCCTTCAGTGATCTGCTTCACAGACACTGCAAGGCTTAGTAAATCTCAGGATGTGAGGCATGGGGCTCTATTACATCATGTAAAGTATTAATTGCCACATTTACATCCAAAATGGTTATTGTTGAGTTACTGTGTTCTAGAATGTAATTCTATCCAAAATAGGTACTGCTGCATTATAGCATTATGGGACTTGATTCCATCCAAAACTGATACGGTATTGTGGTACTTTATAAATGAGATTTACATGATTTTATAAAACTGTTCCTTATAGCTTGTTTCATCCTACGTAAGACAAGTAACGAATATGTGATACTTATTCTCTCAAATTTTAAAAAAGCATGTAGGTAAACAGGTGTTTTTGTTGTTGTTTTTAGCAATCCGTAGTCTGCTAATTTGATTTTGTATACTGCAGCAAAAGCATATATTTGCAGCCATTCAGAAGACAACCCCTGTCATGACTGATTTTTGGGGGGAATATGAAATGTTGCTTTTATGTGTAATGTTTAAAGGATATTGTGTGTTTTGCAGCTGTTGTAATACTTGGTCACCAGTAGCAAATAAGATGGAGCCCATGGCATGTGGCCAGTCTTCACTAGTTCCCACTCATGCCTTTCCTTTGTTCCAGGGGGCTGCTTGCTTTCAGCTCAGATAACAGACCAGGCCCAGGAAAGGCCTGACCCCTCTATGACATAATCTCTGTCCCCACGGACAGAGGACAATTTTGATTGGGCTGTGCTAAGTCAAGCTCATTGGTGTTTGTGCATTCAAGCGGGGGATTCAAACTTGTTCACTCCCCAATTCATGTTAACGTTGTTTTTTCTCTGGGTCTTTGTTTTTTTCTGAAATGTGCTGTTTGTGAAGCCATTAAAGTTTGAGTGAGTCTGACTCTGACATGCTAAGCAACGGTATGTCTGAGTCTGTCTGCACTAAGAAAAGGTGCATGTGTATTTCTTAACAAAAAGGAAATACACAAACAATAGGAATTTTCCTTTCCTTCTTCTCCATGAATAATGGTCCTGAGGCAGAGCTGGGCGCCGAGAGATTGAACACAAAAGGCACAACCTAAAGGGAGAAAATTGAGGTGCATGTGGTCCCGCAACTTTGGGTCATCATCCCCACCCTAAACTTCCCAAAGCTGCTTGACTTCTCCAAGTGCATTATCAGAAATGCTATAATAATATAATGCGCTCTTAATTTTTCCTTTAAGGGTGGAATGTCAATCAATCAAAGTGTGGTTAACCATTGAAAACCACATTTCCTAGGTTTTCTATTGGCACATATTATTAAGTGCAAAGGGGTTAGATATAAACCACTATTTTTGAACTCAGCATTTTACTTTTTTGACAAATAAACCGCAATAAGCCTGTGAATAGATGTGAAAACTTTTCACACTCGCAATTGTCTTTATCTTACACATAATATACATAAGTAACAGCACAGAGATTCTTAGGTGAAAGTATATCAAGTATAGTATTACTATTACCTATTCAAGTTAAAGGACCACTTTTGTACCAGAAAAGGGTTCTGGTTTGTAAAGTATGTAGCAAACGAACAGTATTAGCACCTCTGCTCTCCCGAAATATAAGCACCCCTCTCACATTCACAACTTCCACCAGCCTGTCATAGATACCACCATGGTACAGCTCAGGCATCATATCTTCCTAACTTTTTCTCTAACTAAAATCTAGTTAAATTCCTTTTTCTATGATTAATTACGCTTTTAGTCAGACTGGTATGTTTAATATGTGTGTGTGTGCTTGTATATAAATAAATAAATAAATAATATATATGTATGTGGACATATTTGTGTGTCCCAGCTCAAGTTCCCAGAATGCAGTGTAATAAGTGTTTTTCTCGAAACTCTGATCTGGAAGCAGATTTTTTTTTAACTTGCTTTAGACATTCAAGTGTGAACACAGATGTACTTTTTATTTACTTTATATATATATATATATATATATATATATATATATATATATATATATATATATATATATATATAGTAGCATATATATTTAGTACTTTTACTTAGCAATTTCATGCAATAATAGATCTTAAAGTAACAATTTAAAATTAATTTCCTAAATTTCTCTTTATCCACCTATTCACATTCAACATGACACTATGATTTGACTTAAACATATTTCTATAAAATGTTGATCTCATTAGGTAATTGTTTTTAATTATACAGCAAAAAATGCTTCCACGCTTGTAAAAAATAAAACCCTGATTGACATCCTTAGGTCTCTTTTTTTGGTGTCTGCCTGGTGAGAGAATCCTGAGTGGATTTTTCCCCAACAGATATGTTTTCAAACATATACATTTTTAATTGTATATTGGTCCTTTAAATTAAATGTACTAGTTGAAGGAAAAATGGACACAATAGTTAAATTATCTATTGATCGTTCTGCAGAGGGCCACAGATAAAAACATCTATGGATAATGCAGTGAATTGGTGAGTGAATGTGGCAGTTTAGTATAGGGGGAGACTTAAATGGGTTGTGGATACACCTATATTAGTTTATAGTAGTGGTGGGCAACAAACACCCCAGGGGCCGTAAGTGGCCCTCACGCACTACTCATTCAGCCACAGTCTGTTCCCTGGAGTTTGAGAGCATACCCTGCTTTTGCAATACATAGTCCTTTCTATATCTCTAAAACTAGCTGATAATACCCGGTTCTACTCCTAAAATCTCTTCCTTGTTATATATAAACTAGCGACTTGCCCGTCAAAAAATGACGGCAATGTGATGTATATGTTTGTCAAGTTGTTTAGTTATTAACATATATTTTTGACACTTGTAAGTATTTTAATATGAACGTGTATTTTTGTAAAATGTTGATGTAATGGTTTTTTAAAATGTAATTAGTATCTGAAGAATTGTTAACTTTAATATACATTGAATGAATAGGAAAGCAAAAAGTAAAAACCCTTCTTTAAACGTTGCGAATTTTAACATGAAGTTTAAACTATATGTAAGCAATAACCATCAAAGTATATATTTTTAAACTTGAACTTTATTTTTTATGTAAGTTTAGAAGTTAACAAAACATTTGTATAATTTTGAACATTATAAACAGGAACATAGTGAATACATTTTGTAACCTAATTTTTTATTAAAAGTATTAACATTTGAATGTAAAAACAATTGACATTTAAATTAATCAGTATTAACATTCAATTTCTATCACAATAATTGTTAACTTGAATATACATTGAATGTAGAGGAAGGCATACAGTAAAACTCTTCTTAAAACGTACGTAATTAAAGTAATTTATTACTGAGCACATAAACTGGCGATAAACATTAATGTAGGTAGTAATCTTAAGATAACAGACAATATTTACATTGTGACTTAAAAGGTGCTTGACCTGTTAACATCCACTTTGTAATCTGTTGAATGAAATAACTTGAAAATATATTTTTTAAACTTGTAACATTAGAAACATTAACATAGTGACTTAACATTTTAACATAATTTTTACTAACAATGCAAGGCAAGTATTTTGTGAGGCAAATCATTCATAAACATGACTTCCATTAATTATGACTGAATTAGACAACCAATTGTTATGTATTTTGCAATGCTTTAAAAAAATCTTGGCATCGTTAATTTGTATCCTTCAAAGTTATAGTACTTCATAGTAGACAATGTTTTTAGTAAAAATACGTCCATCTTCTAATAAATCACCTTGACTTTCATTGTTTTCAATGTAAACTTTAATAGCCTGTGGATTTTTGCACCGTGACAACGCAACGTACAATTGACCATGTGCAAAAACTGGTTCTTCCAAGAAAATACCCACAGATTTGAAAGTTTGACCTTGTGATTTATTAATGGTCATGGCAAATGCCATAATAATGGGAAATTGTCTTCTTTGAAGTATAAAAGGGAGACTACTTTCACTTGGTGCTAAATCTATTCTTGGTATGAAAACTCTCTCTCCTTTATGGGTCCCAGTTAAAATTTCAGCATCTATAAAATGGTCCTTTAATTGTTGAACAATTAATCTTGTGCCATTGCATAGGCCTTTTTTGGGGTTCATATTTCGCAGTAAGATGATAATTGCACCTTTCTTTAGCTGCAAAATATGTGGTGGCATTCCAGAAGGAGTTAAAGAGTTTATGAATTCAGTTGAAAAGTTAGCCTGACTTTCATTGTCATCAGCAAGTACAGAATCAGCACTGTGATAATTTCTTTGTGGTGCATAAATTTTTTTTAAGATTTCATTATTGAGGATTAATGCATCTTTATTTTTACACGTCAGTATGACTTGGTTGGCAAGCTCGGAATATTCTTCGTTATTTATGCTCCCTTCAAATATAGCCGATATAATATCTTGTTGACAAATCATATGAGGTGGGATCTCTACAGTGTCATCAGGTAAATGTAGTATTTTTTCTGTTCTGCCTTCTCCAATTTTAATAAGCCAATCATTGAAATCAGTTTGGCCTTCTGATCTCATATTTTGTTGCAGTTGAAGATGGGTAAAATGTTTCCATACTATACTTGACTTTATACATGTTTCGATAATGTCAGTTCGATTTCCATGTACAACGACAGGTAATGTTTGTCTGAAATCGCCACCCAACAACATTACCTTTCCACCAAATGGAAAAGTATTCTCCATGACTTCACGAAGCAAACGGTCAATACATTGGAGGGCATAGCATGACATCATTGTGGCCTCATCTATTATAATTAATTTACATTTCTTCAATTTCTTTGCTTGTAAGGATGTCATGCGAATATCTGACACAGAATTTTCTAAAATAGGCACTGGCAGTTTAAATCCACTATGAACAGTTCTTCCACCTTCTAATAAAAGTGCAGCAATTCCAGTAGTGGCAAACGCCATTGCTATTTTTCCTTGTGCTCGTACTGAACTCATTAATAAATTGTACAAATATGTTTTTCCTGATCCGCCAGGTCCATCAAGATAGAAATAACGCTCTGTCACCATGTCATCATCTATAGCATTTTTAATGGCATGAAATGCTTGCAATTGTAGTGTATTTAAAGTTGCAAGTCTTTCTTCTGTTCTTTCTGCTTGTAGTTGAATGTCATAGTCTTCAAAGTTAATGTCATCTATAAGACCTGGATCAGGCAAATTAAAACTTGCACAACTTAATCCATGAGTTAAAAAGACTTCTTGAATTTCCATTAACGCTTTTAAGTGTGCAATGGGTTCATTGTATCGTCGCATAAAGTCTTCAGCCATATTACTTTTAAAAGTCTCCCACAAAGCTAATGCATTTGGAGCATTTGAGAAGATACAAATAAAAGCAAATTGTTCTCTCATCTGTCGTGGCATTTGACATTGTGCTGCTTCTTCTAAACATCTTTCCCACTCTGTATCATCAGCGAGTAAGTTTCTATGTCTTGCAGCTAAATGGAAGGATTCATATACAATGTCATTAACAGTTCTTAATTGTTCAAAACTTTGTGCTCCTGGAACATTTAAAAGTAATATCCGTAAGCAAAAACGTTCAACATCTCTTGGACTGACTGTGTAAATTCGTGGAATTATTTTATTGCCTCTGGTTTTTCTTGGTCTCCATAATCCATTCACAAAAACATAGTGATATGGAATTTCAATATATAAGTATTGTGTTGCTTCAGCATCAGTGGAATTTAATGCAAACCATGCAGTTAGTGTAGTGTGACGATCTTCACTTTGGGCCAATGCATTCATTTCATTTCCAGCATGGAAATAGACTAAATGTCGTTGTGGCAAATGTACTGCTAACCTATATACTGCATGTGATCTATCATGCATTTCAAATTTTAAAAGCCGCCACATAGCTTCTGGCGCACTGACATAGCGAGCATCTACATGAGATGCAAGTTCATCATGTACTAACTCACTACTTTCAGGGTTGTCTGCACTTTTGACGACTACAGTAGCTGCATCGTAACCTTTGTAAATATATTTGTAGACATATTTAATGGATTTGATGGAAGTGCAGGCTTCTACGTTGATGTGGGCGTTGTACTTCATGAGTAAATGTGGATTGTAGGGTACTACATATCTATTGTCCACTTTTTTTCCACGAATAATGGCACTATCTCCTTCTCTTCTTTTATAAAGTGGATATCCATCACAATTGGCATAGGTTTTGTCTCTATAATCTTTTGGAAATTCTTTGGAACATTTATTATTTTCCATACATGGTGATTGTGGATTAAGGTCACCACAGGGTCCATGAATCATGCGATGAGTAACAATCTCATATAGTCTACCATATAGTTCTGGATCTGGTAGTTCAGCAACAATGACTGCATCCACTTTGTCTGAAGTATCTAATTTATCTTTTTCTTGAAGTATTATTAGAAGATGTGCATGTGGAAGGCCTCTTTTTTGAAATTCAATGGTATATACATAAGCAAGACATTTGCCAAATAACTGATTTATAGTGAAGTCACGTATTAATTCATTTAATTTAATCTTAAAAACTCTGGCTACTAAATCTGGTCGATCTGAAGCAGTTTGTCCAAGAAGTAGATTTAGTGTAATTTCTGGCCATTGTGGATTACATGTAAATGTCACAAATAGATCGGGTTTGCCAAATTTTGTCACAATAGCCATAGCATCATTGTATCTTTCTCTCATATTCCGAGGAGATCCTTGAAAGGAAGATGGTAAAATGATGGCTTTGCCAGCTGTCATGTCTCTGCTTGTAGCCACGTCAGCAACATAGTCCATGAGTCCAGAATATTGTTCTACACGGAGTTTATCTTGTTGATATTTGATAAAGTTTAAATTATTTGCCTCAACTTGCAAATATGAATCAATAATCCATTGTTGTGTTAGTTTCCCACCACATAAAATTGGATTAAATACATTGCGAATGGTAATTTGAGCTACTTTAAATTCAAGCATAGAAACATTATTTCGGATTCTGGCTTTAGCATTTGGGTAACTGGGAAGAGTTAATTTTGGTTGCCAACCTGCTTCTCCGTGTGGGAAAAAGATGGGATATGTCATTGGATCTAAATTTGGACTTAAGATACTCATATTAATAAACGGTTGGTCCTCATTTCTAGGATATATTCGAATGTCTCTTTGAAATGGTGGTTCTCCTTCATCATTCTGAAACACCATTGCAACCTCATTTGTTGTTGGCAAGTTATAACGACGTTTATCAGTATGTCTGTCTCTTTTAAGCACCATATTAACCTTCGGCATTGGTAATTGATGTGTTTGTGAATGAAGTAGTTGTTCATTTTCTACTTCTGCCAATTTTTTATAAGCTTTACTGTAGGGATTGTTGTCCATAATGTTATTTAGCTCTATGAAAACAGTGGGTAAGCATTTTTTATTTTCTTCCATCTGCATACGTTGGTCAACAGCTTCCATTGTATCTAGGACATATAGTTGAGCGAATTTTCTTTTATTTCCTTCCTCTGGATGTAAATGGGAAGTGCGATGATAAATTTGTCCTTGGACTTTAAAACAGTAAGGACCATGTCCGGGTACATTAGCAGCTAATGTTGCCCCCATGGATGCAAAGGATATGGCACTATTGTAGGATCTTATGTTTGTCTTAAAATTTTTATAGTTTGGAAAAGTAGGTTCAGTCATAATATGTTGTAAATAAATTGGAAATTCTTTCCTTTCTGGAAGTTTGAACTTGCCTTTTTGACAACAACTAATAAATTGTCCATCTCTGGGTCTCTCCTGTTTAAAATAATAAGCCTCACAAAACTGACATTGAGTAGTCATGTCCCCACAACTATGAACCTCTACTGCTAAAGACTTGAGTAGAGGACAATTTGCAAAGCATATAGGATTTTGACTTTCATATTCATCAGGTGAAATGTCATATAATGTTTCAACAACAGGTTCTAAATGTTTTGTTTTTTTCGTTGCTTTTCTTGGTATATGTTGTATTGTTTGAGGTAAAATGTCATGTAATGTTTCATGAAACGGTTCTAAATGCTTTGTTTTCTTTGTTGCTTTTTTTGGTATCTCTTGTATTTTTTCTGGTAAAATGTCATCTGATGTTTGAGCAACAGGTTGTAAATGCTTTATTTTCTTTGTTGCTTTTTTTGACATATCTTTAATTTCTGCAAGTGACAGTCTTTTGCTTGCAATTCTTTTGCGTTCTTTTTCTCGTCGAATTTCCTTCTTCTCCGGTGTCTGCTGGCTGTCTGCTCTCTGTCGTCGTTCTCTAGCTTGGCGTCTTTTCTTTTCTTGTTTACTCTCGTTATCAGCCATGTTAATCTGTAAAAATAAAATAATGTACCATTAGTTTATTTTGAGATGTTAAGTTGTTTTTCATTACAAATAGTTATCAATAGTGTGTTAACATTTTATAGTTAATCAATTTCAATGCAGTCAATTGAATAAAAGTCTAAATAAGGCCATCAGATAATTATTTAAAGAAATTTTTATTTATTAAACATGTATCCAAAAGCAAGTGTTTCAGTAACTAAAAAGGTATTTTGAAAAAGATGTTATGTCCTTATTTACAGCACTATTCAATTTGTCAAATGTCAATTAAATTAGGGTTTAGGACTGGAATGTTACAATGACAAATTGTATAGATTCTGTGTTTTTAGACTTTTTTGGACCATGCCAATTTATTCTTTAAGTTTACATTGAAGTTTGTATTTAGTGTTAAAGATTATTGGCCCTAAAAGACAAATAAGAGATAGATGATAGATATTACTTTTTATACTGTACCTTGGTTGAAGTTTGATTTCAAGCAAAATTCTTTGTTGGTCCTGTGTTGAAAGCCTTCGTCCGATGGTCTGGTCCTGTGTTGAAAGTCCTCGTCCGATGGTGTAGTCCTCTGTTGAAAGTCCTCGTCCTCTGGTGTGGTCCTCAGTTCCAACTCCTGTTCCGATGTTCTTGACGCAGTATCTGTTATAAAATAAAAATGAAAATGTTATGTTATTTGAATGTCTTTGTATTAATGAAAAAATGGCATTATTTCTGTGTTTTTCTACAATCCTTTTTGGTGCGCCACAATTTTGGTATGCTTCTGTAGGCTATTTTCTAAGGCTTATAGGTGGTTAAACATTAAAGAAGAATATTAATTAATTTTTCTCTTTTTTTACTTGTTATACTGTACCTTGGTTGAAGTTTGATTTGAAGCAGAATCTTTGTTGGTCCTGTGTTGAAAGCCTTCGTCTGATGGTCTGGTCCTGTGTTGAAAGTCCTCGTCCAATCGTCTGGTCCTCTGTTGAAAGTCCTCGTCCGATGGTGTAGTCCTCTGTTGAAAGTCCTCGTCCGATGGTGTAGTCCTCTGTTGAAAGTCCTCGTCCAATGGTCTGGTCCTCTGTTGAAAGTCCTCGTCCGCTGGTGTGGTCCTCAGTTGAAACTCCTGTTCCGATGTTCTTGACGCAGTATCTGATATAAAATAAAAATGAAAATGTAATATTATTTTAATGTATTTGTATGAACTAAAAAATGACATTATTTCTTTGTTTTTCTACAATCCCGTTTGGTGTCCACCACTTTTGGTATGCTTATTTAGGCCTTTTTCTAAGGCTTATAGATTGTTAAACATAAAATAAGTATCTAAATGTACTTTGGTATGTGTTTGTGTGAGTTTTCATACAATCCTGTTTGGTGCGCACCACTGTTGGTATGCTTATTTAGGCTTCTTTCTAAGGCTTATAGGTTGTTAAACATAAAATAAGAATGTAAATGTAGTTTGCTATGTGTTTGTGTGAGTTTTCATACAATCCTGTTTGGTGCGCACCACTGTTGGTATGCTTATTAATGTTGTTTTGTAATGCTTATAGGTTGTTAAACATAAAATAAGAATGTAAATGTAGTTTGCTATGTGTTTGTGTGAGTTTTCATATAATCCTGTTTCATGCGCACCGCTGATGGTATGCTTATTAATGTTGTTTTGTAATGCTAATAGGTTGTTAAACATAAAATAAGAATCTAAATGTAGTTTGCTATGTGTTTGTGTGAGTTTTCATACAATACTGTTTGGTGCGCACCACTGTTGGTATGCTTATTTAGGCTTCTTTCTAAGGCTTATAGGTTGTTAAACATTAAATAAGAATCTAAATGTAGTTTGCTATGTGTTTGTGTGAGTTTTCATACAATCCTGTTTGATGCGCACCACTGTTGGTATGCTTATTAATGTAGTTTTGTAATGCTAATAGGTTGTTAAACATAAAATAAGAATCTAAATGTAGTTTGCTATGTGTTTGTGTGAGTTTTCATACAATCCTGTTTCATGCGCACCACTGTTGGTATGCTTATTAATGTAGTTTTGTAATGCTAATAGGTTGTTAAACATAAAATAAGAATGTAAATGTAGTTTGTTATGTGTTTGTGTGAGTTTTCATACAATCCTGTTTGGTGGCCACCAATGTTGGTATGCTTATTTAGGCTTCTTTCTAAGGCTTATAGGTTGTTAAACATTAAAATAAGAATTTAAATGTAGTTTGCTATGTGTTTGTGTGAGTTTTCATACAATCCTGTTTGATGCGCACCGCTGATGGTATGCTTATTAATGTTGTTTTGTAATGCTAATAGGTTGTTAAACATAAAATAAGAATGTGCTATGTGTTTGTTACAATCCTGTTTTGTGTGTACCAGTTTGTGTGTACCATATGTTGCATACTTTGGCCCTCATTCAATTGCAGTTTGGCCAATTCAATAGGGTTCTAAATGTGCTTATTTGGAGCCCTATTGAATTGTCCAAAATATCAATTGAATGAGGGCCTTTGTTTGCTGGATTTGTTATATTGTGAGGGCCTCATTGAATTTGGTTTTTCAATAGGGCTCTATATAAGCACAGAGCATATTTTTGAACAGAAGTTTTTAGTTAAATTGAGCCAAATGTGCTTATATAGAGCCCTATTGAAATGGTAAATCACATTTGAATGAGGCCCTCGGCCATTAAACATATTTAGGTCCTGAATCAATTGCGTTTTGACCAATTGAATAGGGCTCTATATAAGCACATAAAAAATTTTTGGACAGAAGTTTTTAGTTAGTGAAGACCTATTATGTGCTTATATAAAGCCCTATTCAATTAGCCAACTCAGAATTGAATAAGGCTCATGGTTCGGTTCTTTTTTATACTTAAATACTTTACCTTGATTGAAGTGTGGAATGACAGAGGGTCCCCTCCTGCCAATCTTAATCCGCCGGTCTTCTTGTAGTGTCTGTTTGAAAAATAAAGTGAAATAGTGAATTATAGAATTTTTTATTTGTATTTAACAAACCATGGCCTTTTCAGCATTTAAAGTATTTTTGTATCTTACCTCTTCTTCTTTGTTGGTGTTCTTTAAAAGGGATTGTGCTTCACAGTGCACAGTGCAAATTGTTGAGAGACGCTGTTGATGCAGAGTCTGTTTGAATATTAAAAAAAGTAGAAAGATTGAGTTTTAGGTGATCTATTAAATTGCAGTAAATTAATTTCATTGAAATATACTTCTGTAATTAATTTGAATTAACATTATTTTTTGGTAGGGTCTACACACATATGTCACATACATGAAGCACATTTCCATAGTTGAAAGTAATTTTTTTGTGTGCGTGTGACATATCACTATACATGAATCACATTTTAATTGTTAAATTAACCTTATTTTTATTTTTGGCCAACATACATAAATGTGTGTGTGACATGTGACTATAGATGATACACATATATGTGCGTGTCACATATCAGTATACATGACTCATATTTTAATAGTATTTTAATAGTCCCAACTTATTTTTTTGTAATGTAATTTAAATGTAGTTGTTTAATTAGTTTGTTGCAGGGGCAATACACATAAATGTGCATGTGACATGTCACTATACATTATACGCATAAATGTGCGTGTCACTTGTCACTATACATTATACGCATAAATGTGCGTGTCACTTGTCAGTATACATTATACGCATATATGTGCGTGTCACATGTCAGTATACATTATACACATATATGTGCGTGTCACTTGTCAGTGTACATAAACCTCTTTGTCTTCTTTAATTTATTTTTTTGATGTCCTGTCTTGAAAATAAGTAATATATTATAGCTTACCTCTCAGTTGTAATTTACACAATGTAAAGTAGTAAATTAGGAAAGAATTATCTTCTCAAGTTTTAGCAGCAGTTATCTCCGAAGTCACTCTGTTCATCACCTGAGGAGAAATGTATTTTTCTCTGTCAAATAGACAGTATTTATCAACTTGTAGAACATTCTGGAAAGTTAGACCGTTAGAACGTAATACGCATGCGCTATTTGCGTTCCAGCTTACAATTTGCGTTCCATCCGCCATTTTGTGCATAGTAGTGGTTAAAATGGTGTTTAATATGAGTGTGATCCGTTCCGCATAGTATGTGTTTCATTATTGCGAGTAAGTGTAGTGTAGTTACGTCTGGAGCCTCGTTTTCGTTTTGTTCGGCGGCCATTTTTTCTCTCGCTTAGCCGATTTTCGGTCGTTTAAAGTCTTTGTTTTGACTTAAATGGACGTGTAAATTAACTTTTGGAGGTGCCGGATGCCCCCCCGTGCTGTAAGTAAGCTTTTTATGTGTTTGTTGTGTTTATTTCTTGTGTTTGTGATGTTTTGATGCGCGGCGGTTGGAATGGGTCTTTCGCGGCCGTATTTTTTTCCGATGCGGCCGTATTTTGTTGCGATGTTGCCGTATTTTTTTGCGATATACGCAGTTAGCTTTTACGTGTACGACGCAGTGTATTTGTTTCTAAGTCGTGCGTATGTGTGTTAAGAGCGTGTGAAGGGCCTTTTTTACTGTTTTTTTGTTAAGTCTTGCGTCTGTGTGTCTGGGTGTAAGCGGGTGTGAGGCGACTTTGAGTTTTTTTTTGTTATGAAGTTGTGTGTGTGTGTATGTGTGTGTTAACAGACGTTGTTGGGTTTTTGTTGGCTGGGCGGTTGGGTTTATTCTGTTAAAAAAGTCGTGTGTGTGTATGTGTGTGTTAACACAGCCGACGTTGAGCCTCCACAACCGCAAATGCGGGCCCTCGCTTCGCGAGGACCCGCATTTGCGGCGAACAGACGTTGTTGGGTTTTTGTTGGCTGGGCGGTTGGGTTTATTCTGTTAAAAAAGTCGTGTGTGTGTATGTGTGTGTTAACACAGCCGACGTTGAGCCTCCACAACCGCAAATGCGGGCCCTCGCTTCGCGAGGACCCGCATTTGCGGCGAACTGCGTCCCTCGCTTTGCGAGGGACGCAGTTTCTTGCGGGCTCGCTACGCGAGCCCGCAAGCGTGAGCAACGACTTGGGTTTTTGTTGGCTGGGCGGTTGGGTTTATTCTGTTAAAAAAGTTGTGTGTGTGTATGTGTGTGTTAACACAGCCGACGTTGAGCCTCCACAACCGCAAATGCGGGCCCTCGCTTCGCGAGGACCCGCATTTGCGGCGAACTGCGTCCCTCGCTTCGCGAGGGACGCAGTTCTTGCGGGCTCGCTACGCGAGCCCGCAAGCGTGAGCAACGACTCGTACGCTCACAACTATATATGTGATATACCCATATTACCAATTAATTTGTTTCCTACAGCAATTTTACCATTTTGTTTTGGTTAATATAACAATGTTAAAAAGCTGGGAGGACCTTTTTAAGAACACAGGGGCTGCATATAAGGCCCTTCAAGTGAAATAGGTTGCCCTTTATTAGTCTATAGTAAAGGTTCATTATATTTATTTTTTTAAGAAAAACAACAGAAAACATTACATTTCAAATGGTCTTGCTAAAGGGAACTCAATTTATTATTAAATTATGGTTTCAACTGAGAAGATGTGCATCCCTGCTTATACCCACACTGTTTGATAAATATAACTTACAGTCCTTCTACTAAAATTCTTTTCTTCAGTTCAAATAATTGTTTGTAAAATACAAAAGGAAGGAAGTAAAGGGAGGGAAGTTGGCAGTGGTGGTGTGCCATCCCCGGAGCTCCAGGCCTGGTGTCTACACAGGATTTAGCCTCCTTCCCAGGTGAAGATCACCTACACCAACATAACCCTACATGTACACCACAAACACATAGATAACTCTAATCACTTGGAAATGCTGCACAACAATGACAGTAACATGTCAGCTCCCTAGATTTCACTAGGGGTAGATGGTTTGTCTCTCCCTCATCAAATCCAGGAACTTCACATATCAACATCCAATTCAATAAAGGTTACATTTTATTTTACATACTCAGTCTCCTCCTTATTATATCCTTATCTCAAGCCAATTCATATATTCAATATGTTCCAAGGGTATAGTGTCTAGCTTTCAGAATGCTCTTCTTTCTCCCTTTTTATAAATAGCTGTTTTTCACGCATTTGGCTAGTCACTTAATTTACCTGAGAAATACTTAGAGTATTAATTTAACTGTGAAATATTTAGAGTATTAGATTATTACATTAGAGTAATAATAAATCTAGTGAGACTACAAATTTGGTCTGGTTAACAAACCTTCATCAGGTATTGGATACCACTTCAAGACTATAAATACATTTTTCACAATTGAGATAATATTATGAGTCAATAACGAACAAGCTCATAATATAAAGTTGACATCCAGCAAATGATAGCTTCAAACATTAAGTGACAAGTGAACAATCCAGGTGCATGATAACTGCATGTCATATAGATAGGAATACACATCAATCAAAAGATCATACAATCTTGTTAACTACAGTATATACTATTCTTCTCTCATTACAGCTTGCAGGAGGTCTGGGTCCACCACAGAAATGGGGGTGGGGGAAGCTCAAACATAGCCTGAGGCTGCAGGCAGTGCCCCGCCCAACATGCTCCAGGAGAGTAGGAGGAGCCAAAGAGAGGATCCCAGGGCCTGCGGGGTAAGGAAACGAAAGACTTTCAAATGCTGTGGTCAGTGAGGGGACTGGCAGAACCTTCTGCCCACCAATGGCCTTATACCCCACTCGCCCCTTCCTTTCACAGATTGATTCCCAATCCGGGCCCAGCTATTGTACTGATGACAGTGCCATACCACCATCATTTCGTCCTTTCCCCACCATCATCACGTTGAGGGGAACCACCACTACCAGGCCCACCACCACCAGCATCTTCCTATGCTCCTCAGCAACTCTTTAGCAACTCTTCACTTGGCCACTACAAACCGACCCGGGCACACCTTTGGAGGCTACTATGGGGAGATACTGGTCCTCATCAGAGAATGCAGAGTATGCTGGGGATCATTTCCCAGCATAGCCTCCTCACACCAGAGGCCTCCCTTGCTCACCCGCAGCTTGGCCACACCTTGCATCCCTTCATGCCTCCGCCTCCACCGGTGCAGTGGCCTCAGGGTGATGACTTTCCCTGCAACTCCCCCTAGACTAGTGGAATGGCATGGGGAGTATGGGCCCTGTGGCAAGGCGGAGGAGGAGATAGGGGCTGCACCTATGATTTGATCTTCTCAACAGGTTTCCTCAGTGACCATCTATTGGTCCAATTGTTGACATACTCTAGCCTGGCTTCAGAGTGGAGAATCATGTGATGGTGATATTTTGTAACCATTTGGCTACCCCCAATTACACGGTCCATGATCCTCTTCTCTATGGAGACATAGGGTTATGTTTAACATTTCACCAGTTGATGGTCATTGAGAAATGCTGTTGAGAAGAGATGGCACAGTCCCTATTTTTGTTTTTCCCATTAGGAATAATATGTATTTTTTTATCTTTAGCCATAATTAAGGGCCAAGAAGGCATCCTCTTTATTCACAAGAACTGCTATCAAATAATGTGAGTGTGATGTCTACACAGAGGCTATCAGATACCCATTCCATCAATCACATCCACCTCTCAGTATGATCTAAAATACCATTAAGTAATTTAATATCATGTTCAATAACATGTTTGTTTTTGTTCAGCTCCTAGCAATGCAGATCTTGAGCCTCATTCAATTTGAAGGCCTCATCTTGCGGTATATAGTTTGTTCGTCTGCGGACCTGCAGCGGGCTCGCAGTTTGCTACAAATCCGGTGCTATTCAATTGATCAAGCCCACAAATTACGGTCCGAAACTGTAAACCATGCAATCGTATGTAGCTGTTCATGGCGTGAACATGATCAATTAAGCAAGGCCATAACTACCCATTTAGAAACAGCCAATAAAAAATGAGACCATCATCATCACGGCAGTAAATCATAGAGGTTACATGTCAAACAATTAGCGTTCAGAGGTCCGAAATCCGATCAAACTCCCAAAACCACAAAATACAAAATAATAGAAATGGATGCCAATACTGTTCTAGTCCATGTGGGTGGCCTGATATGTATTAACTCATTGATTCCCAAGATCGATATAATCCAGAACTGAAACATATAAAAAGTTATTTTGGATTGGCGATTTTCGAGCTTGAGACAGTGCAGTATTGATTTTTTATTTGCATTTACAGTGCTATGGACATATCTTTAACCCCTTTGTGGGTCCCATCTGGTACTTGTAGGATTTTCTTCTACATTTGTCGTTTATGGGTGTGAAAACATTTGCGGGCTTGCGGAATTGTTGCAATTGAAAAGCGATATTCGATTTTAGATATTGTAACTCTTGTGGACGTGAAAGATCAAAGGCTTAAATGGAGTGTAAGTTACGGTTGTAACAACCGCAGGGTTTTTAGGGCTATAACTCGTAGACCATTTGCGACTTGCAGAAAGACGCCAATTGAATAGTAAATTAGCTTACGGGCTCCATTGCGGGCACCTGTACCTTACAATTGCTCAATTGAATGAGGCTCCTGGTAACCGAAACTGGCCATTTATTCCAAGGCAGCATTAATAAATGCATTGCATTCTCCTAGAGATATGTGATAGTACTCTTGACCTACTGACAGTGGTCACAGCTAAGCATTCCTTGTGAGATACCACATCATGGTAATGGTAAGGGATTTCCAATGACAGATAGAGAACATTTTGCACTGCTTGTGGATACAGTTCATGTAAGTTGGTTTATTTTTAGACTTACAGAATATCCCACTTTACTGTACATACATATTTTTATAGATTTTTTTTTCTTCTCCTCTGCCTTTTTTAGCTTATGACCACCTTTATTTAAACACTGTAGGTGTGTAATTGAATTGGATTACAAAATCCTGGATTTTCCTCATCTGTGTAATGTAGCAGATGAAGACTTGAGTGGTGTTTGGGGGCCGTAATCATTTCTTCATTTGTTTGCAAGTACGGAAGTGCCCTGATTTGCGATTGATCCATAAAATGTTATTAGCATAGGGTTTGGAGGTGAAAGTCTCTCGGAGTAACTTGTTATATATAGACAGCGTGAAAAGTAAATGGAAAAGTTATTAGTAATTTGGAAATCTAGCTTGCCACAGTGACTCATAGCCGTTCTGTCCGAATTTTTTAGAGGTGGGTGATTAACATAGCTAGGTAGAATTTTTACTGCCACTAAGGCACTTATAATTGATTTTGCTGGGCCTATTTCTTTATCTGACCATGCTCTGTTACCAACAAGTTACTTACCATTCATGCTGACTTTTCCTGTTTCGTACAATGTTCTACTGTCTTGAATTGTATAATTGGTGAAAAATGTATTGACAATTTCTAAGATATTGATAGTTTAATATCAATGATAAGTCACTCTTGACCCAAAATACATATCACCCACCTGCACTTTCTAATCTCTCAATACTCTTACTTCACTTTGGACAGAAGGAAGTGGATTGTGCCACAGTAATTGAACTAAACGTCCACTTAAATATAACTATATACATAAGAAAAGTTACTGTATGTATGAAATGATAAAGTAAAAGCAATATATATTTGTAAAAAACAAATCATCAATACAGTTCTAAAGACATAATCACATCATTTGTATTGTCAGGTTATATATCAAAGAAATTAAAAGTTCTGAGTGAAAAATAGTAGCATTATTTATTATTTTATACTCACATATATATTTTTATTGACACTGGGAAATGGGTTTATTTATCTCCGCCTTGTAACCCTCTTCTGGTGAATAACCCCCATAGTTTGTCATTTACTATGATACATAACGTCTTGGTTCCCATTACTACATTTTGTCTGCCAGCATTTGTACTTTCTAGATGAAATCCATGAGAGCAAGTTAATTAAGATGCTCTGGTAGTCAGACTGTAACCTTTGAAAACGCTCCACAGTGTATTGATTAAATTTTGCCCTTCTGCTTGTCACTTCTCTTGACACCTAATACTTTTCTATATTGAGAAACGTTTCTCACTTTTTATGCTTTTTAAAATTACACAGAATGTGAAAATTGCAACCTTGAAAAAATAAAATTCACAAGGCTGAGAGGGAATGATAGATGAAAGAGAAAGTGTGGAGGAGACAGACAGACTGTTTATCTCAAGGTAGGAATTGGGCTATTACTTATAATGCAATATAATGAAGATGTACTTCTTATTGTTTCATCTTCTGACCTTCAAATTATATTTGTTTTTAAATGGTTTTGTATCGCATATCATTTTTAGAGGACACAGTCTATTCATTTTTCTTGTGTGTAAACTGTTTGGTATGTCCTCTTCATATAACAAGCTTATGGTATTTTTTTTTTCCAAAAGGAAATTAAACTGTGTATAGAACATCCACATTTTCTACAATGCATTTAAAAGAGCATGTTTTTTTTACCACTTAAAAAATGCTTTCTTATTTTAAAATGAATAATCTGAAATGTAGTCATCTTGGTAATCTTACTCAAAAGCTAAATAAAAAAACTGCAGAGAATTTTTTTTTAAATCACCAGAGAACATATAAAACAGTTGCATGGAGATTATGATGTAAAATGCAAACAAATATTCTCCCACTCTTCCCTTCACACTCTCATTCATAGTTACATAGTAATTGAGGATGAAAAAGGACTTTTAGTATAAAAAAAAGAGTTTATCCCAGTCAATTTATGAAAGGGAGAATGAAACGGATTCAAGCCACTATTAAAAGGAGGGTTTCAGAGTCTGGTGCCAATGAGCGCTCTTTCTGTGTCCTATTTGTCTGGTATATTGTAATTGAAAACTGTAGCTATGAATTATGTATTTTATATTTTTCTTATAAAATCTGAAGATGCATATTAGGGTAGAATCAGTGAGAGATTGATAGACACCTATCTCTTAACAAATCAGATATTGCTATATACCGCTGATCCCTCTATAGAATTCTGAGCTACAAATGTTATTTATATGTATTTTTGTAATATTTTGTATTTTGAAAATAGTAATAATAAAAAAAAAGACTTTTAGTCCATCAATTTCAACCTTTTAAGATCTCCTCTCATCTGCCGTATTGAGTTTAATAATTAATTGTTATTTGATCCAGAGGAAGGCAAACATAAAAAAACCCAAGTGAAACTTTGACAATTGTTTTAAAATGGGGGAAAAAATTCCTTCCTGACCCCAGATATTGGTGATCGGACTCCTCCCTGGATCAATACTCTCTCTCTAATTAACCATGTTAACCCTGAATGACATTTTTATTTAGAAAAATATGCAATAGTTTTTTAAAGTTATCTATCAAATCTGCTGTCACCACCTCCTTTGGTAGAGAATTCCACAGTTCAAACACCCTTACTGTGAAGACCCTTTTCTTTCTTTAAGGTTAAATCTCAAAGAATGTTCTCTTGTCAGTTGAAAACCCCTTGGCACAAACGTTCACTTGACAAAGCCTTATATTGACCCTCGATATATTTATATAAGGCACTCGTATCACCTTTTAGACGCCTTTTTTCTAGAGAAAATATGTTTAATTTGATTAGTCTTTCTCCATAATTTAGCCCCTCCATTCCCCTTATTCGTTTTGTTGTCCCTCTCTGTAGTTTTTCCAGCTTTAAAATTTCCTTTTTATGAAAAGGTGTCCAATATTGTGCTCCATACTCCGAATGAGGACGTACAATGAAATTTTATAGTGGCAGAAGTATTTTTGCTTCCCTTGCTTCCATACACTTCTTAATATATGCTAATATTTTATTTGCCTTTGCAGCTGCTGCTTGGCATTGAGCACTGTTACCTAGGTGTTTGTCCACAAGCACTCCCAAATCCATTTTAATAACCGATACTCCGAGATTTCTGCATTAAGATTATAAATTGCTATTTTTCCTTCCTAAATGCATAACTTTGCATCTATTTGTATTAAATCTCATCTGTCATTTAGTTGCCCATTTCTCTAATTTATGCAAATCCCTTTGGAAGGAAAGTACATTCTTTTCTGATTTAATTACTTTACACAACTTAGTGTCATCAGCAAAAATGGAGACACTACTTTCCAGTCCTACTTCTAAGTCATTAATAAATATGTTAAAAATGAGAAGATCGAATACTGAACCCTGAGGAACCCCACTTACCACATTAGTCCAATCTGAGTATGTTCCATTTACAACAATTCTTTGCTTCCTATCTTTTATCCAGTTCTCAATCCATGAGCAGATACGTACTGCAATTCCTATTAGTTTGCACAATAGTCTTCCATATGGCACTGTATCAAAAGCCTTTGCCAAATCCAAAAAGACTACATCCACTGAGTTGCCTTGATCCAAGTTTCTACTAACCTCCTCATAGAAACTAATTAGATTTTTTTGACATGACCTATCCCTTATAAATACATGTTGAATCCTACTCATAATCCTGTTCAATTAGACGTATTCTTGTATATTATACCTTTATTAGCCCTTCTAAAAGCTTTCCCACCACAGAAGGGAGGCTCACTGGTCTATAATTCCCCAGGTTTGCTCTTGCTACCTTCTTAAAAAATAGCGTTGTTTGTCTATGTGCTACGTGGTTCGCGAGCATTTGCTGTCCTTTGTAATAGTGCATTTTGTGCCTCGTATGTTCCTGGTTGGTGGTATTTTGCGTGGACCAGGGTCGCATAGCCTCGTTGACACCTAATATTTTTTCATTCTCGCTTAGCCGATTTTCGAGTGCCGAAACACGGCAAAATCGACTTAAATTCCCGTTCCACATCACTCCCAGATGTCCTGGCTGTTCCCCCGTGCTGTGTGTGATGTTTTTGTTGTATTTTATTTATTTTTTGTGTGTGTTTCGTGTTTTTTGCTTTGCGCATTTCGGCCGTTTACTTTGGTGCTGCAAGTTTTAGTGCCTTAACGGCTCGACTCAAGTGCTGTGAGTTTTAGTGCCTTTGTCGCTGATCACCTACGTGCTGTGAGTTAACGCCACGCCTCGCTACGCAAGGCTCGCAGGCAATGAGCACCTTCATATTTGTTTTTTTCTAAGTCCCGCGTGTCGTAATTTCTTTTTTCTAAGTCCCGCGTCTCGTAACTTTTTTTTAATCTCCTCTATTCTTCCATTACCACACCGGTTTGTAATACTCGAACACTTCTATCTCCACCTCAATTATCCTACAATTAGCTCTGGAAGTTCTGTTGATCAAATTCTAATCTTGGGTATACAGCATCTTCAGTAGTAAACTGAAATTGCTCAGATCACCTAATTTCTTCCCTAATTCTCTCTTGCCTGTCTCACATAGCCCTCTTTCCACCTGAACCAGTCTCTAGGTGCAATCTTCATGCATTGGATCCTCATGATTTATTATCTCCCAGCAAGGCTGTACGAGCCAGAATACTTTGGAGGGGAGGGGATACAGCTTCAATCCCTTCTATCTAATGACCCATTTTTCTCCTCCCCTAGGTTTTCAACTGCTGGAACACCTTGTCTAATCCATTCTAAGCCCTTTTTACATTTCAAAGTCATTCCATGCATTCATACTGTGCCCAGTCCTGCTTCTGAACCCTCTCTACTGGAATAGATTCCGACTTCATATTACATGGTCTCTTCCCTCCCTGATCTCTAAGCTTGACCTTTTGTGTCCATGATCCTGATATTGCCTCTCGCCCATTGCACTATTTCAACAATAATACCAAACCTCACTGTATACTCTGTATTATGCTTTTCTGTATATGTACTAATTTATACTCCAAAACAATGATGTATAGTAACTTCGATACAGGAGTTATATACAAATGTATAACTCCAAATTACAAAAGAACTCCAAATTACAGCAGATGGAATTGGTATTCATAGAGCTGACATATGGTAAAATATTTAGGACAAAGCTACTATTTTCATACAAGAAAGCTAGAAGCATTAGAGATAGGGTTGTTAAAAGTATAGGAAGACAACAGATAATGAGAGATTTAAAAAAGGTATTTATTAATGTCTAGGATGCCATCATTGTAGTGGTATAAAAAGATTATCCCGCAATGGGTTATCAGAAAAATATCAGAAATCAGTATAATTGTAAGTCTGATAACGTGATTTATTTATTAAAACATCTATGTTTTAAGATCTATTTAGGTAAAAAAGCATGATTGTAAAGACTAGACTCACTGAACATAATATAGTATCAGGAATTTAACAAACGATACAAAATTCCTCCATGGATATATACTTTATTTGGACATAATTCAGGGCTTTATGTGTGACCCTGAAAGTTGTATTGGAACCAATACATAAAATAGAGGGAATATCTTTGAGAAACATAATTATTTTATTTTACTGGATTTGGAAAATTAATATGAAGGCACCCCGCGGGTTAAATGAACATTGTTTCTTCTGAAGATCATTATATTACAGAGTTTAAAGTAACACCTGATATGACCTGCAGCAGAATATATTGAGATGAAAGATATGTACATACCAGTGGTGCAGGTGGTGCAATGCACCAGGGCCCTCCTTTGGGGGGGGGGGGGGGGGGGAGGCAGTGCTGTGTGATCTCTTTTCTTTTTAAAAAAGAGTATTTCTACTAAAGATCCAAGAGGTGGTGGTGTGGAGCAGATCAGCATGCTGGTGATGTGCCTGCTGGGGATGTGCCCTCACCCTGTACTGGATGTCACTGGAAAGTGGAGTGTGCGTGTCCTGGAGCTGTGATCTGGGCAGGGGAGCATCTCGCAGGGAGGAAGTAAGAGAAGGGGAGAAGCTATGGAAAGGGGCTTTGGTGGGGAGCAGTTACAAGAAAGGGTCTTGGGGAGGGGCCCTATGGGCACTGAATGAGTTGCTACCAAGGGGGGGGGGGGGTCGGGTAGCAATGCAAAAAAGATTTTACAACCACCCATGGGGGGGGGGGGGGGTCAAAACATTTTTTTGCATCATGGCCCTCCATTCTCTAGCTCAGCCAATGCTACATGCAGTAGAATTTGTGGGTACAAATGGCTAATAATTGATTCATGTTGTATACACTAACTTTAACCAATAAAAGTGTAAATGCGACAAAAGCGCGGAGATGTGTTTCTTAAGGTTTGAAATGTCTTGATTGTTGCAATAATAATATGACATGGTGAAGGAGCATTAGAACCAGGAAATATGAGTTAATTTGTATGTCTTTTGCTACGAAAGTAATAAAAATGGGGCAGTATTCGGTTTGAATATAAATCTGATGTGGCAGTGGTGAATTGTGGATGTATACAATCTACTAGGCATTTTTCTCTACAATGAATCGTTCCTGTGATACTCTGCATTGTTTGCGAGACTCCATGTGCTAACCTGTGGCTCAGTATTCTTGATGAGTGTAGGGTGGGAATTTAACTGTATGATAACTTTGGGATAAACTGTTTTGCCATAACAGAAAGTGTTTATTAATATTCTGGATCCACACATTAACATAATAATGCAGAATATCTCAAGAATTATTTACTTTAGAAAAAATGGTTAGTACAATAAAACACCAGTTTAATGCTCTTTAAGAATAGCTTAAAAAACAACATGCTTTTGGGGCGACAGTCCCTGTAAAGAATTATTGGTACATTCAAACTATATATACTCCTGTATTTATGTGACTTTCATATTAGTTTTTCTTGGGCAGGAAAAACCAAACTTGGAATTTATTTCATACCTTAAAGCATTGAGCTAGCCTTGAAACTGGAGACTAAAAACTGGTCAGTCATATTGTGATTTACAAGCTATTTGTCAATTATATTCTCCATCAATTCCAAATAAAGAAAAATAAATGCATTTATCTTGCAGTTGAGACTGCAAAACATTATTTAGATAAATGTCCCAAAGTCACTTATAGACTAACTGTAATTGTGATATATGAGAAAAAATAACCTTTGTCTGGGTTTAAATGTTCTGCTTGACCTCCCAGAGAAGATAGATGTCCTTCATTATGTACAAGTAAACCTGTGTGTTTGATATTTAGAAGACATGCACGTAGGTATAACGTTTTTTTTATTATTGCGGAATCTAAAAAAGTTTGTTTCAAGCTATATTAAAAATGCTTTGCTTTTCTCCACATAACTATTTTTCAATTATTGTTAAATCTTAAAGTGGAAACTAAAATCTGTGTCATATGAAGATTTGAGAAAGATATAGAAATATGCAAAGATATAGTATATGCATTTATTAAATAGCTTATTTTCTAGCTATCTCTAACTCCAGTACACAATTTCTAAGTAATACATGCAGGAAGCATTGTTCTGAAGAGCTAACAATCTGTTTTAATCAGCGCCGACCTTACAATGACAGCAAAAGTGCCTCTGATAAAAAAATACAACAACCAAGAGGCTCACAATCAGCGCCGAGATCTCAGACCACCACAAAAAATAATGTCTGTGCCAAACACCATTCCTTGACTTACAATTCTATTGCCGTCATTTTTTGATGGGCAATTTGATAGTATATATATAAAAATACTGCAATTTTGAAAAAGTGAATTTACCAACCCTCTGCAGACTACCAGCCTTATTAAATTGCAATTCTGTGCATTTAAAAGGGCTCTATTTAAGCACACAGCATATTTTATTTACAGAAGTTTTTAGTTGGTGAAGACCTTGCTTTTGGATAGAAGTTCACCAACTAAAATCTTCTGTATAAAATATGCTGCGTTCTTAAATAGAGCCCTTTTAAATTTACAAAATTGCAATTTAATAAGACTTTACATTTGCTACAGTGTCAGAACCTCTTTCTTATAATCAAGATACAGCACATGACAAATTGGAGAGCTCAATAGAGCTGTCAGCCTTATTAAATTGTGATTCAGTAAATTTAAAAGGGCTTTATTTAAGCACAAAACATATTTTTTTTACAGAAGTTTTTAGTTAGTGATCTTCTATCCAGAAGCAAGGTCTTCACTAACTAAAAACTTCTGTAAAAAAAATATGTGGTGTGCTTATATAGAGCCCTTTTAAATTTACCGAATCGCAAATTTAATAAGGCTGTGTATCCTTAAATCAGAGGTACTTCTAAAAATGTAGCACTGTTGCATTCCAACAGTATTATACTTGTTTTTAACCTTTGCAACACTCATTTTCCATATAAAAATCATACCTGAAATGTATGTTAGACAAATGTCTTAGTACTCTGTACAACACACCAAAGGAGTACTACATTCTAACCACAAATGATAGTCAAACCAGGCAATTAAATAGATCAAAAATATGTTTCAAGCAAGTAAAGGACAGCATGTATTAATCACATTTTATCTGTATATTGCCTTTCATTGTAACTTTAAAGGACATAGAGAGTTATTATACTGTATTAAGGAAGTTAAAATGTAAAATCTTCAATGAAATGTCTAAAATTGTACACTGATATATAGACTACATAAAATAACAAAGAACATGGAGTTATTAGCTTTAATCTTTAATGGAGCTTGATAAATAACAAACAATTGATATACCAAACTCTCTTATATTATTATTTTATCTAATACATTTATTTTTTACATTTAACAACAAGACACTATAGAGCAATTTCCTATGCATAAATATTGCAATAATATTTTATGTTTTATTCCTGAAATATTTAGTCCTGATAATGCCTATTAGGAATAAACATACCGATGGCAAGAGATATTTTTTCTTTGATATATTTTAATTTTAAGTAAATTGCCGCAGCAATAATGATTTACCCAATGTACTTACTGTAAGCAGTTTTGTCCTGATTCTACGACTTCAGCAAATATTCTTGTAACTGTATTTGTATTGAATGCTTCTAATGTTATTCTTGTTTATTAACCACCTTAAAAGGACTGTCTCGCTTCCAGGACCAGAAGATCTAATGGCAGTGGAATGCTTTGCTGGTAGATCTATGTGCCAGTGGTTTCCTCCTTTTGAAAAAAAAGACAATATATTTTTGTAAACTTTGATAATTGTTAGAAAACTCTTGTCTCCTGCAATAAAGTAATTTGTTATAGTTTTAAGATCAATGGCATTATGCCAAATTTATTAAGCTTCAGGAGAGTGGTGAAGTTTTATTAACAAAATTAACGTGCGTAAGGACGAGTAAGTTGCTTTTAGAAATATATTAGTAAAAAAAAAAACACACTCTTAAATATATATTTGCTAGGATGCTCTGCAGTCATTTTTATGTAATACTAGCGACTTGCCCGTCAAAAAATGACGGCAATAAAATTGTAAGGTAGGTAATGCTGTTTGTTTGAGACATTAATTTTGTTCGTGGTCCGAGATCCTTCGGCGCTCATTGCGAGCCTCGCGCTGAGCGCCTTCATTGCTGCTTTTGCTGTTATTGTTTTGTTGCCGTTGATCTGCTTTTTGAGCTTATTGCATGGCTTTGTGTGCTATGAGCAGCGTTGGCGCTCGTTGTGAGTCGCGCAGTGAATGGGTTTTGTGTTTTTTGTGAGAGTTTTTTTGTTTGTTTTTGTGTATATTTGTTTTTGTATGCTAATGAAATAATTTATACATTAATAAATGAATATACTTTACCTATTTGGAAGTAATATATGCAGGAAGCATTGTGCTGAAGAGCTGACAATCTGTTTTGATGTTCCTGCAGCATACAATGTAGGTTTGCACTGTTGTGAAGCTGAGGTGTAAGTGTCAGCAATGTGTGCAGTGTATAGTGTAAATAGGCTGCGTGCGCGAGGTAAAGCCATTAGGGTAGCTGTGTACTTCTGCATTGTGTAAGTAAGTGTTGTAAAATGGCGGCTAACGTGTATGTGGTACGCGGCTGTGTATGATTTCTTGGAAAGAGTGTATCTTGTACCTCGTACGGCTTTTTTGAAAATCCGTATGTGATTAGTGGTGTTTTGCGTGTTTAGGGTCTTGTAGTCTTGTTTTCGTTTTTTTCAGCGGCCATTTTTTCTTTCGCTTCAGGGATTTTCGTGTGTCTAAACTCTTGAATTTGGACTTAAATTGAGGTGTAACTTCACTTGCAGAGGTCCTGGGTGCCCCCCCTCACTGTGGGTAAGATTTTTATGTAGTTTTTGTGGATATTTATTGTGTTTTTAATGTTTTCAGGTTTGCACGGTTGGGCCGTTAAGGTCGTATTTTTGCAAGGTCATAATGTTTTTTTTCTAAGTCCCGCGTCTCGTATTTTTTTATGCTGAGTCCGTAAGTTTTCCGTTCGAAGTCCCGCGGTTTGCATTTTTTTGTGTAAGTCCGTATATAGCGATTGCGTGTTAGATGTTTTTTGGTAAAGTGCCGCTTGTGTGGATGTTTGTAACTGCGTGTGAGGCGCCGTAGAGCCTCCACCTCCGCAAATGCGGCCCCTCGCTTCATGGGGGTCCGCATTTGCGGCCTGCAATGAGCCTGCGGCTCATTGCAGCTGACGTGGGAGCCTCCACCTCCGCAAATGCGGCCCCTCACTTCGCAAAGGTTCGCATTTGCGGTCCTATGGCGCTCATCTCCACCAGTGCAAGGAGCACCTTTGGCGCTCCTTGCCAGCAACTGCGGCCCTCGCTAAGCGAGGGCCGCAGTTGCAGCGTGCTTGCTACATAAGCCTGCAAGCGTTAGCAACAACCCGCATGCTCACAACTATATATGTGACTAGAGAATTGCCCGTCAAAAAATGACGGCAATGAAATTGTAAGGTAGCTAATGCTGTTTGGTGTATAATAATGAAATATATAATACATTAATAAATGAATATAGTTTAGCTACTTTGAGGCATTGTGTTGAAGAGCTGGCAATCTGTTTTGATGTTACACAGCAGCTCTACACCACTAATGCTGCAGCAAGCGTGGTGAATGTGTGCAGTGTAATACTGTGCGTGCGCGAGACGAAACCGTTAGCGTAGTTGTGTACTTTCGCATTGTCGTAAAATGGCGTGTAATGTGTGGTATGTCTTAGCGGAATATCCATAGGTCTTTTGTGGTGTTTTACAAGTTTCTTGTGGTGTTTTGCGTGTTTAGAGTGCTATAGCCTCGTTTTCGTTTTGTTCGGCGGCCATTTTTTCTCTCGCTTAGAGAATTTTTTAGTGTCTAAACTCTTTTATTTTGAGTTAAATGAAGGTGTAACTTGCTTTTTTTGAGGTCCTGGGTGCCCCCCCCTTGCTATATGTAAGCTTTTTATGTATGTGTTGTATGTATTTATTGTGTTTTTAATTTTTTCATGTTGGCGGGTTGCGGCCGATTTTTGCGAGGTCGTAATGTGTACTAACGTGTCTCGTATGTTTTTTGCGTTAAGACGTGAAGTTTGCGAGTGTCACAGTTGCTGGCAAGGAGCGCCGCAGCGCGAGCCCACAAGCGTTAGAAACAACTCGTACGCTTACAACTATATATGTGATCATCTTCGCAAGGCCGGACTGTAAGAGGTCCCTGGGTTAAGGACGAGATAAGTTACTGAGAAACTTATATCGGATTTGTATGTAACTCGAATCCCTGATGATGAATTATAATAATAACAATAATAATACTATAATGGCTCATATGTGCTGTTTTCATTTCAATCAAACAAACAGAACATAAAAACTAAATCATAAAAAAATCCTTGGGAGCCCATTCTTAAGTACTGGTCATGTGGAAGTCGGGTTGTCTGTAACCCGAGGTCCACCTGTATTGTGTTTTTTAAAATATACAAGTGTGCAGGGCTGCACTGTACCTTTTTAAAATATAGTATCTCTGCAATATTGTACAGTTATGTGTTGAAATATGTATATATATATATATATATATATATATATATATATAATGTGACTGCAGCACACCAGGCACATCTATCATTATGTCTCTGGTTGTGCTTATCTATACGGTTTTCTTGGCAAAGATAATGGAGTGGGTTGCCAGTTCCTTCTCAAGTGGACTGTGATTTGTCTGACCTCTCTGCTGTGACCTGCCCATCTTGGGTGACCCTACATGGTATAGCTCACAGCTTCATTAAGGCACACAATCCCTTTCACCAGAACAAGGTAGTGACCCAGAAGGGATGTATAAATATATATGTAAAAAATATAGAAAGTACAGTAGTACAAAAAAGGAGTAGTACATTAGTGATTATATTTGAATGTCTAAAAAATAAGTTAATACAAACTTGTTTCCTGCTCAAATTTCTCAGAAATAAAGTATATGCACTGCACTTTAAACATGGCTCCTTTTAAGCATATGCTTACTGTATTACTGCATAGCAACGGATGGATTTTTCACAAACCAGGTCACTGGTATATATATATATATATATATATATATATATATATATATATATATATATACATATATATATATATATATATTTATATATATATATCTATATATATATATATATATATATATATATATATACATATCTATATACTGAAATCTATATTTAGTGCATGGCATTTCAAATTGATAAAATAAATACTTGGTAGATAGCATTTAGAAAAGTTGAACATGAAAAAACATATTTGTGTTTAATATATTTTCACTGAATTACTGCTAGAAAGTCAATTAGCAGTTTGATTATCTGATTTATGAAGTAAATGGGGTTTAGGAAATAAACCCAGTTGAGTTAGCTGTGAATTATTACTAGGTATAGTAATGTTAAGAAAAGTATTACAGTATGCTGGTAACTGCAAATTAACGTGACTGTGTGTCCTGTTGCATATGAAAAAACACAAAGGAAATAGATGGTTGTCGTTGGTTATTTCTAGAAAATCTATTTTGGTGTGTTACTTGGTTTGCTGTTCACACCAAAATTTCCACATAAACAGCAACATCCTCTCTAGAATTCATTTTGCTTAAATACTATTATTACTTTATATTATGATACTTAAAAAATATGCAATAATATATTACGGGTTCAGTGTCTCGTAGGGCTGATATGATTTCACTTAAATATATCAAATATCAAGTGAAATCGGTATAGTCTATATATCTTTATGTATTACTACTTATTACGCTCTTTTGTAGTTACAAACCGACCTCATGTGATCTATGACATTCTTTACTTTCAGGGTGATAGGTAGTGAGTGCCTAATGCAGTGAAATTATATGTGTCTGAGTAGAAAGAGACACTGATAGTGTGAAACGCCTTTTCTATGGACATGGCTTTAGGTCACAGCTGTGAAACATTTCATATCTCGATAGAGAACACTAAGGCCCTTATTCAATTGCAATTTGGCCAATTGAATAGGGCTCTATATAAGCACATAACATATTTTTTTAAAGATGTTTTTAGTTAGTAAGTTTCTATCCAAAAGCAAGGTTTTCACTAACCAAAAACTTATTTAAAAAAATATGCTATGTGCTTATTGAGAGGGCTATTCAATTGGCCAAATCGCAATTGAATGAGGCCCTAAGAGAGGCTCCAGGTAAGGTAAAATCTGTTATTCTAGTGGCTTCTTAAAAGTAAATATAGTGCAAAATGGTATATTACTGTTACATTGAGGAAGATAAAATAAATTAAGTGACTGCTCTGAAATATTCATATAAAACAAAAATATTTTGTCTATAGTAGTATACTTCACTTTTCAGAATAGATGGCTTACTCACTGTTACTTCCCTTCAAATGTAAGCCTGACTCACTGTTATTTCACATTTCAAATTTAGTCCTGGCCAACTGTTACTTCCTTACCCTATAGATACACCATTATTTCTTAACCGTTTAATGATCAGATGTCGCTTTACATTGGGTTGCATTATCTTGACTGTAGCTCAAACAAGCAGCACCATCTACATCTCAAACAGACCTCTTTATACCTCTTTATAAGTGCTGTTTGGGACCTGGCCCCAGTCCAGGCCACCAGACCCCTTCCATCCAAACCTCTACTGTTAGATTCCAGATCCTATAAACTTTCAGTTAAATGGTGGCCTTTCTCCGGGTCTTCTTCACTACATAAACTCCCTTACTGTGCCCTTTTAGATGACAAAAAGTATCCGTACAAAATACATAATCAAATTTCCACTTTATAAAAAAAACATATAATAAACTCTACACTATGGGTTTACAACATTTTGTAATTAAATAGCCCAATTATATCAAAAGTCAGCAATACAGCAGCAAAAAAGATTAGTATATAAAACAGGCCTGTGTAACTAAAAAAAAATACAGCAAAATTTAACAGTATGCGGTTACCCCTGCTCTCTGCCAAGAAAAAATGCCAAGAAGTGACAATTAAAGGCACTCTGTCATCCCAAAAATCCAGTTTAAGGTAAAATGTAGCTATATATTGTACTAGCCCTTTGAGTCTGAAGCTACATTTTCCTGAGTTAACCTGTTTTGTTCTGTTATATTTTTATGTAGAGTGTCTCCCAATTACTAATTAGCTGATTTGATGTGCTATTTAGGATTACAGTCTGTGGTACCTAAACAATGCCTCCTAAGATTATCATGCAGTTAGATCCACCAACAGTACCTTATCAAGCACTCTGAGCTGCAAATTTGTATCCAATAATGAATAAATCAGGAATAATTTACAGTGTAGAAAAACAGTTAGTATAATGTATAATATATAATGGAAACCAACTTCCTGTTGTGGTGACAGTGTCCATTTAAACAAACATGTGCTTATGTTAAACTGTAGCATCCATTTGTCTGTGATTTATTCATAACGGTATCATATAAAAGATGGTGAAAATATAGAAGTAGCAGTAGTACTGCTATGTTGCTATGATACTTATTTTTTTCTAGAAAACACCTGGCGCGTAAAGGACATCAGAATTCTTAGCACTTTCCAATATCAATATTTTGCTTACAAATAATTCACAACTCACAATTTCTCTTGAATTCAGTGATGTCACATATCATTAATAGACTGACATGATATGCTGCCAGGTAGAAGTATATTAAATTAACTATATATTTTAATTTTTTGGAGTTAAGAAATAACAATGATATGTTTATGTAATGGTTTCTGTATAAGATCCTGTCTTTGTAAATATTAGTTATCAACTGGAACATTTATTTTAATGGAACAGGTTTTGTAGTCATTGGGCCCTATTACATTTTCAAAACCGAAATTACTGTAGCCCGTAATGTAGCCCGCAAAAGTTACTGATATTCAACTGGCCTCCTCTAGCTACCCGCAATCTGTTTGCGAGCTACAGGCTGAAAATTCCTGTTGTTGTCAAAATCGTAACTCAGACCCATCTAAGCCTTTGATCTTTCAAGCCCGCAATTGTTATAATCGCTAAAATCGGAAATTGAGATTTAATTGCAACAATTCCACAAGCCCGCATTTGGCTTCAAACCCGTAAATGGCAAATGTAGCAAAAAATTAGTACAGTACTAGCGAGGACTCGAAGTGGGTTAAACTCCTATTCTTAACACTGAAAAAGTCAATAAAAAACGCAATACTGGACTTTAAGATACTGGGAAAGTGATGAAAAACATTTTGAAGTAATTGCTCAACAGTCTCAAGCTTGCAAAGCTGCAATAAAAAACAACAACATTTTTACGTTTTATTTCCATGTTATATCAGACCACCCACATGGACTAGAACAGATGATTTATGGAATTTTTTTTATTTCTACTTTTTTTGATATTTTTTTAACATTTCATTTCCGTGTTTAATCAATTTTTGGAATCAAGGAGTTAATACATATCAGGCCACCCACATGGACTATAACAGTTTCTTCATTCATTTATATTCATTTTTAAATTGTTGGATTGCAAGCCCGATCACATATCAGACGTTTAAAAACTAATTGATTGACGTTAAATCGCCATGTTTTACTGATGTCATGATAACGGTCTCATTCCAAATCGTTATTTACGGGCTTACTTAATTGATCATGATCATGCACTGAAATGCTACTTATGGTTGCATGGTTTACGGGTTTGGCTTTCAGTCATGTACTCGCGGGCTTGTTCAATTAAAGCGATACAGATCGATTTGGAATTTAATGAGGCCCATGTGTATATGAGGCCCATATATCTGTATATATGCTTGCCCTACATAATTAATTATAATAGTTAGGTTTCCATTCCATGAAATATACACATAAATACCTTTATGCAGAGAATATTCAGTCTGTAAGTGTACCTGGCACTTTCTGACTCCCTGTGTAATTACAGAGCTACATGTACATATTACAGAGGAAAGGCATAGTAGTTACATGGTTGTTGAGGGCATACAAACCTGACTGGCATAGGGCAGCATACAACCTAAATACACCCCTGCCACATGCATGGTGAAAAATAATTTGCCCCCCCCCCCCCCCCCTGCAACTTTTCTATATAACTAAGGTGCCTATTGGAGGTCAGTAAAGAATATATATGTAGGTGGTCAATTAACCCCTATGGTACTCCTCGGATCACCTTTCTATAAGAATAATTACTTGTATAAAGTAAATAAATAGTACATTTGTTTTCATATTTGAATGTCTAAATATACCCACAAAGGCTTCACTCTTGCAATCTATAACCATATCAAACATGGCTTTACTTAAGCATATGCAAGCTGTACCAAAGAGCTTTGAGCAAACCTAGGGTAGGATTATACACAAGATAGGAATCCCACCCATGTACAGCCATTTCAAGATTACTGCCTCTCATCGGCGTGGGCCAGTTCCTTTGTTTGTGTAGTGGATATTTTGAGTAGGTAGTTCACCACAAAAATAATTTAATATATGGTGGGCAAAAGAGCGATAGAAGCCCTCCACCGTACAGTAGTACAGTATAAAAATAGTACATTTGTGTTCACATTTGAATGTCTAAAACAAGTAAAAAAAAGTGTTTCATGCCCAGACTTCCAAGAAATACAGTTATTACACTGCATTCTGTGAACCGTGGTAGGGACATGCAAATGTGCCCACAAATACATAAAGAGAACTTCTTTACTTCAGGTTACAGTGAGCCCCTACACTATAATGGGCCCCGGTGCTTTGTACCAGCTGCACCAGTGCCCTCAGTGGAAAGCAGCTGATTAAAAACATATGTTCTGTGGTAAGTACAGTAACCTACATCATTTTGCTTACACCTTTTATCTAAAATGTTTACTTCTTGTTGCCCATTTATTTTTTTTATGTGGTCATTCCGAAGTGTAACTGCTCTTGGAGGTTTACCCTCTGCCAGCCAATGAGATCTACAGTTTATAGTATGCTCTCTGCATTTCGTGTTAGTTTCAATTAAGCTTAAACAGCTTTTGCTTAATATGTTTTTAATGCAAAAAACAACTTTTGCAATGTTTAAAATGTGCTCTGATAAATGCTTGAAAAAAATACAGTTGTGTTCCTTGTCCCTTTAACAACAGGTGCTCCATGCAAGATGTCACCTCGTGGAGTTTCAATGATTATGAGAACGGTGAGCAATCAGCCCAGAACTACATGGAGGATCTTGTTAATGATCTCAAGTCAGCTGGGACCATAGTCACCAACGAAACAATTGGTATCACACTACGCCGTGAAGAACTGAAATCCTGCAGAGCCTGCAAGGTCCCCCTGCTCAAGAAAGCACCTGTATAGGCCCGTCTTGTGGTCAGATGTGACCAAAATCAAGCTCTTTGGCATCAACTCAACTCGCCGTGTTTGGAGGAGGAGGAATACTGCCTATAAACCCAAGAACACCATCCCCACCATCAAACATGGAGGTGGACAACTGCACCGCATCAAAGGAACGATGGACGGAGCCATGTACTGTCAAAATCTTGGGTGAGAGCCTCCATCTCTCAGCCAGGGCATTGAAAATAGGTTGTGGATGGTTATTCCAGAATGAACTAAAACACATAGCCAAGGCAACAAAGGAGTGGCTTAAGAAGAAGCACATTAAAGTCTCGAGTGACCAAGCCAGTCTCCAGACCTTAATCCCATAGAAAATCTGTGGAGGGAGCTGAAGGTTCGAGTTGCCAAACATCAGCCTCAAAACCTTAATGACTTGGGGCCTCATTCTATTATCGGCCGTAAATCGGCCGTAAGGCTGCGATTCCTTGCGAGGGTTCAGTTAACTCGCGATTCTATTATACGGCCCCGCAAGGATCTCCTTTTACGGCCGGCCGCATATCTTGGAACCGGCCGTAATCTGTGAAATATAAAAACTGAAAAATAAATTCAAGCCTGCACTGTACAGCTCTGTAAATGCTAGGGATCATATTGGGGGACATGAGGATTAAAAGTAACCCCCTCTCAAGCTTGCACATCAGCCCAAACCCGAGTTCAAATTAACTGTTTATTTGCCGGCTGCGGCGGGGGTGTGTCTGAGGTGCTCCAAGCACTCTGGACTTTTTACATGGATATTTTACGGATATTAAAAATTAAATATTTTACGGATTTGAGTACAGGATAATTATGTGCTATTTTTTCTAACACCTAAAATCACTTTATAGTCTTCTCAAAGTGCAGGATGGCTTTATTTGAGCTATTTTATGTGCTTAATTGGTGCTAGCGAGACCTTTTTCCTGCAAGTAACTGCGGCTCGTTTTTAGCCTTGCAGAGAGGTTTCCCGGAGCAATTGAATTGCAAATCTCTTGCGGCCGTTTTAGATCAAAGGCTTTCCTCCGGCGCGATCGGCCGCAAGAGATAGCAAGGCACCGGCCGCAAGCCTGCCGGAATCCCCGGCCGTAAGGGAATAGAATAGCCGAATAGCTTGCGGCCGGTCCTTGCGGCCCCGCAACGGCTGCGGCCGATAATAGAATGAGGCCCTTGGAGAGGATATACAAAGAGAAGTGGGACAAATTTCCTCCTGAGATGTGTGCAAACCTGGTGGCCAACTACAAGAAGCGTCTGCCATCTGTGATTGCCAACAGGGGTTTTGCCACCAAGTACTAAGTTGATGGGGTCAAATATTTATTTCCCTCATTGACCTGCAAATCAATTTATAACTTTTTTGACATGCGTTTTTCTTGTTTGTTTTTTTGTTATTCTGTCTTTCACTGTTCACTGATCATTTCTTTGTCAGTGGACAAACGTTCAAAATCAAAAGGGGATCAAATACTTTTTTCCTCCACTGTAGGCCACAGCTGGACCTTATAAACCCACATTACACCAATCAGGACTATATAGGCCCAAACCGTACCTAAAAAAAACATAACATACTTTTTCCACCTGCACTATGAATGTTTACATGGTGTGTTATTAGTTTAAGCAGAGTGTGATTGTCTATTGTTGTGACTTAGATGAAGATCAGATCACATTTTATGACCAATTTGTGCAGAAATCCATATCATTCCAAAGGGTTCACATACTTTTGCTTGCAACTGTATATATATATATATATATATATATATATATATATATATATATACACATATATATACATATAGATACATATAATTACATATTTACACTTGTGTTTAATCCAACCTTGGCTTTGCATTGGCTTTTGTAATACAACATGCATAAGCTTAAAGGAAGCCATGTTTGATAATGGCTATGGATTGAAGAGCAATGCATTTGTGGGCACATTTGCATGTCCCAGCTCATCTTCCCAGAATGTAGTGTAATAACTGATTTTCTCGGAATTCTGAGCTGGAAGCAGGTTTTTAAACTTGTTTTAGACATTCAAATGTGAACACAGATGTACTATTTATTTGCTACACACACACACATATTTATATATATATATATATATATACATACATACATATATAGCACACCAACTTTTGGGCGAGTGCCAGAATGGAGCCCTAACCCTCTCACCGTAACCCCCTAACCTTCTATGTCCTAACCCGCTATGCCCTAAACCCAAACCCTCTAACCCAAACCCTCTATGCCCTAACCCTCTAACCCTAACCCCCTATGCCCTAACCCTCTAATCCTAACCTTCTAACTCTAACCTTCTAAACCTAACCCTCTACGCCCTAACCCCCTAACCCTTTAACCCTAACCCCGTAACCCTAACCCCCTAAACCTCTAACCCAAACCCTCTATGCCCTAACCCTCTAACCCTAACCCCCTATGCCCTAAGCCTCTAACCCTAACCTCCTAACCCCTTAACCCTGTAATCCTAACCCCCAAACCCTAACTCTCTACACCCTAACACTCTAACCCTAACCCCCTAACTCTAACCCTAACCCCCTAACCCAAACCCCTAACCCTCTAACCCAAACCCCCTAACCCTCTATACCCTAACACCCTAACGCTCTTCCCCTATCCCTCTATGCCTTACACTTTTTACTCTTCCCACATCTACTCTTCCCCCCTCTCCCTCCCCTGTGTCTCTTATCCCCTTCTTTCCCCCTTATCTTCCTCCTACTCCATTTCCCCTCATCCTCCCTTTCCCCCTCTCCCTTACCCCCCCCCCACTCTCCCTCCAATTACACCTTTCCTCTCCCTCCAGTGACCCCCCTTTCCCCTCTATTACCTTGATCCGATGGGCTCCTGCTGCTCTCTCCTTTGTCCGGAACCGGAATATGCTAATGACGTGACATGCAAGTGAGGTCACGTCATTAGCATATGCCGGTTCCTGACACACCCAGATGACGAGTGTTGGGCAAACTTACTTTGAGATTGGGTAGATCAGGGTACAGCCAAGTAGGATCTGTCAGGGAGAATCAGTCAGGCAAAAATCGGGAACATGAGTGGGAAGGGTTTGTAATCATGGGCTTTTTATAGCCTTTCTGATGTCATATTTAACATTAAGACTCCATAGTCTTGTGGGCGCTCAGAGGGAACGGTCAGAGGGGATGTTCTTAGCAACCATGCAGCCTACAACACTGATTGGTTGAAGCTGCAAACTGCCAGTTAGATAAAATTATACATTTAATTGAACACTAAATGTGTACACACTGAAGCTGAGAGTTAGAGCTCAATGCTCACACACACTGTAATATAGCAACACTAGGGAGAGAGACACCAGGCAAGGGGGAAGGCATACAAAGGGTTAATTTAAAGTGATGGATACATATTTTTTACAAATTAGATGAAAGAAGACATGAAAGCTGATTTACAGATATAATTAAATTGTATTATCTATAAAAATGTAAAATACAATTTTAAAGTGATTGATAATTTTTGGGGCGGCGCAGGCCCCTATGGACCAGCGGCCCCTGATTATTCTTCTAAATTGCTGAATCTAAGTATATGCGAAGATCTCACTGGCACAACTAAAATAAATTAATTAAATGCAACGGTCAGTAGTTTGCCTTGCAAAGCTATTTTTGAAGAAACTGCAATTTTAACATTTATCTATCAAAAATATTGCATTATAGTACAGCGTGTGTACAGAACCAGTGTTCCATCTATAGAGTCATTTAGGAAGCATCATTACACAAAGACATTACACGTCAGCTGTTTAACCACAGGACCTGCTGATATTGTGATTCTATTGGATAATCAAATTTAATTTCTCTCTCATGTAATAAAGATTTCCAAGGCCAGACATTTATAGTGATGAACGGCTACTTCTTCAATTGTCTTTACTGGGTCAGGTTGTTGTTGGCCATTAAATCTAAATCTGTGACCAAATTCTTTTAATTCTGCCTGATGCTATCCTCTATTCATTTATAAAGAAATAAAAAAAATGAAATCTACCATTTTTGCATTATCATTGCAAAACATACAGAAACTTACATTGTTTTCGTAAAAGAAATACCACATTATACAACATCCTACAGGTCTATTTAAATTTTCCACCTGAGGGATATTATTAAAAGAAGATGGAAAGCATTGATTTGATAATAAATAGCTACATTTGCACAAGGATTAAAGTAAACATTTTCAGATCAAAGGAACAATGTATAATGAAAAAAATATCTGGAAAATTTGCGTAAGATCATAATTAGATAGGATAACGTCATAAAGCTATTTTTATTTAGTAAACAATAAATGCTTATGTTTCTGCTGGTTATTGGAGGCATCCATAATACATAGGAGATGGTTGCATGTGTTAAGGGTGTGTTTATATTTATGTAGGAGAAGGACTTGCAATTACCTTTGGAGTGTTTCCTTCTAAGCAAGTGTGGGCAGGGAGTAGGTTTCAAAATACTAAAAGGAGATCGCATCCTCCAATCTTACTCCCCTGCCTGCACTCTTGAGCAGGTCAGCACATGTGCTCAGATTCCAAGGAAGAGCTAAAGCTACAGTTGGCAGAGTATGCAAAAACTACTATTTTCTCTAAAAATCCTTTTATACTCAGAACTTACAAAGATTTTACTGTTGTTAGTTTGTTACATAAGTCACACAAATGTCAAATTCCTATACTACTTTCATCCAGATCCCTCATTAAAAATGCCACCCTGTTGTGTTGGTATTCCTTTGGTAGTGTTGTCAGCAAACGTTGCTTTAGTGTATGAGTCTGCAAATATTTATAATTAATGACAAAAATAATGCAACAATGTAAAAAAAATATTTTGTAGATTAGTGATGGGCATCAGGTAGCCCCGGGACTGCTTATGGCACCGCACAATTCCCATGCCTTCCCCCCCCCCCCCCCCCAACCTTGGTCTCTTCAACTATACACATTCTATTATCTCTCTCGAGACCTAGCAAACAATACCCAATTATACTCCAAATACTTCTCCTTGTTATATATGCCTTTATTACCAATTAATTCCTTTCCTACAGCAGTTTTAGCATTAGTAAAAGAAAAAAGTTTAATGCATTGTGAGACCCTTTTAAGGACTCATGGGCTACATATAAGGCACTTGGTTTGCCTGTCACTGTTAAAAATCATTTTACTTACATGAAATATTTTATCAGGACTCAGTAAATGAATTCTACAGAAAAAACTGTAAAACTCTACATTAAAACATAGGGGGATTTACTACGAGCTTTCTCATCTGAAATGAGGTGAGAAGGGCTGTTATTCCCACTTAGGAAATACAGGGAGTGCAGAATTATTAGGCAAATGAGTATTTTGACCACATCATCCTCTTTATGCATGTTGTCTTACTCCAAGCTGTATAGGCTCGAAAGCCTACTACCAATTAAGCATATTAGGTGATGTGCATCTCTGTAATGAGAAGGGGTGTGGTCTAATGACATCAACACCCTATATCAGGTGTGCATAATTATTAGGCAACTTCCTTTCCTTTGGCAAAATGGGTCAAAAGAAGGACTTGACAGGCTCAGAAAAGTCAAAAATAGTGAGATATCTTGCAGAGGGATGCAGCACTCTTAAAATTGCAAAGCTTCTGAAGCGTGATCATCGAACAATCAAGCGTTTCATTCAAAATAGTCAACAGGGTCGCAAGAAGCGTGTGGAAAAACCAAGGCGCAAAATAACTGCCCATGAACTGAGAAAAGTCAAGCGTGCAGCTGCCACGATGCCACTTGCCACCAGTTTGGCCATATTTCAGAGCTGCAACATCACTGGAGTGCCCAAAAGCACAAGGTGTGCAATACTCAGAGACATGGCCAAGGTAAGAAAGGCTGAAAGACGACCACCACTGAACAAGACACACAAGCTGAAACGCCAAGACTGGGCCAAGAAATATCTCAAGACTGATTTTTCTAAGGTTTTATGGACTGATGAAATGAGAGTGAGTCTTGATGGGCCAGATGGATGGGCCCGTGGCTGGATTGGTAAAGGGCAGAGAACTCCAGTCCGACTCAGACGCCAGCAAGGTGGAGGTGGAGTACTGGTTTGGGCTGGTATCATCAAAGATGAGCTTGTGGGGCCTTTTCGGGTTGAGGATGGAGTCAAGCTCAACTCCCAGTCCTACTGCCAGTTCCTGGAAGACACCTTCTTCAAGCAGTGGTACAGGAAGAAGTCTGCATCCTTCAAGAAAAACATGATTTTCATGCAGGACAATGCTCTATCACACGCGTCCAAGTACTCCACAGCGTGGCTGGCAAGAAATGGTATAAACAAAGAAAATCTAATGACATGGCCTCCTTGTTCACCTGATCTGAACCCCATTGAGAACCTGTGGTCCATCATCAAATGTGAGATTTACAAGGAGGGAAAACAGTACACCTCTCTGAACAGTGTCTGGGAGGCCGTGGTTGCTGCTGCACGCAATGTTGATGGTGAACAGATCAAAACACTGACAAAATCCATGGATGGCAGGCTTTTGAGTGTCCTTGCAAAGAAAGGTGGCTATATTGGTCACTGATTTGTTTTTGTTTTGTTTTTGAATGTCAGAAATGTATATTTGTGAATGTTGAGATGTTATATTGGTTTCACTGGTAAAAATAAATAATTGAAATGGGTATATATTTGTTTTTTGTTAAGTTGCCTAATAATTATGCACAGTAATAGTCACCTACACACACAGATATCCCCCTAAAATAGCTAAAACTAAAAACAAACTAAAAACTACTTCCAAAAATATTCAGCTTTGATATTAATGAGTTTTTTGGGTTCATTGAGAACATGGTTGTTGTTCAATAAAAAAATTAATCCTCAAAAATACAACTTGCCTAATAATTCTGCACTCCCTGTATGCATAGTAGACCAAGGGCCTCATTTAATTGCGATTTGGCCAATGAATAGGGCTCTATATTAGCACAGAGCATATTTTTTTTTACAGAAGTTTTTAGTTAGTGAAGACTTTGATTTGTATAGAAGTTCACTAACTAAAAACTTCTGTAAAAAATATGCTTCTGTAAAAAATCAAGTTTTAGTGGAGTAAGGGAATGTTAAGTTCCTGCATTTCAAAGTTATTACAATTTCATCTTCAAATGACCTTATTTGTATGAAATGTTATTTGAACTAAGCACTGTTAAGCACTTGTGGTTGTTATATTGTTTAAGTTTACATTATATGTTAACAAATTATGTTTATGTTGTTGTCACAGCGGCGGGGGGGGGGGGGGGGAGTCGCCGGGACAGTGTTAAAATGTGTAAGATCCTACCCTACAGTGGTACAGATGTTACAATACGGTAGGCCCTGGATGAGGCTTCAGGGCGAAGGGCGTACTGTCTCTGGCCAGGCTCCTCCCCTCACGTGGTTATGTTTATTTATTAATGGTTATAGTTATTATGTCTATTTGTGTTTACCAATATATGCTGTAATTGTGTTTTATCCTTATCCGTACATACCAACTGGCCTTGCCTAGGTCATGCATGAATGGCTGATAAACAAAGTTAACTGTGGTATAAATATTCAAAGAGCAGTTAAATTCATAAGTATCTTAAGTGGCTGAGATGTGCATCCCTGTACTTACTATGTAATATTTTCTATGGAGAAAAATTAAGATCACAGCCCTTTTCACCTCCTGTCAGTCGCTTGAGATGCTTAGCAAATTCTGCTGTGAGCTGTGATTTCAATTGTTCCTCATATGAAAGCGTGCATAGTAAATACAAAGATGCAAATCTCAGTGTTTAGTAATCCCCCCTGAAGTGTCAATAAACTCTCATTTTCCCACCAATTTGACAATCAAAATGTATCAACAGATATATGCTAACATTGGCCCCCATTCAATTGAGGTTTTGGGAGATCCGGAAGCCTGTAAGTGAGGTTGCAAGCTATTTTGCTATTTAATTAGCGTCTTTTTGTTACAGGCTTGAAAAAATGGCGATGGTTAAACTCGTAACTTACAGCCTCCAGAAGCCTTTGATCTGGCACTTTCGCAAGGCTAAAATCGCAAATCGCTATTCAATTGCTCAATTTCCCCAAGCCCACAAATGTTTTCACATCCGTAAATGGCAAATGAAGGAGTAAGGGGGGTAGTAACCTATTCATCACACTGTTAATGCAAATAAATAATTAATACTGCACTGTAAATAACGGAGAAAACAATAGAATTAATTGCACAACAGTCTCAAGCTCACAAATCAGTTAAATCGATCTCAGGTATAAATGAGTTAATACAGATCAGGCCACCCATAAGGACTAGAACAGTTATTGGCATTCTTTTTCATAATTATTTATTGTTTGGATTTTCGAGTCTGATCGCATATTGGACCCTTGAACCTAATTTATAGACATGTAACCTCCATGCTTTACTGCCATAATAATGTCTCATTTTCTATTGGCTGATTCGAATAGGGCTGTTTTGGGCTTGCTGAATTGATCAGGTTCCCGTCCTGGCCTGCTACGATGCTGTGCATGGTTTACGGTTTTGGCTTGGGGCTAGTAACTTAAGCAATTAAATAGCATCGCAATCAGAGACGAACGCAGCTCACAGATATTGGGCTGTATGCGATCGAATTGCGGCCTTGGAATTGAATATAGCCCATTGTGTTCAATGCTAGTTCTTTAAAATAGCATAATAATAAAAAATTACTACAAAAAAGTTGATTATAAAAAAAATGTCACTACAGTATCTCTTTATTCTCATATATATGACGTTTTTTAAAGTTCTCTGTTATATTTGGGAAACCAGGCACAAATTACATCTAAGGATCAATCTGCACAGAAGAACAATGAAGACAGCTATTGTACCCCAGTTGGACACCATTTTACCCAGAATAATCATTCCATCCAAAACCTGAAAATCAAAATTCTTAGAGGAAATTTCAAACACATCCAGGAGAGGAAAACATTTGAAACAACGATGATTACATTCTTTAACACAAAAGATACCTGACATAATATTGACTGGGGATTTTTATGATATTATCGCAACTTCTTGTGACCCTGCCACATTCCTTTGCATGCATTATCCTTAATTTTTGGGGATATTTACAACCCTCATTTATATTACTCTGGTTCTTCCATATCTTAAACCTGGTCTATAGACTCAAAAACTTGACCTCTCAGGACATCATTTATGATGCTTGTCTGTGTCCCACCTGGAATCTCTTTATCTTACTATGCTCTTTCTTGCTTGTTTTATTCCGTATTGCTTCGGAGGGTCTCCTATTGAAAGCTCATCATTTCAACTAATATGTTTGTCCAATAAAAATGGTATCACTGAGTACTGCAATAGTCCGATTATTCATCTAAAGTTACATATATGTATATTTATATGAATACAAATTGATGCAGTTAACATTATAGTAGCCATACATAACAGAAGAACAAGATGTAATGAAGGTTGAAGTGATGGCTAAACTATAATGGATGACTTTTTAGAGAAAACCTCACCATGTCTCACAGATACAGTATATCACAAAGTTACAAAGCTATTTCTGAGAAATGTTTGCTGGTTGATTGCTGCCCTCGTGCAGGATGATTATAGCCATGCTAATATACAGCAGATTTCTCATTGTATGTACTAAACAGAGAGGTTCTAAAATCTTTGGGGTGTATATTGTCTGTAAATACAAATGATCAGCCTTATTAAATTACGATTTGGCCAATTGAATAGGGCTCTATTTAAGCACAGAGCATATATTCTTACAGACGTTTTTAGTTAGTGATCTTCTATCCAAACGCAAGGTCTTCACTAACTAAAAACTTCTGTAAAAAAAAAATGCTCTGTGCTTATATAGAGCCCTATTCAATTGGCCGAATTGCAATTTAATAATGCTGTATATTTGTATGTAATATAGATAAAAAGGATGGGTTAAACCTTGTTTTTAGTGTTTCTGCAGTATCTTATTGGGTTAAATTAACTGCTTCTTATCTCCTTCACATTCATGTTAATGGAACTGCCATTCGTAATGAGATGTGATAATGCAGAAAATTGCAAAAAGCATGTCGATTTAATTTAAAGGACTACTGCAGTCCTGTGTTTAAAATACACAGTTTTAAATTAGTATAGCTGGAAACAGTAAAAAAAAAATTTGATCATAAATACATAACACAACCAAATGTATTAAATTTTATATGAATTAGGCTGTGGTAGAAAAGCTATTTTAGTTTCCACTGATCTACTTCCTGAGATGGCAGGAGACTTTCAATGCTCAGGAGATTTTTATCTGCACAGTTGAAATGGGGCAGTCACAACTGCTAATGGAAAACACATTAGTATACACCCTCCTAGGGCAGAAGCTGCAAGAAGCAGCCGTGTAAAGAAGATGGAAGCCTACTTTCAAGAATAATTGCCTATAAAGTGAAAAAAAAGTAAGATTGTGTTTATTTATTTTTTTACTTTCGAAAAAAAATGAACATTCAAAGGACCATGTAGAAAAAAATGTAACCACTTATTACACAGTGAACCCCATGTTTTATTGCATGACATTATGACTATAGCTGGTACATTGCTAAATACACATTGTTAAATTCACAATCACTAAATGGATCCTTAGAACATTCAGGACAGAATATAGGTGTTTCCCGGGTGACCTGACTTACAGACGACCCATGCTTAAGAACGGGCTCCCAAGGCTTTTCGTATTAGTTTATTTTTATGTTCTGTTTGTTTGCATTAAAAGAAAGCGATCAATAATTTCTGTAACTTATTATTACAGTACAGGGGTATTATTATTATTATCATTACACTATTACAATGTATTATTATTACCCCATATATTATTTATCAGGGATCCGAGTTACACACAAATCCGACTTAAAGGAAGGTATCTCATCTGTAACCGGGGACTGTAGGTACAGTGTTGCAATGCACAAACTGGCTGTGATGCATTGATGTCAAAGGGATACTACTGGCTGGATCTGAATAGACACATAAACATTGCAAACAGTAAGTTTACTGCAAGAACATGTATTTTTTATATTATTTAATTGGTAAAGTACGTGTTAATATATATCATATTTGGAACCTCTGCTGTGCCTACTTAAGATGTATTAATTGCATTATATACAATGATAGCTGCATTGTATCTTCAACCTGTACCATTTTTAACTGAAGTAAGTGTGTTGTAGACCTCGCTAGCAGTGAGACAGCATAACTTATTCTGCCAGTAACACTCTGCGCACTAAATTATCTTTCAACACTTTTCAATAAGTAGTTATAATTAATGCACTTGCATATTTTATAGGGCAAGAAATGTAATTAGAAGATAAAGAAATAGTCTAATAAATTGAGTTCCATATGAGAAAAATTAATGGCAATTCCTAGCAGTTTATCAAAAATGTGCATTAGAAGCAGAATGATGTCAAATAAAACCAGTGCTTAATGAAATGGCTGCAACCAGTAAGTAACTTCCTTAATTGGCAATAAAATGTTTGACAGAAGCATTTCATTAAATAAAAATCGAATTACTTTCAACTAAATGAGTATGTACAGCAAAAAAAGACCAAAGGTCTTTATATATAAACAGAACAATCTCTGAGTACAGTATATTAAAATGCTCTGAAAGTATCGGCCACAATATATAACGATATGGCAAGCCAACGTTTCAGTGCCTCTACACATTCCTCAGTAAGATGTATGTTATTATTATTATCTTTATTAATATCGCGCCAACATATTCCGTATCGCTGTACAGGGGTTTAGTACATGGCAAAAAAAAAAATTTTACACCTTATAAAGAATGGAGGGCCCTGTTTTTGAGCTTAGAATTAATTGTGGATAGAGCTTGTTTCCAAAGCATGGACACAAGATTGAAAACTTGCAAACTATGTTGGAAACATACTGGTCTATAGTTATCAAAAGAGGAATAAAAGATATGTTTAACAAAGCTGAATTTAAGAGCATAATTATGATTTTTTTAAACTGTTTATTTTTATTTTGTAAGGAGAAGTAAAATACAATAAACATTTTTGTTCCTTAATCCAAAATTGTGTACCACCTATTGTTTATAAAAAAAGATTTGACTAAGATGTAGTGGGGAAGAGGGTCTTGCAGTTATTCTTGTGACAAACTGCTTATGTGCTGGGAAAGGGGAAAGGTGTCACACTTCATAAACATAACCTCCTCTCTTCTGCCTCACTCCACTGATAGATAAGATAAGCACACCAACTTGAGCACCAGGGTAGAGGCAAGTGCTGCAGCCACACAAGATAAAACTGTCTCTATACACAGTACTCAAAAAATAAGATTCTCTCTAAAATGCTTTTCTGCTCATAGCTTACACAATGGCTAGTGTTATTTAGTTGCATGCACCATAAACATGACATTTTTCCTAAACTACCTTAAAGTGATAGCATCTCATAAGTTATGTAAACCTATTGATTAAAGGACCACAAAAATGAAAAACATGTGGAAAAAGTTTTTTTTTTTTTTTATGTGGAATTCATGATGTTATGATCAATTGCCGCTGCCTGAATGAGTAATGAGCTCTGTACCAGGCAGAACATAATGAATATTAATTAGAATCAGGTGTAGAAGCTTTGAATGAGACAGTAGCTAAGCATTTTGTAACTACCTGTAACTACTCTAGTAGCATGAGTAGCAATTGAGCAGGTGGCACACAGCTAATGTTGCTGTCTGTGGTGGAGCAGGTCTTGGGTTTAATTCCCACAGTGTGTTTTTTTTCTCTTTACTGTTTAAAAAGTCAGAAATCTGTTCTTTAGTTTATATAGTAATGCATGTGTCAATATGAGGTAACTGTCGTTTTTTGTTTGTTTAAAAAAACTAAAATATAAAATTTGCCTATGGAACTTGCCTATGCCTATAAAAACCTGCTCCCCTTTCATTCCTCTTTCCCCCCACCCCTCCCTCTTCTTCTTAGTACAAGAGAGCATATCCTTCGGGCACCAAGCCAGCAGGAAGTGTTGTATGCAGAAACATGGAACCTTCCATACACAAGCATAGTATTTTAATATTAAGATTTTCTTATCAATGTGCCCATTTAATGTACATATCCATGAAACACCTATTATTTTTAATTAACTAATGCATTTGTTATGATTGATGTAAGATTAATATATATGAATATATATACAGTGCCTTGCAAAAGTATTCACCCCTATTGACTTTTTACCTATTTTTGTTACAGCCTTAAGTTCAATGTTTTGTTAATCTGAATTTTATGTGTCAGAACACAATAGTCTAAGTTGGTGAAGTGAAATGAGAAAAATATATACATAAAACTATTTTTTAGAAATAGAAAACAGAAGATTGGCATGTGCGTATGTATTCACCCCCTTTGTTATGAAGCCCATAAAAAGCTCTGGTGCCAAATACCTTGAGAGTTCACATAACTAGTGAAATGATGTCCACCTGTGTGCAATCTAAGTGTCACATGCTCTGTCATTGCATATACACACCTTTTTTGAAAGGCCCCAGAGACTGCAACACCTAAGCAAGAGGCACCACTAACCAAACACTGCCATGAAGACCAAGGAAATCTCCAAACAAGTAAGGGACAATGTTGTTGAGAAGTAAAAGTCATGGTTGGTTATAAAAAAAATATCCAAATCTTTGATGATCCCCAGGAGCACCATCAAATCTATCATAACCAAATGGAAAGAACATGGCACAACAGCAAAGCTGCCAAGAGACGGCAGCCCACAAAAACTTACGGACCGGGCACGGTAGACATTAATCAGAGACCTAAGGTAACCCTGGAGGAGCTGCAGAGTTCCACAGCAGAGGCTGGAGTATCTGTACATAGGACGACAATAAGCCGTACGCTCCATAGAGTTGGGCTTTATGGCAGAGTGGCCAGAAGAAAGCCACCTTCTGTTTGAGGATGCCCCACAGATGTTCAATAGGGTTTAGGTCTGGTGATATGTTTGGTCAGTCCATGACCTTTACCGTCAGCTTCTTTAGCAAGGAAGTATGCTTGGGGTCGTTATCATGTTAGAATACTGCCCTGCAGCCCAGTCTCCGAAGGGAGGGGATCATGTAAGATAATGTATGTATATATATATATATATATATATATATATATACACAGTCAGGTCCATAAATATTGTGACATCGACATAATACTAATCTTTTTGGCTCTATACACCACCACAATGGATTTGAAATGAAACGAACAAGATGTGCTTTAACTGCAGACTTTCAGCTTTAATTTGAGGGTATTTACATCCAAATCAGGTGAACGGTGTAGGAATTATATATGTGCCTCCCACTTTTTAAGGGGCTAAAAGTAATGGGACAATTGGCTGCTCAGCTGTTCCATGGCCAGGTGTGTGTTATTCCCTCATTATCCCATTTACAAAGAGCAGATACAAGCTCCAGTGTTCATTTTAAGTGTGCTATTTGCATTTGTTGCTGTTAACTCTCAATATGAGATCCAAAGAGCTGTCACTATCAGTGAAGCAAGCCATCATTAGGCTGAAAAAACAAAACAAACCCATCAGAGAGATAGCAAAAACATTAGGTGTGGCCAAATCAACTGTTTGGAACATACTTAAAAAGAAAGAACACACCGGTGAGCTCAGCAGCACCAAAAGACCCGGAAGACCACGGAAAACAACTGTGGTGGATGACCGAATAATTATTTCCCTGGTGAAGAAAACACCCTTCACAACAGTTGGCCAGATCAAGAACACTCTCCAGGAGGTAGGTGTATGTGTGTCAAAGTCAACAATCAAGAGAAGACTTCACCAGAGTAAATACAGAGGGTTCACCACAAGATGTAAACCATTGGTGAGCCTCAAAAACAGGAAGGCCAGATTAGAGTTTTCCAAACAACACCTAAAAAAGCCTTCACAGTTCTGGAACAACATCCTATGGACAGATGAGACTAAGATCAACTTTTACCAGAGTGATGGGAAGAAAAGAGTATGAAGACTGAAAGGAACGGCTCATGATCCAAAGCATACCACCTCATCAGTGAAGCATGGTGGTGGTAGTGTCATGGTGTGGGCATGTATGGCTGCCAATGGAACTGGTTCTCTTGTATTTATTGATGATGTGACTGCTGACAAAAGCAGCAGGATGAATTCTGAAGTGTTTCGGGCAATATTATCTGCTTATATTCAGCCAAATGCTTCAGAACTCATTGGACGGTGCTTCACAGTGCAGATGGACAATGACCCGAAGCATACTGCAAAAGCAACCAAAGAGTTTTTTAAGGGAAAGAAGTGGAATGTTATGCAATGGCCAAGTCAATCAACTGACCTGAATCCGATTGAGCATGCATTTCACTTGCTGAAGACAAAACTGAAGGGAAAATGCCCCAAGAACAAACAGGAACTGAAGACAGTTGCAATAGAGGTCTGGCAGAGCATCACCAGGGATGAAACCCAGCGTCTGGTGATGTCTATGCGTTCCAGACTTCAGGCTGTAATTGACTGCAAAGGATTTGCAACCAAGTATTAAAAAGTGAAAGTTTGTTTTATGACTGTTAATCTGTCCCATTACTTTTGGTCCCTTAAAAAGTGGGAGGCACATATACAAGCTGTTGTAATTCCTACACCGTTCACCTGATTTGGATGTAAATACCCTCAAATTAAAGCTGAAAGTCTGCAGTCTTGTTTCATTTCAAATCCATTGTGGTAGTGTATAGAGCCAAAAAGATTAGAATTATGTCGATTTCCCAATATTTATGGACCTGACTGTATATATATATATATATATATATATATATATATATATATATATATATACAAATTAAAAATAAGTATATTTTTTAAACAAAAAAGTAAATGGAATGCAGGGAAATTGAACCTATGACTTGCTATTAAAAATACTCTTTAAAATGGGTTGCTTACCACTGCACCACAATAACATGGTTTTAAAGAGAGTGTAATACATTATAAAACAGATATAGAATCCAGCTTTATTATTTAGCAGATTCTTGTGGCAGGGTTTCAAAGGCTAAACTAAATGGCAATATTTAATTCAATTCTTGATCAATTTAAAAAATATGGTGACTTTCGTGGTCCTTTAAAATGTGAAGATATCTCTCCAACTTAATAAAAAAAATTTGTAGACTAGTATATGAATTTGAAGATACATGTCTAACCCATGCTGATTTTAATTAGTATCCTCTCAAGGCAAAGCTATTTGATCATCATGATAACATATTTCTCTAACCTAAATTATAGTAGTGGGGATTCAAAAGCAGTATATATCACAGTATTTGTATCAAACAACCCAGGCAGTTGTCTGGAATTGAGCTGCTGCTGATGCCAAGCTTTTGGGAAAGATAGATATAGTTGTGACTGAGAAGAACCTACTGGGAATTCTTTGATTGGTCAGAAATGGGAGAAAAGTGGGTGGTGTAAATACGCTGATTGACCGGGGGGTCACTGAGCTTGCTGCACAGTACACCCGGCTTATCGGGCGACATGATCTGAAGTCTGCTTCAACAAATAATTTTAACGACCAGTTGGGGAGAGAGAAGGGGAGGAACAGAGAAAAGAAACGCGACGGGGATATCAGATTGTTACAAAATTTCTTATCAAGATATTAAGCACACATTCATTTTCACCTATGAATTTCATATGACATTTGTGAAATAATTGTAAGATGCCAAACATGCATGAGAGATAATTATACCATTTCTTTTGTAATTACATTATATATTCATATCTGTTATTCTTGTCCAGGTTTCTGCTTTTCTCATATAGGATAAATCACTATGTGCATTAGATTTTAAGCTCAAAAACAGTGCCCTCCATTTTTTGTCATGTGTTTCATATATATTGCTACAGAATATCAAGCGTTACAAATAAAGGATAATAATAATAATAATAATCCCATAAACATGTTTGATCTAAAGGTCAAAATAAAATGTTGTCTATAGTTAACAACAAAGGTGATCCAGTTCATGGTGTAAATGTTTATTGGTGACTGTAAATCTGTGATGTTTATTGTGAATATCTTAACAATTTATACAAATTAGCAAATTGCGCCTAATTATGTTCATGTGGTGTGAAAAAGCAAGTTACATGAATTATGAATATATACCAACTGCCTGAATTAAGCAATATGTGTTTGTTCCTGACCTATATAATGCATAGCTCAGTCACTTTCAAATACAATTATTAATAACATCATATAACTGAATAAAGCATAACAGAATTGTTATTATTAATCATTTTTTCCGACAGTATATATGTATATATTGTATATAGAAATGTATTGCATAATGATGGAAATACTTAGAGGGCTGTTAAACAATGGGCTTTTTAAATAATTGACTTGATGGTATGAATTATTATATACTGAATTGGTTAAAAAATATCAAAACTTTGCAGGGGAAATGTAATGAAGGTGTTTTTAATTAGCAAAGACAAATTGTGTTGCCTGTGGCAGTGAAGACATTCATGATACTTTGGTGAAGGTTACATGTGTGTGAAACATCAAGCATCAAGGTTTGCAGTTGCCTGATCCTGAACATGTGCAATGGAAGGCAGTAGGTGTCAAATAATAAAAAGATCCAATTATATAAATATTTGCCACCCTTTCCATCTTCTTTTTCCCCACCCCTCTCCACTTTTTAGTACACAAGAACATATGCTTCTGGCAACAAGTCAGCAGGTAGTGTTGTACGCAGAAACACGGAACCTTCTATACACAAGAATAGTATTTTAAAATTAAGATTTTCTTAATAATGTGTTACATTCTTCACAAATAGGTTTTCCTAAAATGTTCATTTAATGTACATATTCCTGAAACACCTATTCAAAGACAGGTGTCTTCTCTGACAGGGGGATCGTGACTTTATCAATACTTTGTATGTACTAATCATATCATACTGATGTTACTTGTACTTTGGCATTTTGATTGTACACCATGTTTTTTGCTGGATAAGAACTGTCAGGACACAGACTGTTTTCACGGCAGCAGCTGGCAGTAAAAATGCCTTGATTTAATTAAAAGGAACTGCGTAATATGCTTTAATTCACCATTAGCATGGAAAATCAAGGACTATAAAAACATAATAAGTAAAAAATAATCAGGCAATTTTTTTAAAAGTAAATTTAACACACTGTATATGTTATCATTCTAGCCAACATTCAAAAAGGTTATTATACAAATTAAAATGTATTTTCTTATTTGCATAACTGTATGCAAATTCATATTAATAGTGAAATTTAGTTTCTTAACGTAATTCTCCCTACCACTTTTTAACAAGTGTTTCATATTTTAGGGTAGGAAAAAATATACATTTTATTGCATTTAACTGGTGAAATTAGTTGAAGAAATCAATGCCTAAATGACCACTGAATTGTAGGAATAACTTGATATGTTAGTGGAGTAAATAAACTATATAATATGATGACCTATATAATTTCCTAGGGCCTCATTCTATTAGCGGCCGCAGCCGTTGCGGGGCCGCAAGGACCGGCCGCAAGCTATTCTGCTATTCTGTTCCCTTACGGCCGGGGGCTCCGGCAGGCTTGCGGCCGGTGCCTTGCTATCTCTTGCGGCCGCTCGCGCCGGAGGAAAGCCTTTGATCTAAAACGGCCGCAAGAGATTTGCAATTCAATTGCTCCGGGAAACCTCTCTGCAAGGCTAAAAGCGAGCCGCAGCTTACTTGCAGCAAACAGGTCCCGCTAGCACCAATTAAGCACATAAAATAGCTCAAATAAAGCCATCCTGCACTTTGAGAAGACTATAAAGGGATTTTAGGTGTTAGAAAAAATAGCACATAATTATCCTGTACTCAAATCCGTAAAATATTTTATTTTTAATATCCGTAAAATATCCATGTAAAAAGTCCAGAGTGCTTGGAGCACCTCAGACACACCCACGCCGCAGCCGGAAAATAAACAGTTAATTTGAACTCGGGTTTGGGCAGATGTGCAAGCTTGAGAGTGGGTTCCTTTTAATCCTCATGTCCCCCAATATGATCCCTAGCATTTACAGAGCTGTACAGTGCAGGCTTGAATTTATTTTTGCGTTTTTATATTTCACAGCTTACGGCCGGCTCCAAGATATGCGGCCGGCCGTAAGATGAGATCCTTGCGGGGCCGTATAATAGAATCGCAAGGAATCGCAGCCTTACGGCCGATTTACGGCCGATAATAGAATGAGGCCCCTAGTGGTTAACACTAAATAATATAAAATGGATAAAGTTTTAATAGGGAAATTAGTAAAATTAAATAAAATCGAGGAAAAAACGCTGGTAATATATTAAAAAGAAGGGGTGTATAAGTTTTTAAGTAAGTGTCAATGGGTGTCACTGTCCCACGATATTCTGGGAGATAAATAGTGACAACCTCATTTGACAGGTAAATAAATTGATATTATTATAATAGTTGGGCCTGTTATTAATATATCAGTAGTATCAGAAGTATCTATGATACTTTCATGCAGGCCTCATATGCAAAATATTTGCTAATCATCGGAATGCAACAAAATCAATTTATTATTCTATATAGGAATGGGACACACTTTTTTTTAAAAATAGTGCACTATATACAAAAATAATTAAAAACAAAAAGACAAAAAGGGGAAAGGAATGGTGCATATGAATACGCTGTACTGGAATATACAAGGGAGAAAAATATATATATCTCTAAGGATGCATGCATATAACCTTTAACATCATTAAACCATAACATAATGTTTGGTTTTACTGTTTAAGTGCAGAAAAAAAAAGAAAAGAAGCATCACTTATATCCCTTGCTGGCATAAAATATTCTTAAGTACTTGCGTTATGTATGGAGAGAAAATCTCTACTAATTCACCTCACATAGGCTTAAGTTAAATGCACCATCCTTCCCTGCCTCCCGATGGTCCGTTTCGCCCCGATATTGGGCTTCCTCATGGGCTAGGGAATAGTAAAGACTATGGCCTATTTAACTTAATGATACACCCTTTCTTTTTAATATATTACCAGTGTTTTTTTCCTGGATTTTATTTAATTTTCCTAATTTCCCTATTAAAACTTTATCCGAGACAATAAACTAACAGTAGCAGCAGCAGTGTAAGCAATTTTTAGGGAAAATGTAATTTTAGCAGGTGCTGCTGGTGTAAAAAGGCTGGCATAGCTGTAATCCTTCCTGTCCAGTGCATGATGGGCGATATAGAGCAGGAGTAGCAGGATTTTAAGTTTGAAGTACAACTGGCTGCTTTTGAGCATATGCCAGATGAAAAGGTGTCAAATACTAAAAGCTTATCTGAATTACCAATAAGACAATTTGCCAACTCACTAGACACAAATCAGCTAAGCAATGATCCTCAGTCCCAAGCCCCTACGCACAAACCCCAGATTCACTATGTATAGCAGAGAGTGGAAAGTGCTTTTGTTGCAACCTTTAGTGAACTACTTTGCAGCCCTTGAATCTGGGGAAGAGTAGAGCCAGCTAAAATTAAGAGTTCTTACTATTAGTAATTAGCAATGGTGATCAATGATTACTCTTTAAAAATATAAGTGAGACAAGGACAAGGACATACAACCAGAAGGTTAATTGACAAACACAACTGACAAACTTCAAAGTTAGTATATTGCATGAAAATGTATTTTCTAAGTAACATTCAATTGATCAAATACAACATTTTTAGATGGTATACCATATTTCAGCTGGGTTTTTTTTTAAATTAAAAATCAAATGCAAAACAAAAATGTTTTTTCAAATTTGAACTGACATTATTCTATTGACACAAATATGATTTATTACTAGCTATGTGGTTAATATTGGCTAATGCTAAGACATATATATACATATATAGTAAATATATCACTGTTATATGTGTTTACATTATTTACATAGCATTAATTGTTATATCTATCCATGGTAACATTAATATATTAAATTCTTTCTCTATAATAATACAATAATCGTCAGTAATGGAATTAACGTGTGTAAAGATATAGCATTATTGTATAGTAGTAATTAGTAAAATATTAAATGATTACATCTCAGTCAATAAATCAAAATACTATAGTAAAGTGGTCAGGCCTCATGAACAGAGTGGGGTAAGGAGAGCCACTTTAAACATACCACTAGTATTAGTAATAGTTATAGATTGATGATTGATGAGTATATCTGCAGTTAAAATGTTCTATATTCAAACCAGTGTGAAACTGGAATGAAAATATAATGTGTCACATGTAGTATAAACCTTTAAAAATGTTCTGAACCTCAACTGAGGTCCCCTTAAGAATTGGAAGCTGACCAGTCAGTCCCAAGAACAAAAATATAGAGAGACACTGGTTTAAGCCATTCAATGATGTAGGTAGAAAGAGTTGAATATTATTACCTTGTGAAGCTGCAAGCTTATTAGCATTTTTTTTCAGTGATCAGTCCACTATGTTTTATGTACATGCACAGCTATTCAGTCCAGTTATGGAATAGAAGCTTCTATTTCCAGGAAGAACATGAACGGTTATAGAGGTTAGTTGTGTCTTGGAGTCTTCTGGGTACAGGAGCAACATGCACAGATGTAGAGCCCAGTTATGAGGACATTATACATCCAGCTGTACAGTTCAATTATATATTCTGTGACCAGGAGAAACATGCACAGCTTAATAGTCCATTTATGTCCTAGATTCTTGTGTCCAAAAGCAACAATGTACTATTTACCGGTAGTTATGTCTCATAGGCTTCTATATCCAGCAGCAAAATGCATAATTGAAAAGTTCAATTATGTCTTGAAGTCAGGAGCAGATTACACAGCTGTACTTCCAGTTATGTCTACCTTCTGGCAAAGCATGCACAGCTGTATAGTCTATGGCAATGTGCAATCTGACATTTTCCCCAAAATTGCTGAAGTCTCATTTAATAATAGAAGTTTGTCAATGACACTAGCAGTCTTTTCCCCAAAGTATGTAGCAATGTCAAAATGAGTTGTTCATTTACTTTGTGGTTTTCATTTCCTTATTTTGTTCAACACAAGACGTGGTCAGCAATTTATTGCACTGAGTTAGAATTTTATGAAGTTGCAAAAACACTTGTTTAGGAATAGCAACTCTACTCAGAGGACAGAGTTCCCCTTCTAATACAATATGGTTCAAACAAAAAATAATGCTGAGGAACTGTAGAGGAATAAGGAATGTGGAGGAAACCCAAACTGAACAAAGCAATACATTAGATTAATAAGCAAATTATTACTCTGTACCCATTCGATAAAGATAGTGAATATGTGAAATTATTGGTGATTCAACTCTTGTTTATGGTGGACAAAATAATCAAAGAAGTCCTCCATCTTACAAGTACTGCAAGAAAGTGATGCACTTATGTGTACACAAGTTGGAAACCAGACCCACATTGGTGAATCCCACAAGGATGAAACTGCTCTATTGGTTTATGTACTAGCTAGCTCACTTAATGCTGATTATATAAGCTGCATTATAACTGCAGATCCAAGCTATAAAGAGAATTGTGTAGCAATAGCTATAATGGAAGGTAAAATTACTTTGTGGTAGTATTTGTATACCTTTGCCCAGAATCCATATGCTATAATGGGGACAATGTATTGGAATTTTGATTTGGCGTTCTAACCTGTTTCAGATGTGTATATGAACATATCATGCTTTAGATTAGATAGTTGAGAGTCTGCAGAATGTAATGTAGAAGTTTACAGAACAACAACTTTAATGACATTACTTCAAAGTTTTAGGATATATTATATGGTTATAATAAACTCATACCCAGTTAGTTTAATGGATGAAAGTTGGGCAGGGTAATTGTAGGGATAAAAAGTTGAGGGAAGCGCAGTCAAACAATCTTGTTCACCATTATTACAGAGGTTAAACCAATATTTTAAACTAAAATAGCTGATTGTTCCCATTATGTTGTTAAAGTTCCAAGAAGAGTAAATATTGTATTCAGATAATGAGCGATAATAATGTCATTGTATAATGTGTGTATGAATGAGGAAGTTAAAAACAATGCATTAAATAACTAATTCTTCTACATATCATGAAGAGTTTCAATAAAGTGTCAGTGTGAAAGGATGTGGGAAATTTAAATGGTTAGTAATACAATGCATAAGAGTTTGAAAGTAGTGAAACAGCTTTGTCCATTACTGATCTCACAACTGTCAGAGTGGGATAAAAGAGAAAACAAACTTAATACCCTAAATAAAGCTTAGCACTAAATAGACACAATCCATAAGGAAGAGTTGTTCAGTGCAAAAATGGAATATGGGATTATACAAAAAAAAAGAAAGAAAATAATACATCCTTTTAATTCCAAGCCCATAATTACCTTCATACATCCCATATGTCTGTGGGGTACAATTTTGCTACAGTTACAAATGTATTTAATTGCTCAAGCCCGCAATTACAGACTCACAGCCCCAACACGCAAACCATGAACATGTACGTAGCATTTCAGGGCATGATCATGATCAATTAGGCAAGCCTGTAAGTAAAAATTTAGACAGAGCCAATAGTAAATGAGACCGTCATCATGATACCAGTAAAACAAGGAGTTTTAACTACAATTAAATAGTTTAGAAGTCCGATTTGCGATCAATTCGCAATCCAGAATTGTAGAAATCAATAAAAAACAAGAAATCATCTATTCCAGTCCATGTGGATGGCCCGATATGTATTAACTCCTTGATTCCTAAGATAAATATAACATAAACGTAAAAAGAAATGTTACTTGCAGATTTGCGAGCTTGAGACTGTTGTGCAATTAATTCTAATGTCTTTCATTGCTTTCCCATTATTTTTAAGTAAAGTAGTGTGTGTTTATTTGCTTTTACAGTGCTACAAACAGGTCTGATCTGGTACCCGTATAATTTTTTGATACATGTGCAATTTAAGGGTTTGAAGGCAATTGCTGGCTTGTTGAATTGTTGCAATTAAATATGGATTTAGCATCTTTAGCACTGGTAACATTTACAGGCTTGAAACATCAAAGGAGCATATAGGACGGAGATACGATTTTGACCACCTCAGTGATTTTGAGCCTGTAACTTGCAAATGGATTGCGAGTTGCAAAATGATGCCAATTAAATATCTGTAACTTTTACAGGCTCCAGTCATTGTGATTTGGACAATTAAATAGGGGCCATAGTCCTCCCACTCACAAGAGCATGTCCACTGTTTTCGGGTTTAGATGGAGCCAATGGCAACAGAGATCGTCATCATTACGTCACTGAAAAATGGAGGTTGGATTTCCAAGCCTTATGAGCTTCAATTACGAGTTACAATCCGCCCCCCATTCCAGAAATAATGCAATATTGATAAAGCCGTAAATATGATATTCTAGTCCATGCCAGTTCCATTATATGTATTAACACATTGACTGCCAGGATCAATATAACACAGAAGTTACACATGAATAAAAGTATTTTATTTTGCAGATTTGAGAGCCTGAGAATGTTGTGCTATTAAATTTAATACCTAACGTCACTTTCCCTTTTATTATATGTACAGTAGTGTGTTTATATTTGCATTTACAGTGCTACGGATTGGACTTTACCCCTCTAGTGGGTCCTCTCTAGTAGCTGTTGGCTTCTTGGCTCCATTTGTGGGTTACTGGCTTGAACACCAGTGAATTTGTTGCAATTTAATAGCGGGATTGGAAAAGTAACAGTTACGGGTTTGAGAGAATAAAGGATTTGCTGCCGCACAGTTCAAATTTCCAGTCTTTTTTCGCCCTTTCACCCGCAAGTCGTTGACGTGTTGCTTTAAGGGGCCAATTTAATAGCTGCAAGTCATGCAGCCTATGTTACGGGCTACAGTTTTCAACGTTGAGGGAATTTTATAGGGCTATAAGACTGCTCAAACAGAACATAATTCAGTTGACTCATAGCATGCAATTAAAGCAGTTGACTTCAACAGTCACTGCCTACTTACATGTTGCATCTCAGCAATGACAAATGAGTAAGTGGTTAACAGATACTAAGTTTTAAGTTGTGTTGAATATTAGAAGACAATGTGTTTTAAATGATCGTATTTTTTTTAGTTTTATGATTATCTGTTCATTTATTGGAAGCTGTATGTCACTGACATTTTCATCAATATACCATCATCTAGGTCCAATATTTAATTAAGTTTAAATAAATATCTTAGTGCTATTGTCATTTTTCATTCTTTAAGTGGACTGCAAAGTTACCTTTGCCTGTAAAGGTTTGCGTGATCTATACTAATCTTTTACCTTGAGTCATAATCGAGCTATGAAAACAAACAAAGGAAATTATTTAGGCCTTGGTTACTTAATTTATCAGTGTCTGATTCAATCATAAAACTGTTTGATGCTATGATTAATATTCTTCTGAAGAAAATAAATACCACACAGACCACTCTGTATGTAACAGGAAATATATGTTTGCAAGTCAATGTATAATGAAATGCAAAGCTTCTAGGAGAGTTCAGTGATAAATGGGTATGTGCTTCTACAATGACAAACTAAGTTCTGCTACTGTGTGGTGGAAAATTAAGCGTTCTTTTTCTTCCTGGCCAGCATTGCTGTGTTTATTAAGAAATATATAGCTTGGGCCAAAGTGTGGAAGGTGCGGAAGGTTGGTTTGAAAATCACTATAATAGTTGTGGACCAAGAACTTTGGTCACGTTTGTAGGTTTGTCACGTTTGCGGTCCTCGGGCTGTAACCACGAGGCCTGCAGGACTTAGGCAGCAATGAGCCCCGAAGGAGCTCATTGCAGGGCTCACGATGAGCGCCGCAGACCCGTACATCCAAGGACCGAAACACTGTGCGCCTCTCAAAAATCAGACTTTAATGTCCGAAGCATGGAACGGTAAACACCAAAGAATAACAACAAATATGCCTCAAATTTACTTACACACCCACACACAGCACAGTGGGAGAGCCAGGGAGCCTGTAAATGAGGTTGCAAGTTACTTTGAGCCATCTTTGCCATTTTTTCACATATGAAAGAATTGATGGCATACAAACTTGCATATAAATTTACCATTCTTATCTGGGGGGATGCATGAAGACGCAGAACAGTGCAATGTTGTCCCAGATCACTAACAGCTAGTTTCACTCATGACCAGCTTCAAAATGTCATTGTTCTGGTTAAAGATTAGAGGAAATACCAGCAGGTTAACAGGTATTGGCATTTATCAACTTCTGATACTATTATGATCTTTGAATAAAGACCTGCTTTATAATGTCCCAATCAATACCTTTTAAAAAGTTGTATTTTAAATGGTGAAGTTATTGAGCTCAGAGTCAAGGGTTGGAATACACCAGTTTTTTATGAATGTACATGAACTTTGATTTATATATCCACATGATTTATTAATAAAGATCACGACAAGTAATATAATATTAAAAGGTCACAGATCAGAGCAAGGAATACATATACAGTAAATAAATGTGAAACAATTTAGTAATCTGAATTATCAAAGTTCTCTCATTACCTATATAATAACAATGGTCCCCATTTCATTGCAAGCCCGTAATCACCTTCAAACTGAACTTTTGGCTGCGGGTTCCAAATTTGTTACATATATAGATGTATTTAATTGACTCAAGCCCACAATTAAATGCTCACCACTCCGACAAGCACACCATGAACCCATACGTAGCATTTCAGGGCATGATCATGATCAATTAAGCAAGCCCGTAAGTTACAATTTAGACAGTGCCAATAGAAAATAAGACCGTTAGCCTGATGTCATTAAAACATGGAGTTTAAACTACAATCAATTAGTGTTTAGAAGTCCGATTTGCAATCGGACTCCCAATCCAGAAATGTATAAATCAATAAAAATCAATAAATGAACTATTCTAGTCCATGCGGGTTCCATGATATGTATTAACTCCTTGATTCCAAGGAACAATATAACACGGAAAAATTACGTTAAAAAAAAATGTTTTTTGCAGATATGCAAGCTTAAGACTGTTGTGCAATTAAGTCTACTGCCTTTCATTGCTTTTACAGTATTTTTAAGTACAGTAGTGTGTGTTTCTTTGCTTTTGCAGTGTTGGGAACAGGTGTTCAACACACTTGCGAGTCCTATCTATTACTTGTAGAATCTTTTGATACATTTGCCATTTACGGGTTTGAAGGCAATTGCAGGCTTGTTGAATTGTAAACATCAAAGGAGGAGATAGGATGGAGTTACGTTTTTGACAATCACAGTGCTTTTGAGCCTGTAACTCGCAAATGGAATGTGAGTAGCTAAAAGTAGCCAATTAAATATCAGTAACACTTACGGGCTCCATTGGACAATTAAATAGGGGCCATACTAATCAGAAGAGCATATTATGTTACAAAGGTAATTTTTTTCTGTATAATTCTGCCTTTTATACACTTAAGAGATACAATAAATATATGTATTTAATACAGAGGTCTCCAGCCATTTGAAGTGTGTAGTGATTATAACAGATTACAAATTATTTTACCAAACTGCATCCACTAGAACAAAGAGCAAGCTTTTTTGGTAGACAACAATTTGGGTAAACTACAGAATTAATGGAAAATAGTGGAAGATGCAAATATTGTATAATTTAAATTTATAAGTTATAACAAGGATTATTGAACTTAGAAATTATAACAAGTTATCTAAATATTGCATTTTTACAGTAAAATGACTAATTATTGACATATCTATTTCTAATGGGTAATATTGCCAGTCTTCTGGATCACTACCTTGTCGTAGTGAAAGGGCTTGTGTATATGGACAGAGAACAACCAGATGTGCAAGCCGGGTTCCGCAGAGCCACAAGAAATCAAATTGTCAATGTATGTTGGATAATAGAGAGAGTGAGAGAGTTCCAGAAAAAAAACATTTACTTATATTTCATAGACTATCCTAAAGCCTTTTACTGTGTGGATAACAATAAGTTCTTAAAGAGATGGGAGTACCAGACCACCTCATCTGCCTCCTAAGGAATCTGTATTTGGACCAAGAAATCACAGTCAGAACCAAACATGGAAAAGCAAACGATTCAAGATTGGGAAAGGAGTGTAACAAGGTTGTATATTGTCACCTTATTTATTTAACCTATACACAAAATACATAATGCATAAGGCCGAGCTGGACAAGTCCAAAGCAGGAATTAATATTGCTGGGAGCAATATCAACAACCTCAGATACACGGGTGATACTTCTCTGATGGCTGAAAGTGAGGAGGAACTAAACCTATTAATGAGAGTGAAAGAGAGTACAAAAACTGACCTGTTGCTTATTGTTAAAAACATGAAGATCATGGCAAACCCCAATCTTAGTTCCTGTCAAAAAGATGGGAAAGAAGTGTAGGCAGTGACATATTTTATTTTCCATGGCTCTAAGATCTCTGCAGATGGTGACTGCAGCCATGAAATCAGAAGACATTTGCCTCTAGGGAGGTAAGCTATAGCATTAGTCTGGACAAGCTATTAAAAATGAAAGCTATTAAACTATCAACAAATGTCAACATAATTAGAACTATTGTATGCCCAGTAGTACCTGCATATGTCAGAGATACACCATAAAGGAGACTGGGCGCACTAGAATTGACACTTTTGAATTGTGCTGAAGATCCAATCAATACTACAGGAAATCAGTCATACTGTTCACTGGAAGATCTGATCATGAGACAAAAGACTCTGGTGCTATGAAAGAAGGGGATGGTAGATAGATTAGGTCACTGAAACAATGAACATGACTGACAGATGTGCCTGGGGTGCTGTGGTTCATAAGGTCACAGAGAGTCTGACATGATTGGACGACTAAATAACAACAGCAACAAATTATTGGCAGTAGTTGCCAATTATGCCATGGAGCTTTGGCAGTATTATTTTAAGTATAAAACTATGTGAAACTGAAAAGACAGATCATGCTCAGACTCCAGGCAGCAGCTACACTGATTAGGCAAAGGATTACGGCACAATGAAAAAAATATATATATTTGAAAACTGACTAACAGCATAATTATGCAGGAAAAAGGTAAAAGTAATGTGAAACAATTTAGTAATCTGAATTATCAAAGTTCTCTCATTACCTATATAATAACAATGGTCCCCATTTCATTGCAAGCCCGTTATCACCTCCAAACTGAACTTTTGGCTGCTGGTTCCAAATTTGTTACATATATAGATGTATTTAATTGACTCAAGCCCACAATTAAATGCTCACCGCTCCGAGCATTTAATTGCATCCACTAGAACAAAGAGCAAGCTATTTTGGTAGACAGCAATTTTGGTAAACTACAGAATTAATGGAAAATAGTGGAAGATGCAAATATTGTATAAAAACTATGTGAAACTGAAAAGACAGGTCATGCTCAGACTCATGGCAGCAGCTACACTGATTAGGTAAAGGATTACAGCACAATGAAAAAAATATATATATTTGAAAACTGACTAACAGCATAATTATGCAGGAAAAAAGTAATACATAACGAGGCGAGCCATTAAGGCACTAAAACTCGCAGCACTTGGGCGATGAGCGCCGAAGGTGCTCATGTCCTGCGAGCCTAGCAAAGCAGGGACGAGCAGTAGAGGCAATGAAACACGCAGAACTTAGCCAGAATGGAGCACCAAAGGCGCTCCTGCCAGCCTCGCAAAGCGAGGCGAGCTGATCACACATTGAAACATGCGGGACTTAGCCTCCAAACACTTAGGAAACAAGGGATCGCCTTAGGCTGCAAGCAGTTGACATAGAAAAAAGTCTAAGCGGGACTTAGAAAAAACTAAATACAAGACGCAGGACTTATACGAGATAGGAAAAATACGAAGTAAACGGCTGAACCGCTCAAAGCAAAAAACACCCAAAATACAAAAATAAATACAACAAAAACATCCCATACAGCATGGGGGAATAGCCAGGACGTCTAGGAGTAAGGTGGAACGCGAATTTAAGTTGATTTTGAGTTTCGGCACTCAAGCGGAAAAAAAAATGACAGCCAAACAAAATGAAAACGAGGCTACATGACCCTGGACCACACAAAACACAGCCAATCGCGTACCACTTTCACCCAGGAACGTACGAGGTACAAAATACAAAGGACGGCAAATGCTCGCACATGCTTTACACAAATAACCCAACGGTTTGCACTTGCGCACGCAGCCTATTTCTAATGCACGGTTGGAACATTCAAAGAACTATCTCCTCAGGCCAGCAACAGTCCAACTGGACATTATATGCTGCAGGACAATAAAAAGAGATTGTTACCTCTTCACGCTATTGATTGTTACATATTTAGAAAAAGGTAAACTGTATTAATTTATTATTCAATTAATGAATTAATTAGTATTTAAAACAATCTACAGAGGAGCCAAAGCACACGTAAGGAGAGGCTCGCAATGAGCGCCAAAGGCCCTTAGAGTATAAAAAGCTTAACAGCATTGCCATGCCTTCAAATTTTATAGACCATCATTTTTTGACAGGCAAGTTGCTAGTATATTTATATATAGTATGCAGCTTGCAATAAGATTCTCTATCCATTTTTTTCTCATAAAATAAATATCTCTATCATAATATACCACACTTTCTGTAATATATGTATAAAATATATTTATATATTCTCAGTATGACTTGATAAAACAGTCAACTGTCTCTTTTGTTTTTCTCTCTCACAAGCTACAGTAATCCTCACTTCCCTATATATATATATATATATATATATATATATATATATATATATATAAAATAAAATATATATATATATTTATTTTATTTTATATTGTGTCTTTAGATCCTTGGTGCTTATCTTCAGTTTCTTTTTCCTTAGTGCTGAAAAATAGACACGGAGAAAAGAGACTCCTCTAAGGTAGCAGGTTTTGCAAATGAGGAAAGTTCTTTAAAAAGTAGGTAATATCCTTACATTTATGTCAGGTTATTCAGGCCCACAGACCCTGTCACTGCTCTCCTTGTGCAGTTATATGTGCAGTCAGCTTTATGCATACAGTCATCAGGGAGAGAGAGGTATGGTCAATAAAGTTTTAATACATAGTAAAAAAATAATATATAAAGCTTACATTAGGTTTAGTAATGTCACAGGTCCTACCAAAGCAGGAAACAGAACCACAGCACGTAGACTCAGAGGACTGAAGGAAGTTATCTTCCATTTGTGGACATTACTAAACCTAATGTAAGCTTTTTATATTATTTTTGTACTATGTATTAAAACGTTATTGACCGAAGGGCCCATAGGCCACCCCAGGCACTGGGGTTGGGAAGAGGGACCACTTGACTTTGCAGGTCCTGGGTATGTAGAGGAGGTGGCTAGATGGATGCGGGTGGAGCCATTTATAGGCTCGTTTGGCGCCAAATGGCATTGGCCCCTGGCTAGCCATGGATGAGGATACCCAACCACCCATCCCTAAAATATTGTTAAGATATGTATAGGTTATATGTTTAAAAATAAATAAATTATAATAATAAAAAAAATGAATAAATAAATAATAATTATAAAAAAAAAATAAAAAAAAAAGCTATGGATGAATAAGGACAAGTTGGAGGAAGTATCTTATTTATTGTCCTAGGCACTTGTGGTGCAGGATATTTGATTTACTGTATGATATGTTCTCAAAATACGTTTATGTGATGGTCACAGCGGCGGGTGGTGAGGGGAGTCGCCGGGACAGTGGTAAAATGGTTGAGATCCTACCCTATGGTGGTATGGATGTTCCATAATGGTAGGACCTGGACAAGGGTTCAAGGCGTAAGGGGTACTGTCTCTGGCCTGGCTCCTCCCCTCGTGGTTATATTTATTTATTGTTATTACATCATTTGTGTTTACCAATAAAACGCTGTGGCCGGTTATTTTTGCAAAAAGTGGTCTGTGTCTTATTATTATATGTTTAATATGTCAATGGTGGATAAATCATTATGTGCACATACCCAACTGGACCTTGCTTACCTCTCTTTCCCTGATGACTGCATGGATAAAGCTGACTGCACACATAACTCTGCACAAGGGGCCTCATTCTATTATAGGCCGTAAATCGGCCGTAAGGCTGCGATTCCTTGCGGGGGTTCAGTTAACTCGCGATTCTATTATACGGCCCCGCAAGGATCTCCTTTTATGGCCGGCCGCATTTCTTGGAACCGGCCGTAAGCTGTGAAATATAAAAACTCAAAAATAAATTCAAGCCTGCACTGTACAGCTCTGTAAATGCTAGGGATCATATTGGGGGACATGAGGATTAAAAGGAACCCACTCTCAAGCTTGCACATCAGCCCAAACCCAAGTTCAAATTAACTGTTTATTTTCCGGCTGCGGCGTGGGCGTGTCTGAGGTGCTCCAAGCACTCTGGACTTTTTACATGGATATTTTACGGATATTAAAAATAAAATATTTTACGGATTTGAGTATAGGATAATTATGTGCTATTTTTTCTAACACCTAAAATCCCTTTATAGTCTTCTCAAAGTGCAGGATGGCTTTATTTGAGCTATTTTATGTGCTTAATTGGTGCTAGCGGGACCTCTTTCCTGCAAGTAAGCAGCGGCTCGCTTTTAGCCTTGCAGAGAGGTTTCCCGGAGCAATTGAATTGCAAATAGGAATTTCTTACGGCCGAAACTCTTGCGGCCGTTTTAGATCAAAGGCTTTCCTCTGGCGCAAGCAGCCGCAAGAGATAGCAAGGCACCGGCCGCAAGCCTGCCGGAGCCTCCGGCCGTAAGGGAATAGAATAGTAGAATAGCTTGCGGCCGGTCCTTGCGGCCCCGCAACGGCTGCGGCCGCTAATAAAATGAGGCCCAAGGAGAGCAGCAATAGGATCTGAGGGCCTGAATAACCTGACATAAATGTAAGGATATTACCTACTTTTTAAAGAACTTTCCTCATTTGCAAAACCTGCCCCTTTTCTCCTTGTCTGTTTTTCAGCACTAAGGAAAAAGAAACTGAAGTTAAGCGCCAAGGATCTAAAGACACAATATAAAAACATGGAAAAAGATTTCAAAGGGATCTGAAAAATTAGATCAGGCTGCTTGTTTTAAGAATATTGTATTTGATACACAACACAATTGCTTTTTATAATTTTTTATTTTTATTTAATTGTATAAAAGTGTGTTACAAAAATGTTCCTGCTTTTTAATCCAGAAGTGCAGCTTAGATACACAATTAACTTATTTTATATATATATATATATATATATATATATATATATATATATATATATATATACATACAGTATATATATATATATATATATATATATATATATATAAAACTGTTCCTATTCATATCTTTACATATTTTGTTTCTATCATAACCAGTATATTTCTTTTCAATAGCTTTTTCCATCTATTTATATATGTTATTTCTCTTTGTACACAATTACCTATATATTAAAATCACATTTCCTGCAATGATTTATTTTTCAATTTACTCCACTGTAAATAGTCATCTATCTCTAACAGTGATAAGTTTTCTATCAATACTAGTTTCCATGTGGTGATCAAGCATTATAATTACCCTTTGAAAAGCATTCTGCATAAATCACCTTATCTTTGATTTCTTCCACTGATTTAGGTGCTGCATAGTACATGTTCCCACTCACGGTTTGTGCGGAATTGAAGATAAATTATGCATTGGAACTTTATCTTCCAATTACATTCCAGTTATTAAACATTGCAATGTGGTTGCCCTCAATCAACATGTGTCTTTGGCCTGGTGTAAAATACACTGAAGAGGCAGTATGCTTCATGTAAGATAAGCCAACCAAACACACAATTAGCATGGAGATTAGGGAACAAAGGCTTCAGGAATCCAAGACCAGTGAAAGGTCTGCATTGCCTTGAAAAAAGTAATTTCTTTTGGTTGTGGAAGCAAATGATATGTTCTACAAAATAAAAAGTGCAGAAATATTCACTACAACAGTTCATCACCTTTAGCAAATTGAAGATCTTGCCTGCTGTGAGAATTCATTCAGAGAAAATCGGGTGATTCATTGGCACTGAGTGGAAGCCACTAGTGTTTGGCACTACTACAGCATCTATAAAGAGGAAATACTGATCGCCAAAATTACAGAATTTGAAAGGGGTGTGTTTCTGCCTAGATCCACCGGACCCAGGCCTAGGGCAGCACATTTTCAGGGGCAGTAGACTGCCTGAAGATGCCAGTGCAGTACATTGAAATATTATTATATATGTACATAAACGTCTATAAGTAGTGACATCTTTACAAGTGTATTTGACTATTTCTGACATTCCATATATACATAAATACATAAATTTATGATTTCAGGTATAGAAAGGGGAGAGGTAGAGCTGTAAGTGGGGAGTGGGGGACGCACAAAGGGCAGCATAAAACCTAAATACACTCATGCCTGCAGATGTGCTAATCTAATTGCACAATCTGGGCTTAAATCCTGAAAGCATGATGTGTTGGTAATCCTTGAAGAGAGTGATTTTAGGGTTGATGTAGAGTAGAATTGGAAAAAGTTCAAATCATTTGCATATGTTCATTTTTATTCATCTCTATTTTAAGAGAAACTGTTTCCTCTTACGTGATACTTTTCAAATATTTAAAACTGGCACCTGCAGGTTCACAGACAAGATAAATTGTGGTGCATACTATGTAATGTATCTAATGTTCTTGCAAGCTCATTGAGTGTGTCCTTTTATCCATTATGATAAATTAACTTGCATGAACATCTCCCTTAGAATGTAAGCTCTCAGGGGGAGAGACCTCTCTTACTTCAAGAGCCATGTGCTTATTCATTGTATTTATCTCTGCATAAAATGTTGGTGCATTATATAAATTGATAGAAATAATAATAATAATAATAATAATAATAATATGGGGCAATATTCCTTTATAGCTTTGCAATACTGGAAATGCATACATCTCCATGTTTTGTTTTCTTCCAGCTTTCCTATTAAATGGAAAGCATTCAGTGAAATTATCAAGTCAAAAACAGTTAAGGAATAAAGTAGTTCAGGCAAACCTCACTTTTTTGGTTGATGTCACAAACTCTAACTGTAAAAGCTAAATAAGCCATGTGCATAAAAGCAATTTAGAGAGAATCATAAATCAAACAAAACTGTTCTTACGTCATGGCCACTTTCATTATAAAAATGACACTTCAGTGGACTTTCAGAAAAATGAAAAGTTGGAGGTATACACAAGACTATGGAGTTTAAAACTTCTTTGCGACAAACATCATTATTATTATTATTATTTAATTATTATTTTTCAAGAGATCTAAAATGTTTCCATCTAAATATTTAGGGCCCTCTTCAATTGCAAGCCCGTAATTACCTTCAAACGGAACTTTTGGCTGCAGGTCAAAACTTTCCTAAACATGTAGACGTATGCAATTGTCATTAACCCATAATTACAGGCTCACAACCTCAAAACGCAAACCATGAACCTGTAAGTAGCATTTCAGGGCATGATCATGATCAAATAAGCCCGTAAGTAACACTTTAGACAGAACCAATAGTAAATGAGTCCGTCATCATGACATCAGTAAAACATAGAGTTTAAACTACAATCAATTAGTGTTTAGAAGTTAGATGTGCAATCGGACTCGCAATCCAGAAAAATCAATAAAGCAACTGTTCTAGTCCATGCGGGTTCCATGATATGTATTAACTCTTTGATTCCCGGGATCAATATCACACGGAAATAAAACATAATAAAAATACATTTCTATTGCAGATTTGCGAGCTTGAGAGTGTTGTGCAATTTATAACGCCTTTCATTGCTTTTCCAGCATTTGTAAGTACAGTAGTGTGTTTTTATTTGCTTTTGCAGTGTTACGAACAGGTGTTTAAGCCACTTGCGAGTCCTGTCTAGTACTCATAGAATTTTTTATGCATTTGACATCTACAGGTTTAAAGGCAATTGCAACTGAACCTATAACTTGCAATTGGAATGCGATTAAATAAAAGTAGCCAACTGAATATCTGTAATATTTACGGGCACCATTATGGGCTCATATAATTGCGATTTAGACAAGTGGATAGGGCCCTATTAGTCCGATCACAAATTTTACTTCTAAACACAAATTATTGAGGTATAAACTCCATGTTTTACTGACGTCATGATGACGGTCTCATTTACTATTGGCTGTGTCTAAGAAAAGGTGCGAGTGTTTAAGAAGTAAAATACGGGCTTGCTTAAATATTTTCAGATCATATGATCATGCCCCCTGAAATCCTACTTACAAGTGCATGGTTTGCATGTGGAGGCTGTGAGAGAGCAGTTGTGAGTTAGAGACAATTAAATACATCTAAATTTGTAGAAAAAAATGTGACCTGCAGCCAAAAGTTCAGTTTTGAGGCAATTGCGAGCTTGCAATTGATTGAGGCTCTATGTCTATTTTTTTTAAGCTTTCTCCCTCCCCTAATTATTACTTGCATATATCTTCTAAATCTACCTTTCATGTCAGAACCACTCTATATTCATCTCTTTTCTGATCTCTCGCTCTCTCTCTCACACACACAACTTTCTGTCTCTTCCTTCTCAATCTCTGTGCAATGTCCTCTCTAATCAAATCCAATTATAAAGACAAAATATCTCTTTACAGGGAACACCTATTTTATCTGATCTCCCATAGAGTCATATTTTTAAAACTTAACTTTTATTCTAATTTAATAAGACAAGTATTAAAAATACATAATAAAAAACAGACGCTGATGAAAAAAAATATTTTCCAGAATTTAAGGATTATAATAGGGGAATTCAAGGGGTATTAATAATTGAAGTCTTTATACCAATGTGGGAAATGTATAATAAAGTCTTTGAGTGCTTATATTGAGAATAATATCCGAGTGCTGGTGTTGGAATCTATATATCTATAAGTACTTTATAATATTTGGACTTTTTTAAAGTGCCAACTCTGATGAGTGATTGGACTAATTTAGTAATTTTGTAAAGCTCATTGGATTAAAAAAACTAGTAACAAATAAATTAATACTTCTTTGGTTTACTTCTTAGATTAAAATATTATTATATATAACATTTTACAATATGTGATAAAGTGGTCTAACATGTATCCATTAGCTCCATATTCCAAAGTAGATCTGTACTGATAAAAAGACGTACAATTCTGTGCCACCGACATAAAAGTGGAACAGGATGTGGTTTCTACCTTTTCAACATAGCATGTTAAAATGCACATTTTAATGTCTTGGGTGTTAATTTTATAGCAACGTGGCTGGAGTATCTCGCCTGTAAAACATCTTTAGACTTTTTGGAGAAAAAAAAAATGAGTTGATTATGGGGAAAAAAAATATCAGTTATTCTTCTCTGTGAATATAAACTATTTCATTAACATGCCACAGTTAATGAACTGTGATAAACAGAGTCTTTAAAAATTCTCATTTTCTGTAAAAATGTTTTTTGTCTATGGCTTACACAGCTGCTAAGTTTGGTAATTTGTTACATACTTCACAACCAAGTGCATTCTTTCTTGAACTATAGTTCTCAAAAATGTTTCTACCGTTCAAAGCTCTGCATGTAGAGGTACTTGTTAAACAGATACATCTGAGGTGATAGAAAAAAACAGAAAACATATGTATCTCCTTGGTATTTACCCCAAGGACAATCTAATTGAATTAGATAAAAATCAGCAAAATACTAAGATTTATCTGTACATGGCAACAGTGAACACAGTATCTTGTTTAGAGGATATGTGTGATTCAGGAGAGAATTGGCTTAGGAAACAGCATGAATATGGCTTTTCAATTATCATTATTCTGCTGTATTATTGAAAGCAAATTACTGAGTCATTTGACAATATATATGAGAGAGTAAAGGTCAAATGCAAGACACATTTATAATTCAATAACAGAAATGGAGAGATTCTCCAAGATTCTCAGGTTGTAATCCATGTAATACATGTGCCCTCTTCAGTATGTAAAGCGTTCCATCGGAACAAAGTGAACTCATGGCTTTTGAAATCCATGGGCTTAAAAATGTGAGATCTGTGTGAATCATGGTAATACACTATGGGCTCAAAAATACTGGCAGACTGCTAACTTGCATATGTAGCGTTTTCAAATGGGATACAATCAAACAGATTGATGTAGCTATTAATAATTTAAACATCGCTTCTGTGACACTGAATGGGTTAACACATGTATTTTGTATATGTATGATCAATACATGGATTGAAAGCTTCATTTATCCCTCAACAGAAACTGAACAAGGAACTGACAACCTTTCCTGTTTCATCCCTGCCACTGGTGGCGTGCAGCAGCCACTAGGTGGCGCAAAGGTGGCACACCAAGACATTCTGACTTTTTTTAGTGTTAGGGGTTAGGGTTCAGGGTTAGTGTAGTGACAGATGATAAGCTTTACATAGTGAACTAGTTTCAGTTGTTGCAGATGAATCTTCCATGTATTCAATGTCACCTTGCACCTGAGCAGTATATTTATATAATATATTGTATATTACATGATATATATTAGTTACATTAAAACCTCTCCCTTTTTCTTCTCTAAAAATGCTTTGTGTTAGTATTCAAAAGAGCATATTATAAATACGGGACAAAAGGTAGTTGTAAAGTTAACAAGTTAAGTCAATTTCTTTGTGTGGGCAGAAAGATCAGTGGGAACTGTATAATTGCTTGACATCACTGTGCACAGGTGAATAGTACATTCCTGTATTTCATTTGCACTATTTCCTATAGGGAAAAACTGCCAACACAGACCATCTGACCTAATCTCAGCTACTTGAGATGTTATGTAAATTCCCACAGTGATATTATTCTTGTTAAAGATTCCCATGAACTTGATTTGAGATTCCCTATTTCAAATTAAAACAAATCAAATTACATTTACAGGTTACATCCCTCAAATATGCCTACCTTATTAAGCATGTGATGATGAAGAGCTGCCGTTCACTCTTTGAATTTGTCAATCCATGTAAGTGTACCAATAGTGTATATGAGCAGCAGCACTTCCCAGACAATTTATAGCATGTAAGCCCAGCTGTGTGATAAACACACCATGCAGGTTGGATCCAGCTGTTACAATGTGCTCTCCAGATCATTTTCCATTCCAAGAACTTAGTTCCATGTCTAAAGCTGTTTCCTTCCCACACCCTCCGGCAGATGTGGAAATATATTATTTCATAAATCCCAAGGTGTCATGATAAGTGCTTTTACAGTTTGTATACATTGTATGTATTCTATTGTTGCTTGATAAAAGGACTTAGGTCCTCATTCAAATGCCATTTGGCCAATTGAGTAGGGCTCTATATAAGCACAGAGCATATTTTTTTACAGAAGTTTTTAGTTAGTGAAGACCTTGCTTTTGGATAGATATTCACTAACTAAAAATTTCTGTAAAAAAATATGCTATGTGTTTATATAGAGCCATATTCAATTGGCCAAATCATATTTGAATGAGGCCCTTAGAATGGTTCGATACACTTAATATCATAAAGTATAATATTTTATATATGACAAACCAGCATTTTAAATACATTTCCACAACATCAGGTATGTGTAAGTCAGTGTCCAATAGAGTGTTTGAGTGTCTGTATATGAAAAGATGATGTGTGTATCTCCCAATGCTGCTTATTTTTTAAATCAGCCACAAAATAGAGACCACAAATATACCAGTATCCTTCTTCTAACGCTGTCTAATATGCAGTCTAAGGTTCCTGTTCAATTGAGCAATTGTTAATTACTGGAGCCCGTAATATAGCCTATAAACTAATTTGCTATTTAATTGTCATCTTTTAGCTACCAGCAAATGATTTGCGGGTTACAGGCTGAAAATTCCTGCGGTTGTCAAAATCGTAACCCATCTAAGCCTTTAATCTTTTAAGCCCGTAAATGTTACAATCACAAATCGCTGTTCATTTGCTAACATTGCTCAAGCCTGCAAATGTTTTCACACCCATAAATGGCAAATATAGAAGAAAATCCTACAAGTACCAGATCAGACTCTGATTGTAGAACTGTAAGTACAAATAGAAAAAAAGTAAGTGTGTGTGAGTGAGTGTATGTCTGTGTGAGTGAGTGTGTGTGTGTCTGTGAGTGTGTCTGTAAGTGAGAGTTAGTCTGTAAGTGAGAGTGAGTATATGAGTGAGTGAGTCTGTGTGAGTGTTTCTGAGGGTGAATGTCTGAGTGTGAGTGTCTGAGTGAGTGTGTCACGGGGCAATTCACTGGGACTGGGGCAGGTGATGGGGGTAATTCACTGGGGCTGGGGTAGGTGATGGGGGCAATTCACTGGGGCGGGGGGAGGTTACAGGGCTTTTCACTGGGGCTGGAGGGCCATTCACTGGGGCTGGGGATTACAGGGTCAATTCACTGATGCTGGGGAGGTCAGGACACAATTCACTGGGGCTGGGGTAGGTGATGGGGGCAATTCACTGGGGCTGGGAGAGGTCACGGGGCAATTCACTCGGGCTGGAGGGCAATTCACTGGGGCTGGGGGAGGTCACAGGGCAATTCAGTGGGGCTTGGACAGGTGATGGGGCAATTCATTGGGGCTGGTGGAAGTCACAGCGGCAATTCACTGGGGCTGGGGGAGGTCAGGGGGCAATTCACTGGTGCTGGAGGGCAATTCACTGGGGCTGGGAAAGGTGATGGTGCAATTCACTGGGGCTGAGTGTTACAGGGGCAATTCACTGGGCTGGGGTAGATCATGGGGGCAATTCACTGGGGCTGGAGGGCAATTCACTGGGGCTGGGGAAGGTGATGGGGCAATTCACTGGGGTCGTGGAGGTCATGGGGCAATTCACTGGTGCTGGTGCAGGTGATGGGGCAATTCACTGGGGCTGGGGGAGGTCATGGAGCAATTCACTGGGACTGGGAGAGGTCACAGAGCAATTCACTGGGGCTGGAGGGCAATTTACTGGGGCTGGGACAGGTGATGGAGCAATTCACTGGGGCTGGGTGTTACAGGGGCAAATTACTGGGGCTGGGGGAGATCATTGGGGCAATTCGCTGGGCTGGGGATGGTGATGGGGCAATTCACTGGGGCTGGGGGGGTCATGGGGCAATTCACAGGGGCTGAGGCAGGAGATGTGGCAATTCAGTGGGGCTGGGGGAGGTGATGGGGCAATTCACTGGGGCTGAAGTGTAATTCACTGGGGCTGGGAGAGGTCATGAGGCAATTCACTGGGGCTGGAGGGCAATTCACTGGGGCTGGTGATGGGGCAATTCACTGGGGCTGGGACAGGTCACGGGGCAATTCACTGGGGCTGCGGCAGGTGATGGAGCAATTCAGTGGGGTTGGGGAGGTGATGGGGCAATTCACTGGAACTGTAGGAGGTCACAGGGCAATTCACTGGGGCTGGGGGAGATAATGGGGCAATTCACTGGGGCTGGAGGGCAATTCACTGGGGCTGGGGGTAGGTGATGGGGCAATTCACTGGGGCTGGGGGAGGTCATGGGGAAATTCACTGGGGCTGGAGGGCAATTCACTGGGGCTGGGACAGGTGATGGTGCAATTCACTGGGGCAGAGTGTTACAGGGGCAATTCACTGGGCTGGGGTAGATTATGGGGGCAATTCACTGGGGCTGGAGGGTAATTCACTGGGGCTGGGGGAGGTGATGGGGAAATTCACTGGGGCCTTTGAGGTCATGGGGCAATTCACTGGTGCTGGGGCAGGTGATGGGGCAATTCACTGGGGCTGGGGGAGGTCATGAAGCAATTCACTGGGACTGGGAGAGGTCACGGGGCAATTCACTGGGGCTAGAGGGCAATTTACTGGGGCTGGGGCAGGTGATGGAGCAATTCAGTTGGGCTAGGTGTTACAGGGGCAATTCACTGGGGCTGGGGGAGATCATTGGGGCAATTCACTGGGCTGGGGATGGTGATGGAGCAATTCACTGGGGCTGGGGAGGTCATGGGGCAATTCACTGGGGCTGGGGCAGGTGATGGGGCAATTCAGTGGGGCTGGGGGAGGTGATGGGGCAATTCACTGGGGCTGGGGGAGGTGATGTGGGAAAATCACTGGGGGTTGGGGTAGGTGATGGAGGAAATTCACTGGCGCTGGTGATGGGGCAATTCACTGGGGCTGGGGGAGGTGATGGGGCAATTCACTGGGGCTGGAGGGCAATTCACTGGGGCTGGGAGAGGTCATGGGGCAATTGACTGGGGCTGGAGGGCAATTCACTGGGGCTGAGACAGGTGATGGAGCAATTCACAGGGGCTGGGTGTTACAGGGGCAATTCATTTGGGCTGGGGGAGATCACAGGGGCAATTCACTGAGCCTGGGACAGGTATCACCTAGGATGTACATAAAACAGTGAATGAAGGGACACAGACCTTGTTCTAAAGTTAAGCTGCAGATCAACCACCAGACCAAAAAGATACAATGTATTATGTATGCTAAATTTCCATTGGGTTTTCAGGGGGTGTGAACAGTTTGGAAAGCGCAAGAAATTCAGCAAACTTCAAGGTAACAGTTTAAATGTTTATTTTGGTCTTTTTTCATGGAAAAAATGTTTTTCATACACTACTAATTCTCATCTATCAGATGCATTAATAATCCAGCTCTCTTGCATATACCTTTAATGGTTATCTTGAGGAATACCTGCCTTTATAAGGGTTTCTCCTAAGCATCAACTTTATTATCACTATGAACAAGCATACATCATAGCATGCCTCGTGGTAGATACAGATAAAAAGCAAATCTTATATAATGGCCACTTAAAGTGTATTTGTTGTCATGCGCCCTCTGGAATGCAAGGTCTATTCGCAATAAACTCACTGAAACCTGGCTTACTCCACCAGATACTGCCTCCCCTGCAGCACTATCATATGGTGGCTTTCACTTCAGCCACACACCTAGACCTACTTATAAGCATTTCACTGACCAGTGATGGACACTCCCTTGACCTCCTTTTTACCAATCACTGCATCTCCGACCTTATTGTCTCCCAACTCCCTCTTTCTGACTACCATCTACTTAGAGCCTCACCACACCTCCCACTCTCTGCCCTTCTTCACCCCCGGCCACCAGAGTTCATAGAAATCTGCATACACTTGACCCACAATATCATCCCAATGTGCTACAACCGTTCTCAGTCCTCTGACCACCCTCACTTGCCTTGATATCGCCACCACACAATACAACTTGACACTAATTTCCACCCTTGACACTATTGCCCCCTTAATCACATGCAGACGCCCTTGTTCTCACCTACAACCCTGACACACTACACAAACATGTTACAACCAGAGGTGCTCTCATACCACTGAATGATTATGGAGGAAATCAGTAGACTTCCTCTACTCCAAATTTTTTCAACGCTCCTATCACTATGCCATTAATCTTGCCAAACAGTGCTACTTTGTATCAATAATACTGAATTGCACTCCAACCCCACTGCATCCAATACTCTCCTCTGCCCTCCACCGTCTCCTGCCTCATCTTGTCTCAAAACTAAAGACTATGCAAGCCACTTTAAATATAAAATGTTAAATATCCGTAACAAACTCTCCTCTCAACGTGGCCCTAATCCTCTCTGCAACAAACTGATAGAACCCCACCTCAATCCTTCCCCAATCCCACATCCATTAAAAACTCCTTTGACCCTGTAACTGACAATGAAGTCTCAAGTCTTTTATCAACCTCTTGTCTTAAACTTTGTCCATATGATCCTATTCCATCACAACTGATTCCTCCCCTCTCGACCACTTGTAACCCAGCTCACACACCTCTATTCAACCTATCCCTAAACAAGTTTCTATCACCATTAAAAAACACCATAATTACTCAATTCATAAGAAACCCTCACCTGATCTAGCTTCTGCATCTATCTATTGCCATATATTTCTACTTTCCCTGGTTTCTAAACTGCGTATCATTTACATTCACCTAACCCAATTATTTACTCCAACTCCCTCCTTGACATCTTCCAATCTAGCTTCCGGCCCCAGCTCTCCACAGAGAAAGTTCTCACAAAAGTCACTGACTTGCTCATTTTCTATTCTAATTCTCCTGTATATTTCTGCTGCCTTAGACACAGTTGACCACCCTCTTCTTATCCAAATTCCCTGCTGTCTTGGCATCCGTGACACTGCTCTCTCTTATCTATAAAATCAAACATTTAGTGTCTCATTCTCTGGCTACTCTTCTTCTCCTCACCCTCTGACTGTATTATTTTAATGCAGATGACACTCAAATCTACATCTCAGCATCAGAACTATTCCCCTCTCTTCTAGCTCAAGTTGTCAAGTGCCTCTCTAGCATAGAGATGTCCATCCTTCAACTCAAACTCATCATGTCAAAGACTGAGCTCCTAATCCCCTACCCTCTTCCATAGCTTCCACTCCTCACATATTTCTCACTGTTGACAATGCCGTCATCATTCCCACCTTTGTGTTAAGGTTCTACTGGATCCTGCCCTCTCTTTCATTCCTGTCATACAATAAATAACAACATCTTGTCATTTTCACCTAAAAAACATATCCAAAGTACATCATTATCTTACACCAAAACCCTTTAGACTGTAAGTTTGCAAGTTTTCAATCTTGTTAGATGCTTTAGGGAAAGCACTATGTACAATTTGAAGCTCAATAACAGGCCCCTTCATTCTTTTGCAATGTGTTAAAAAAATAGATTTCTACTTAACCCCTGTATAGTGAGACAGAATATGCTGGCGCCCTACAAATAAAGGATCATAATAATAATACCTTTGTAATAATTAAGTTTACAAAACAGACCAACCACACACATATATATTTTAGAAAACAAATAGATTTATTAAAAATGTACTTTAAAATGTGTGTCAAGCAGGTTTGGAAAGTACTTTAAAATGTCAAGCAGGTTTGGAACAGCTTCTCACTCTACAGGTCGTAAAATAATTTTCTACTCATATTAGGAGCCCACCGTAACCTGACTATAGCTATCCAGAAGCCGAGACCTATGCATATGTTTTAATGTTCTTAAGGGGAGATGTGGAGGAATGGGTTTAATTCATAGGTTACCTAGAAGCACCACATGCCATTGATGTCAGAAATGAACGTCGGCTGCGAATGTGTGTGATGGCCAAATAACATGCTACAGTTGAGCAACTAACCACCCAAACGTACCAAGTAGGGACTAGATGTGTGCCTAAAATGACAGTACAACCCTGTTGCATACGGGGTGCCAAAGCAAACGGCTGGTCACTGCACCCATGATGACGAGGGTTTATCGTCAGAAAAGGCTTCTGTTTGCATAACAGTACCACAATTGGACTTCTGATTGGTAAAGGGTTGCCTTCTCTGATAAGTCACGTTTTCTGCTCTATCGACTAGACGGACATTGAAGTGTAAGGCGCAAAACCTTTGAAAACAAACTGCAACTATTTTTGGAAGAACATAAACTGGTGGCTGCAGCATTATATACTGGGGAATGTTTTTTTTGGCATTATCTCGGTCCAGGCAAGCACTCTCAACTGATTTTATCTATCAGCTGGGTTATCTATCCATCCTTGCAAATCTAACAATGGTTGCAGAGTATTTGTTCTCAAAGGTCTTGGACCTGACACTCCAATGTCAATCCAAAGGAGCAGATGGAGCAGAAAACGTGACTCATCAGAGAAGGCAATCCTTTACCAGTCAGAAGAAGTCCAAATCGAAGCCGTCTCTGACGATGAACCCTTGTCAGCATGGGTGCAGTTACCAGCAGTCTGCTTTGGAGTCCCAAAAGCACATGATGCTCCGCCGTTTCCATGACGTTTATTCTCAATGGTGCCGTTTGTCAAGTCACGGTATACTTTAACCACAGCAGCACACGATCAGTTCACAAACTGCGCTGTTTCAGAATTACTGCCACCCTTGGCTGGAAGCTAGTGATCATCCCCTTTTCAAAGTCGGATAAATCCCATGTTCTACCCAGAACAGCTATGCTTGATATGTTTGCAGAATGCAGGGGTGAGGGCAGTACTCCCAGAATTCAGCGTAAGCAGTCCTACTGAGACCAGGATGCAGGTAAGATTAGGGAGAGAGAGAGAAAGAGAGAGAGAGAGAGAAGTTAGGAGAAAGGAATTTATATACTGTATGGTGGAGGGCTTATATCGCTCTTTTGCCCGACCATATTATAAATGATTGTTGTGGTGAACTACCTACTCATAAGGTCCACAACACAAGCTGAGATCCCGATCCATGTTGAGGATAGCCTGTAAGCTTGAAACAGCTGTACATTGATAGGATTCTCAGCTTGTGTAAAATCCAGCTTTTGCATTGCATTAAAGCTATGTAATACAGCAGGCATGAGCTTAAAGGAAGCCATGTTTGATAATGGCTATGGATTGAAGAGCGAGGCATTTGTGGGCACATTTGCATTTCCCAGCTCAATTTCCCAGAATGCAGTGTAATAACTGTTTTTCTCGGAATTCTGAGCTGGAAGCAGTTTTTTTTAACTTGTTATAGAAATTCAAATGTGAACAGAGATGTACCATTTATTTACTATATATATATATATATATATAATATATATATATATATATATATATATATATATATATATATACATATAATGGTTATACATATGAGCAGATATTTATCGTATCATTTTCTTGCAATCTATCATTGAGACACCTGGGAATGGGTGGGGTGTGCAAGCCAACAGAGCATCGTCAGTCTTTCAGAATTACAATTCCTGTTAGGGCTCTTGGTAAGCACCCCCTAAGGAACACATGTGTTTAAATAACATAAGTATTGCCAAACAAAAAAGTCAATTAATGAGTAATATTGCATTAGAACCCAGCCTTATTTAATAAATACACACTTGTTTGTATTTATTAAAATTATATATATATCATTTTATGTTATGTTTATTGTTGTGTTTATTCCCCATATATGTATTTACCTGATGATGTCAGATGCTGTTTCCACTCTATCTGCATCTGCTGCTGTTATTCAAACTGAGGGTTCAATCTCATGTAATATTGCTTGAGACTTGATAAAGGGAGGTTAAGCCTCTCGAAAGCTTGTCATTATAAATAAGACGTTTGTCCAATACAAAAGGTATCACATTAGATTGCAATACTCATTATTAATCTATGTATATATATATATGGATTAATAATTACTAAATTACTAGATTACTGGACATTCACGGCTGCTTCACTCTTCAATATATATATATATATATATATACTGTAACACTGTTTTTATGAAATGTCTTTTTAATGTAGTAGTACATATATTCAAATGTATTTCTGTTTCATTTGTTTAGTTTCAAAGTAAGATTTATTTGCAGAATAAGTTATTTATTTTTGATGCATTATAGTAAACTATTTCCATGTCTCCTATATTAACACTTGACACTTCCTGTCTCACTAATTGATGCAATATGCACTGTAGATTTTCATCATATAGATCTGAGCTCCTGTTTACTTGTATATCTTATGAAGAAATTCCCTACTTTATCGTGAGCTTCCTCAAACTTGGAGCCATGTTCTATTCCAGCACTGTAATTTGTGTTATACAGTAAAACTGGCTGCGGGAGTTTTTTCCCCCTGCATTACACCTCTTTTCATAACATTTCATTTGCTGTATTACGGCACTTAGCTGACATCCATAAACTCTGTATTGTACGGAAAAAAATTCTGTGAGATTATGTGTTCACTCGTATATTACACCAAACCAGATATTTCACTTGCATTAAGGAGGAGACACAGTTCTAGGAACCAATAGAAAATGAGAACAACATGATTATTATATAATAATTGAACACAATAAATAAATATATATATATCATCTGTTTCTAGTCCATGTGGTTTCCTGATATGTATTAACCCCTTGAGTAGTGGGTTGTGTGTTACCCTAAATGTTGTATAATGACACTGACATAATAATATAAATACAATATGTTTTAATTCCATATATTGGTATATCTGAATGTTAATCGTCAACTTATGATAACATTCCATTCTTTTGTATTAAATTTATTAGTGCTATGCTCTGTCTTTTACTGCTGCTTCGTCTGTCAGAAATAGTTTTAAAACCATTAACTAGTGCTATTTAATACCCTTAAATCTTTCTTTAATAATTCCCAGTTATTTACATAGTTACATAGTTACATAGTAATTGAGGTTGGAAAAAAAACAGTGAAACTTTGCCAATTGTCTCAAAAGGGAAAAAAAAAAAAAATCCAGTTCTAAAATGTCCTTTTTATAAATTGGTGCCCAAAACGGTACTCCATATTCCAAATGAGGGCGTACTAGGGATTTGTATAGTGGTGGAATTATATCTGCCTCCCTTGCTCCTATACCCTTCTTAATACATGCTAATAGTTTATTTGCCTTTGCAGCTGCTGCTTGGCATTGAGAAATGTTACATAGGTGGTTGTCCACAAGCACCCCCAAATCCCTTTCAATATCAGATACCCCTAGATTTGCTTCATTAAGTTTAAAGATTGCATGGTTAACTTTCCTTCCCAGATGCATAACCTTACATTTATGCCAATTAAATCTCATCTGGACCTAATACTGAGCCATGAGGAATCCCACTTACCACATTAGTCCAATCCGAGTAGGTTCCATTTACAACAACCCTTTGTTTCCTGTCTTTTAGCCAGCTCTCAATCTATGTGCATATATTTACTGCAATTTCTGTATCTCTTAGTTTGCACAATAGTCTCCCATGTGGCACTGTACCAAAAGCCCTTGCAAAATCTGAAAAGACTACATCCACTGAGTTGCCTTGATCCAGGTTCCTACTAACCTCCTCATATAAACTAATTAGATTTGTTTGACACGACCTATCCCTCATAAATGCATGTTGGCTACTACTTATAATGCTATTTGAATAGACATACTCTTGTATATTAAGTCTTATTAACCCTTCTAAAAGCTTTCCCACTACAGAAGTGAGGCTCACAGGTCTATAATTCCCCTGGTTTGCTCTTGCCCCCTTCATAAATATAGGTATCACCTCCTCTTTTCTCCAGTCATTTGGTAGTGACCCAGTGTTGAGTGAATCTTGAGAAATTAGATATAATGGTTTGGCTATTACAGATGTGATTACAGAACTCAGTTTCCTCAGTACCCTTGGATGTATTCCATCGGGACCCGGGGCTTTATTGACATTTATTTTTTCCAACCTCTTTTGGATTTCTTCCTGCGTTAACCAATTATTTGGTGAAAGTAGTGTAGACCCATTATGGTGCAGTGATCCAACCACTGGTACCTCCCTTGTGTATACCGAAGAAAATAACCTATTTAGCTCATCTGCCTTTTCCTAATTTTCAGATGACCTGTTTCACATTGTAATGTTCCTATAGCTTCCTTCCGTGCCTTCTTCCCATTTATATTCGTAAAAAATATTTTACGGTTAGTCTTACTCTCTTTTGCAACTAATTTTTCATTTTCTATTTTAGCCAGTTTAATAGCCCTTTGGCAAGCCTTGTTGATTTTCTTGTACTCCCGTAAAGCAGTCTCTGTCCCCTATTTTTTGTATAATTTAAATGCCTGTTTTTTTACTACGTATATAGATCTTTAAATCATTGTTAAGCCACATTGGATGTGTTTTACTCCTTTTACTTTTAGTCCCATATGGTATATGCCGATGTATATTTAGTATATTTAGGATTTAAATGTTGTCCATTTGTGTTCAGTGTTTTTACCTATCAGTTCTCTGTCCCAGTCTATACTTTGTATTGCTGCCCTTAGACCGTTAAAATTTAAAACTAAGAGTTTTTGTTGGCCCCTTACAGTTTTGTTTTTTTAATTCAATCTCAAATGAGACTGTGTTGTGGTCACTGTTTCCCAAAGGTTGACCTCATTTGATACCATATCAATATTATTTGTGAGGACTAAATCCAATATAGCCTCATTTCTAGTAGGCTCCTGTATTACCTGGGCCAGATAATGATCCCTGAGTATACTCAAGAACCTGCTCCCCTTAGCTGAACTGCTGGTCTCAATTATCCAGTTTATTTCAGGGTTGTTGAAATCTCCCATTATTAGAACTTGCCCATGCTTAGCTGCATTTCCAATCTGTAACAATAATTGTATTTCCTCACTTTCACTTATATTTGGGGGTTTATAGCATACTCGTGCTAATACTCTTTTGGAATTTACTGCTCTGCTATTTAACTCTACCCACAAACATTCAACATTACCGCTAGTTCCAGCATAAATATGGCTCTGCCGGGGTTTTGGTGTAAAAGTGAAAAGGAGTTACTTGTAATCTATTGGCAGTGCAAAAATCAAAGTTTGCCAGAATTTGCTGCCTTGTCTTGCAGTCACTCGTAATAATTATCTCACAATTTTTTCACTATAGGTGAATAGAATAGCTAGTGAGATTTACTATGCTCTGAAACATGGTGTAATTTGTGATATAAGGGAATTAAATAGGGCTCTTGTTGGGACTTTCAATTGGTAAAGCTAATGTCAGGGAATGTTTCCCTTTATACCTGCCCATTTAGCCAATGCAAACATACCGCAGCACAGAAAGACTTTAGAAAGAACATATAATTTAATAATGTGATATAATTTAAAAACCTTAACCAATGCTATTGTTATACTCCTCCCTGGAAGGCTGGGGAGGAGTTCAGCAGCCGTGATTGAAGGGCGCAGTGTTTTTAAATTATAGAACAAAATAGATTTCCTAGAAAATCCCCCATACTGGCCCTTTTACCATGGTAGATTAGATTATACAATATTTACTTTTTAGTATATATAAACATTACATATTGCACAGACATCTCCTTATCAAGTTTCATATCACATTCCTTTGCACCCTTTGTAATTGGTCCATTTGTAATATTGCTGTCTTTCACAACAGAGATTACAAAATTAGAGTAGATTTGTGAATAAACTAAAAGCCACTATTCATGTAATTCACTGCCTCTCTCTTGCAGTAATGTAATAATAATAATAGGAATCTGTGGCCTCGATTCAGTTGAGCTATTGTTGTTTACACAAGCCCATAATGTAGCCCATAAACCAATTTGCTATTCAATTGGCGTCTTTTTGCGAGACGCAAACGATTTATGGGTTACAGGCTGAAAATCCCTGCGGTTGTCAGAATCGTAAATTACAACCCATCTAAGCCCTTGATCTTTCAAGCCCGCAAGAGTTACAATTGCTCAAATGGCAAATCGCTATTCAATTGCTACAATTCCTCAAGCCCGCAAATATTTTCACACCTGTAAATGTCAAATATAGAATAAAATCCTGCGTACCACACCACACCAGACAGGATTCGCAAGGGGGTTAAACACCTGTTCGTAGCACTGTAAATGCAAAAAACCAAAACAATACTGCACTTTAAAAGACGGGGAAAATGATGAAAGACATTAGAATTAATTACACAATAGTCTCAAGCTCGCAAATCGCAATACATTTTTTTTTATGTTTCATTTCAGTGTAAATCTTGGGAATCAATGACTTAATACATATCAGGCCACACACATGGACTAGAACATTTCCTTTATTCATTTTTATTTTTTTGTACATTGCAGGATTGCGAGTCTGATCACACATTGGACCCCTAAACGCTATTTGATTGACATGTAACCTCCATGTTTTACTGACGTAATGTTGACGGCCTCATTTTCTATTCGCTGTTTCTAAATCGGTAGTTACAGCCTTGCTTAATTGATCATGATCATGCTCTGAAATGCTACTTATGATTGCCTGGTTTACGGTTTCGGCTTTCAGTACGTAGCTTGCGGGCTAGTTCAATTAAATTGCTCTCTTATTGTAGCAAATCTTAAGCCCCCAGACATATGCAGCCTTATTAAGTTGCCATTCGGCCAATTGAATAGGGCTCTATATAAGCACATAGCATACTTTTTTACAGAAGTTTTTAGTCAGTGAACTTCTATCCAAAAGCAAGGTCTTCACTAACTAAAAACTTCTGTAAAAAATATACGCTATGTGCTTATATAGAGCCCTACTCTATTGGCCAAATCTCAATTTAATAATGCTTATGGCCTGTACAACGCAATCCGTGGGCTTGCAATTGAATAAGGCCCTGTGTGTTTAGTATTTTTCTTCATAATGCCAACATGTTTTACAGAGAGCATGCAATGTCTTGGACAAAACAAATTTAGTTATCAATTAAATCAGTTGCTTTATTACTTCCATGCTCTTGGTTCTCAGTACCTTTGTATGTCTCACTTGAATCTCTAGTAGAAGATAACATGTGGTGTAAATGACCAAGTTGAGTTTAATAATTGCAAATGTTCCCAGTTTTATAAGGAGCATGACATATATCCATGGTAACTCTACTTTCACTGGATCTCAGTGTGATAATTATCCATATAATTAGAGGAATGAGAAAATTAAATGGCTAGTGTTTTTTTTAAATCCAAACAAGCCATATAATTATTCAATATAGTAATTATTAAATTCCAACCCGTCTTGTATGTTTTCAATGCTTATTTCTGCTGAGAAAGACTTGAAATTGGTCGATGAAAGCATCAAGAAACGAAAAAATCGTTTTTTTTAAACTTACTGTAAATGAGTTTTATAAATGAAGCACAAGGTCTTCAAGTTAAGGGGGGGATTTACAAAGACTGAGTGTGATATGCCACAATGTATTGCGGCACATCATGCCTCAGCACATCCCCAGACTTCACCTGATTTATTAAGACCCTATAATAAAAATGATTTTCAGAGATTTAGTAATAGGTTAAAACCTACAATCATACCACTGTTCCCCTAGTTGTGCCCTACTTAGCATGCACTCCAATCTCAACCACAGCGTAACATACATTATAGGTGTATTTCTTAGGATCCTGTAGTAAACCCCCTGTCTAGTAGGGTAGTTAAAAAGTAAATGGCCCTTTCCTTTCTGTATAATGCTATGTATAGCCCAAAATCCAAAAGGGTTTGGGACCCAAAATTGTAATGCAAATATATTACAATAATATAGTGTTGTCCAATTAGCACCCTGTCAGCTGGATGCAGCCCACCAGCGGCTTTCTGTGGCCCCGTGGATGCTAAGGAAAATATTCTCACAAATCTAAGTATATTAAAATAAGACATTTTTGAAAGTTTAAACATGTGTTATATTATAAACAAATACAATTACCCAAATACCATGTTCAGTTTTTTGTAGTTTCTCTTTTTTAATTTTTAATTTCATTAATTTACTTTCTGTAATTTCATTGTTTAGTTTATTTAATTGGGGTAGTGATTGGGTCTATGGGTTTCCTTGCAGACGCCCTTGGTGGATAGGGTTCAGAAGCAGCACTATAGTAGTAGTTAGTGTGCCATGGGGTTCCATAGGATTCTATGCTAACTGGTTCATTTTAGTACTTTGTGCTCCAGACATTATTTTCTAGGGTAAGGTCGACACTTCTGAATCCTATGCATCCCAGAATTAAGAGTAGTCATATTTGATGACACCATCATGTGTATACAGTGCACATGCACATGATGCTGTACATAATTGCAATGCAAATGATTGATGCATGCAAATATGTGTTGCTCCATTTGGAGTAGCATTTTGCACCTTGCTTTCTTATTGAAGATTTTGTTTGATGTTTCATTAAGTTATCAAATGGTTTTGAAGTGCACAGCATGGGACACTAGTACAAGACAAGGCTTTTTAAAATGTAGCATCATTATAAAATATGTCATCACTAATAGATTTAGGAGGCCATCTTCATATACAGTTTTACTGTAACTGTACTGCACATGTTGATATCATTCATTAATAATACCTTAATTAATTTAACTGCAGTATCTATGTACTGACTGAAGTCTAGTTGTAAACATTTCCATGTTCGGTCTCCATCCCACAGTTTTAAGTTACATTTTGGAAGAAGTTTAGTACAGAATATGGATACCACAGTGATTTTCCAAATTGTCTTCCAGCAATAATGCTGTTAAGAGATTTGCTGTGCTAGTGTTTATAGCAACAGTTTCTAGATGTAAAGTGTTGATGTTTCTAAATTGTTTCAGTGTTGAATGGCATATCAAAAACACATACAAAATGCAGATTTATTTAAAACATTTCTATTTATTGAGTTGAATTTTGAGATTACTCACACACACACTTTAATTTTACACACTTACAATTCTTGGACCACAGTGGAAACATAACAAAAATAAAAGGAATTTATTACTTAAATATTTGCCAAAGTTCTTGTTTAGTTGTTCAGTCTTGTCCGCCTCTCTGTGACCATATGGACCGCAGCATGCCAGGTACAACTGAGTTGCCAGTTCCTTCTCCAGCTGACCGATATTTGTCTGACCTGTCTGTTATGACCTGTCCATCTTAGATGCCTCTATATGATATAACTCATAGTTTCATTTAGGTACACAAGCCCCTTCACCACAACTAGATAGAGATCCAGAAAGGGGAATTTACAGAGTAGTGATGGTTAATTGTTATTCACCAAAAGGTTTCAAGTTTTTTTGAATGCAAAGTCAAATATTCTAATATATTAATATTCAAAATCCACCTAGATATTAACAGGTGCTGTAATCAACAAGCTATATAACCCCAGCCCCAACAAGTCATCAGCAAGTCTGACCCATCATGGATTGCCACCATGTGATTGATGTGTATATGCATGTGAGGAGACAGTGGCGTAGGAAGCATGAATATTGGTACCGAATGTTGCAGCATGGAGACCCTGATGCAAGGCGTGCGATTGAGGAGTGGCAGAGAGACGTGGCTGGCAGTGAATGTGGGTGAGCGTGCTAATGTGATCCATGGTGGTCAAGAACCAAGCCAGGCAAGTGAATTATCACAGGATATGCTTACTATCATGGTGGGGGGTCAGGAAGGGGACAGAGCTCTAGTGGCACAGGGACAGGGGAATATAGGGGCACCTGCAGACAGGGAGGATAACATTGAAGTGGGTGAACAGCTTTAGTGTGGCCACAACCAAATAACCCGGTTGTGGAGGAACTATGTGTGGCTCCAAACCAACATTGTGCCGTTGAAGTGCTGGCTCCTGCACAGCAACACCCACAGGAGGCTGAGCAGGCACAGGAGCCTGTAAAGAGGGTCTGGGCACCGAAAGTATACAGGGAGAGAGTGACATTAAAGGGGTTAACTGATGGGGAAGAGTATGAGCGTTTTAGGCTAACCTGTGCCAGTCTTGAGTAGCTCTATGCAGTCCTGAGGGAGGACCTTGAGCCTTCCTCACGGACCAAAAGAGCCATCACAAGAATGACACAGATGTTAGCTGCAATACACTTCCTTGTATCTGGTAGTTTCCAGAACACTGGTAATATAGTAGGAGGAATGTCTCAAGCTCACTTTTCAAGGTGTCTGAGCACATTCCTCTGTGTTATTGTTCTGAAAACTACCAGATACATCAGTTTTCCCAACACTGTGGAAGAGACCTTGAAGGCAAAATCGTATTTTCATTGAATAGGAGGTATCCCTAATGTGCTAGGTGCTATTGATTGAACACATCTAGCATTGATCCCTCCTAAAGATAAGGAAGCGCTGTTCAGAAATCACAAACACTATCATTCTATCAATGTACAGGTTGTTTGTGATGCGCATACAAAGTGTATTTGCAGGCTTCCCTGGAAGTGCTCACAATACCCATATTCTGCATCAATCCTCCACCTATCATTACTTCCAGACTGGGCAATTTCCATCTGGTTGACTACTGGACGAGTACCCATAAGTAATCACAGGCAAGCATATCTTACCAAGAGAGAATACCCTAACAAATACATCATGTTCCACTGTATTGCTCTGACGTTCACATGTGACTAGGGGAGTAAGACTGCCTGAATCATTCATTGCTTGTTGCTGTGCATACCCCTGTGTGATCTGGTCATAGGAGTATCAAGTTCAGACCCACATATCCATAAACTAACATCACATGAATCACTATGTATACACCCATACGCTTTATCAAACATCACAACATCACATTAATATCTACATCTCCCATTTTGTTTACTTCAGGTGATGCAGGATATGTTTGCCGTGGTTGTTAACCACTGTGAACAATCTATACACACAGGCAGAGGAGAGGTACATTGCGGCCCATGCCACATGCCTAAATTAAAAAGAGCGCACCTTTGATGTGCTTAAGATGCACTTTAGATGTTGCTGTTGTCTGTACAATATAGCAGTACAGGCCAACTGTCTGGGGGACATTGATGAGGCTCAGCTCCTTCAAGAGGAAGAGCCTCTACCTCCCCCTGTCAGTGGTCACAACAACATGCCTGCATCATTCGTGAGTACTTCACATGTAAGTACAAAACAAATAACAACCAACTATAATGTAGTTTGATAATGCATAACTGATACAACTCTTTTCTCCTTCCCCGTTGTCATATAGAATATTAAACAAGTAGAGGATAGCTTCCTGATATGATGCATGTCTCATGATGCAATATTGATTAACACTGGATCAACTAGAACATATTATGCTATCCATTAATGGTAAGTATGCACACGTTCCCATACACATCATATGTACTGATAGCTGCAGGCCTCCAGAAACTAAGCTAAATGGATGTGATTATATATTCCAGAATGTCAATGTATATAGACCCTACAAATCTCACTAAATAACATGTTAACATATGTGCCAACATACCTGCATCTGTTGATAGCTGCTCATATAACATGTGTAATGTTCATCGTAATATGTTAATTGTGTGATTCTTTCATATCATGGTCATAAACAGGCATGAACATAAGCATCCTGACATTCCATGGTCATGCTAATGTCACCATGTATGTGAATGTCTCTGAATCATTAAGTTGTTGCATCCAGTGCGATATTTGATTCCCATTACTGATTAGCCAATATATGTAAAGCTTTAATTGCAGAATACAATGCAGATGTCATGTGACATCTGCCACATGATGTTCCTTGCATATCCACAGCATGTGTATGCTCACATACTCTACATAAATGTACATGTACCTATTGCTTTAGACATTCTATACTCCCCTCTACTTGGAATATTGTGAAGCCTGCATCATACTTTCTTCCAGATCTCTTCTTCAGTGCTGATGTGATCCTCACTATACATATGGGGAAGAGTAACTCTAGGCTTGGAACATAACTCTTAATGAGATTATGTTATTCTTCAGTTATGCATATGCATTACCAGATAATAGAGATGCTTATTCAGAGAACATAATTCCACTCAAATTGCACGCTCTGTTGTGAATGAATATCTCAAAGAAGTTAGAACAGATTGATATGGTACTGGTCAGGTCCCCATATGAGTGTCCAAAGTTATGTATGGAGAGGATGCTCTCATAGCGGATTATTATTGCCAGAGAACTGACCTATTGGGGTTATAACACTGATTGAGCACTTATACTTATGAAAACGATTTACACTGTAAATCCCCCTCAAATTATCATCCATATCAATGTCATTCCCCTTGCCTGCATTCTTTTCCCAATTATCCTGTGTTACTAGAACTCTGTATCCTAGCCACCTCCACCATGATACTTTGCATAACTGTGATAATTTGTCACTGTGGCTTTGTTGCTATGTTAATAGCTGCAGCAACCTCACTCCAGGCACGTATCTTCTAGTTAGGCCTCACATCCCTCCCACCATGTATGATGCTATAGCAGGCACGGATTTCCCTGAGGAAGATGTCTATCTCCTCTAGGCTATAATTGTGGGCCCTGTGCTTTGGCACAACCTGTTGCCCTCCCAACTGTGCATGGGGTTCCTGGCCTCCCTGTTCTCTACCTGCGGCCTGTCCTCATTCCCACTACCTCCTCCCCTGGGATCAGGCCCCTGACCCTCTGCTCCTATACTGTGTGTGCCTACATTTGGGTGCACACCCCTCCTCCGGTGTTCTCCTCTCTCTCTCCTTACTCTCCTCCTCTCCTCTCTCTTCCCCTCTTCCTGGTGTTTCTTTTTCTCTATCTCTCTGTCTCTATTGCTTTCTCTATCTCTATCTCTCACTCCCTCTCTCTAGCACTCTCTCTATCTCTCTATCTGTTTATCTCTCATGTGCTCTCTCTAGCACTCTCTATCTCTCTCTCTAGCACTCTCTATCTCTCTCTGTCTCTCTCTCTCTATATATAAATATCTCGCTCAAAAACTCACCAATGCCTAGACCTTTGTGGACTTTCTCAGTTACAGCACAGTCAGGGAGGTACAGTTTCCGAGGCCTTTTAAACACATGTTCCGCTGCGTTAATTGGCATTTTCTAGTTCCTATTGGTTAATTGACCTGTGATGGGATCGCAAATGACGGGCTTGCTTGATTTTGGCTTGCTTCATCTGATCCGATACTCGGAAGCATTACATATGAAAGCAGGGTTTATAGGCTTGAAGCTTTGGCCCGTAACTTGCGCCCTGGTTCAATTGAATAGCACAGATTTGTAGAAGACTGTGATCCCGCAGCAGGCACGCAGACATAATTGTTTCCAAAATGAAAAATAGACCCAGATGCCCTATCATCAAATTGCCTGGTAGACTGAGATCCTAATGCCCACAGACAGGTAAGCAACGCTTTGGGGAAAACATCACAGAATAACACATTGTTCGTTTAAATGCTCTAATGGCCATTGGGTAGGGTAGCCACATGGCTAGTGTCCATTAAAGTCAAGTTACTATTTAAAAATAAATCCATGAATCCAAAGGGTCATGACACCATGGTTTCCATTACTCATAACATATTAATTAGCTAAGGTCTAAAGACCAGGTAATTTATTGTTATAGAATTATTGCTGCGATGTAAAAAGAGTTCAGTTACTTGGGCTACTTTTATTAATACAGAGTAAAAAAACATTAAAAATTATGTTTGCTAGAAACTTGGCACAGAGTTCAAAAACCCTCATATTCAATGGATCCATTGAATACAAGGGTTTTTGAACTCTGTGCCATATACTGCTTTATACATTAAAGTAGAAGATACTTATAGTCTGTGTGGTGTTGCTGGCAGTAGCGTCTCCAGGTGCAGTTAGCCTTATGTGTACTTTGTGTTTTGCTATGTCCTTTGGAAAAAAACACATAAAAGAAAAGTTGGAATACTCAGAAGCAGATGAGCTGTGGGAGGAGAATCCTTCTCTGCCAAAAGTCACTCCAGATGAGGAAGGGAAACCCACCTTAGCTCAATTTTGTGTTGGAACCACTATAAAGCCTTTGAAGGAACAACATTTTTTTTCAAGCATTATTCCTGACCATTAAATGTATTTATTTATATGCATTTATAGCTCATTTGACTGACAAATGTGCCTGGCCTACTATACCTTCATCCAAGGTATAACATTGTACATGATTTGGGAGATTTAGACAATTTATTTAAAAAAAAAATACATAATAGTCATAGCATAAGGTGAATTTTGCTTTTGTTCCTGAATGTGAGAGATAAGATTAAGGTCATGGGTATAACAGGTGAATCCGGGAGATCGGGAGACTTAGGGTAGGTCTTCAGAGGTTTGTGAAATCTTTGTAGGTTGTGGGACTCTCTTATGTGAAGCAGTAGTTTATCCCGGTGAAGGGTACAAGGAAGGAGAAAGAACGGATGCGGGAAGGGGCACAAGGTGAGAATGGGACTGTGAGTGTTGAGAGGTGTTGGATCTCAAAGAGCATTGTGGCACATAGGGTGAGATAAGGTAGAAAAGATATGGAGGATCAAGGCCATTAACAGGCAGAGGTAGTAAACATTAAAGACATTGAAATAGAGCCAGGAGAGTGGAGGAGTGAGTTGTGTGGGCAGCGTTGCATATGATTTGGTAGATGAAGAGCGAGTTACAGTTGTCCAATTGGGCAAAAATAGAAGAGCGAATTAGCAGTTTTGTTGTGCAGGTAATGATAGAGGGGTTTATTTTTTGAATGTTGTAGAGATGGAATCCTTAAATTCCAGTGAACAAGGATATATGATCAGTCAGAGAAAGGGTAGGATTGAGGATGAAGCCCAAATTTTGCCCTGAAGTTGAAACAGTCAGAGACAGTGATGGAGAGAAGATGGTAGAACTTAGGGATGGGCAAGTGCTGGAAGGAAAGTATAGGACTTCTGTTTTTGAGGGATTACTGAGGAAAAAGTGAGAAAGAATTACAGTGAGAGGGGATATGAGATGATAAATCAAATGTGAAGGTAGAGAAAGAGAAAAAGCTCTTGGTGGCAGCAAGAAGTAATAGAAGAAGTTAAAGGGAAAAAGAGATTCTAGGGGTGATAAGTAGAGGGAAAACAGCAAGGGTGTGATGATGGAACCCTGAAGCACTCCAATAGATAGTTAAGTGGGTAGAGGTTGAAATTTTAAATTATACCATTGCCGTAAGTAGTGTCAGAGCTAGAGAATGGAAAGTAGAATAGGATGATATATTCTATCAATGGCAGCTGGCAAAACAAACAAGGTGAGGGTGGAGGGGGGTGAAGAAAGATCAGCATGGGATGCTTCAGCCAGTGGTTCTGGGCAGAAGTGATATCTCTGTGGAATAGATAGGGCTAGAAGCCAGACTGACATGAGAATATAGTAAAATGAATACTCAATTAGGATTGAATAAGGTGTTCTAGTAGTTTGGTGATATATTGGTATATGAGAGAAATGGTTCTAAATGATCAAGTGAGGGGTTTTAAGTAGAGAAGAGTGCTGATTTAAAGGAATGTGAGAAGATCTCAGTAGATAAAGAAGAATTTAATAGGGGATGATTATGGGAAGTAGAGATGTTACAATGGAAGCAGAAATTGTGTTTGTTGGGGCTGTTGTTTGGTAAGCTATTGAGCTCATGGCACTAATTTTGGCTTATGGTGTAGGGGTGAAGGTGGACATCTAGTTTGCTGTACCTGGTACCTATTGGTGATAGATACTGCTTTCATGTTGAGAGATGAGCAGATGTTCAAGATCTTGTTGGTGAAGTATGAAGAGTATAAGGAGACATCCTGGGCAGTGAGCATTGAGAGACTTTATGTCTATTGGATACTGGCTCAATGGAGAAGATTATTTAATGTGGAAAATAGTTGTCTGGGATAGGGGACTAGGGTGGTGATGAGGTAATGGTAATATTTAAGTTTTTTTTGCTTGAAGGGAATCAGAAAGTTTGAGAGTAAAGGGAACACACATTTGAATGGGTATGGGATGATTTGCATAGGCATTCTGCTTGATCTCTATGGCTTGGTAAAAGGTGACCAGTTTTATGACTTTCCTTAACTTATATACCGTATATACTGTAGTTTTTATCGTATATGTTTTTATGGTTTCTATGATATTGATTCTTTTTTTCAGTTCTCAAAATGTATAACATTTCTACTGGTATAGAGCACAATAAGTGAAACGTTTAAAATGGTAGAATTACAAGAAAAGTAAAATCCTCATAAATTCATACATTTTAATTGTATTACAATACATAGAATTGTTTGCATTCTAAAAACAAAGGCCCTTATTCAATTTCGATTTGGCCAATTGAATAGGGGTCTAAATAAGCACATAACATATTTTTTTAAAGAAGTTTTTAGTTAGTAAACATCTATCAAAAAGCAAGGTTTTCACTAACTAAAAACGTCTTAAAAAAAATATGCTATGTGCTTATTTACAGCCCTATTCAATTGGCCAAATCGCAATTGAATGAGGACCAAAGTAAAGAAGAAAAGGACCTTGTGGACTTTCTCACCACCAATGAGCTCCTGGTGCAAAACTGCAAGTGGCCGCCCCCTCAAAACCACTCCCCCCCTGGCATCGCCTTTATAAAGGCGCTCACTGCGCCTTAGGCGCTCATCCCCCGTGGGACTACACATCAACATCAAATCTCATTACACAATTCACAATGCAAGTCCCGTAGCACAAAAAATACAGTGGAAATCTTACGGCCCGTAACACTTTGCAAAAAGGAAAGCCAGACCCGAGGCACTTAGAAAAAAAAAATACAAGGTCAAAAAAAATCTGAGGTTAGCGGCCGAACTGCGCATATACGATAACAACAAAAACACAAAGAAAATAAAGAAAAGATAAAAAAACATCACACACAACACGGGGAGGGGGGGGATAGGGCAGCCAGGATGTCTGGGAGTTAGGTTGCACAAGAATTTAAACACTATTTGCCGAGTTTATGCACTCAAAAATCGCCTAAGCGACAAAAAAATGTTTTTAAACAGGGCTACACGATCCCTAACTATGTAAAACACCGCCAGGCACATAAGACTTTTACCCAGGAACGTACAAGGTACAAAATACACTATTAGGAAACACAGAAAATGCTCCAGACCCGCGTAACACATACACAATTGTAGCCATTTTATCACACTAACTTGCAACTAATACCATTCTAAATGGCGCTTTACACAACTAAACAAACGCTTTGCCCTCATGCACGCAGCCTATTTATACTGCACACTAGCCACATTGCTGATACCTACAACTCAGGTCAGCAACAGTCCAAATGTACATTGTATGCTGCAGGAAAATCAAAAAAGATTGTTAGCTCTTCAGGATATTGATTGCTGGATATATTAATTACAAATAGGTAAAGTATATTAATTTATTATTTAATTAATTCATTTTTATAAAAATATATATTTATATAAAATGAGCGTTCAGCGCAGGGCTCACAATGAGTGCCGAGGGTGCTCAGAGGAGCAAAAGTACACAAGAGGAGAGGATCGCAATGAGGGCTGAAGGTGCTCAGCGCGGGCCTTGCAATGAGTGCCGAAGGTGCTCAGACGACCAAAAGTACATGAGGGGAGAGGCTCGCAATGAGCGCCGAAGGTACTCAGAGGACTAAAAGTCTTACATTGTGTGGCAAACAGCATTACCTGCCTTACAATTTTATTGCCGTCATTTTTTGACAGGCCAAGTTGCTAGTCCTATAACACTCTTTCTGGTTCTATATCATTGTTATAAAGGTAATTGCAGTTATGTACCTTAAGTGCAGACAACCTTGCAACTGCGCCATCTGTCGGCCAGTTGTAGTTTTGCACTAGGATCTCAGTGGCGGTGAGAAAGTCCACAAGGTCCGAAACAATTCTCGCTTGTTACATATTTGAAGGCACTTCATTTCAGTAACACTACCTAACGCAATATTTTTTTCGGACCTTGTGGATAAGCGAAAATTGGTTAACGATTGAGAGAATGAATTGAATGAAAGTTATCCATCTTTAATAAGTGCTATTAAGGCACTTGACAGTTATGATTGATGATAGTTATTCATGTTTTCCATTTGTTTTAGCTCATGAACAGGGGATGGTGTAAAAGCCAGAACGGAACGGGCCAGAAAAGGCCATTTATAAAAGAAATTAATAACAATATCACTGGGATGTGTTAGATAATATTGAGAACAATATATAAGAACCAAAAACAATTTAATATAATACTTTATTAACCCTTTAAAAACAAAAATATCAACCAGAACAGGCATAAACAGGCCGGAACAAACACTTTATAAAGGGAATTCATGCTAAAATCATTGGAGTGTTTTAAATATAATTGAGAACTCTATTTAAGAGCCAACCTCCATCTGAAAGTTTGCTTTATTAACTCTTTACCATGCCAGAATACAATATTTCTCAAAAATGACCCAGAACGGCGACTTTTTAGAGGGTCACAAATACCCAATTCACCAAATACACATAACTTGCCTGTATCAAAACGTATGTATAGCGCTACAGAATATGTTGGTGCGTTACAAATAACCGATAATAAAAATAATAATAATCAATGTAATAACCTTCATAAACTCCACAAAAAATAAGTTTCAAGTACTCATTCTGGGTCAGAATTATATATTTTGTAAAATGACCCGGTACGGCGACTTATTAAAGGGTCGATATTACCAATTAAACCAGATACACATAACTAGGTGGGATTCTTGTAATAACCTTCATAAATTCCACAGAAATTAATTTCAAGTACCCGTTCCAGGGCCAGAATCCAATATTTTGCATAATGACCTGGAACGGCGACTTTTTGGAGGGTCAGTATTATAATACTAGCGACTTGCCTGTCAAAAATGATGGGGCAATAAAAAAGTGTTGAAATGCTGTTTGTGACACACTGTGCCTATAGGACACTAATGAACCCATGTAATAACACTATAAGTGCCATGAGGGTCATCCAGGACCCTCATGACACAAAGTATAAGCACTACACTATTAACTCTAACTATACCCCATTAACCCAACCCTGTGCCAATTTAATCCTTACAGTCCGCATTTAACTCTAACAGTACTTATGTAAACCTAACTGGGCCTAATGAACCCTAACTGGGCCTATTTAACCCTCTGTAAGCCTATTTAACCCGGTCTCTTCTGGGGGTCTATACAGACCTTCATAAGCCTCTATTTAGCCTCATGAATCCCATAAGGGTATATAAAGACCCTCATGGGACAGTTAGAAGACTAACATTAACCCCAAAAGGGCCATGTGTGTGTATATGTTGTAGTAACAGGGGCCACGCCGGGGAAGAAAATAAGAAGGAGGGGGACATGCTGGAAAGGTGAGTTGAATATTTAGAATATTTAGAATGTTTTTTTTTCCTAGGGTGGTGATCTGAAGGGACATCTGCAAAGGTAAGTGGTCTTAATTATTCTATTTTAGGTTAGATTTAAGGTTTGTGTATGTAGATAGGATTTAATGTATGTTAGATAGGGGTATGTATTGTAGATGGGGGGTATGCATGCATTTGAGATAGGGGGTATGTATGTATTTTAGATAGGGGGTATTGTATTTTATTTGTATTGTATTGTAATGTAATCTATATATTTTGTATGTATTTCCTTTTCAGGTGTGTAATATTTTTTTTATTTTCTGTAGTGGGGAGGGGGGTTGTATTGTAGCTTTTTTTTTTGTAATATAGTTTTTTCATTTTCTGTAATGTAGATTTTTTTATTTTTTGTAATGTAGCTTTTTTATTTTCTGTAATTAGTGGGGTGGGGGGGTTTATTAGGGGGTAGGTAGGTAGTGTAGGTGGGTAGTGTAGGTGTTAATAGGTTAGTATAGAGGGGGGCTAGATTTAATGGGTTATTGGTGGTGTATAGTGCAGTGTAACATTTGTACTTAGTGTCTCTCCTCAAGGACACTCATGGCACTTATGTGGTTAATGTTAGGATTCTAACTGGCCCATGAGGGTCTTTATATACCCTTATGGGACTGATGGGTTTAAATAGAGGCTTATGAGGGTCTGTATAGACCCCCGTAAGAGACAAGGTTAAATAGGCCCAGTTAGGGTTAAATAGGCTCAGTTAGGGTTCGATAGGTACTGTAAGGATTAAATGTGTACTGTTAGGATGAAATGGGCCCAGGGTTGGGTTAATGGGGTATAGTTAGCGTTAATAGTGTAGTGCTTACACTTTGTGTTATGAGTGTCCTGGGTGAGCCTCATGGCACTTATAGGGTTATTACATGGGTTATTACAACGGGTTATGGGGGTCTGTATTGACCCCCATGAGTAACAGGGTTATTTATGGGATTATGGGGGTCTGTATTAACCCCCATGAGTGACAGGGTTAATTAAGGGATTATGGGGGTCTGTATTGACCCCCATGAGTGACAGGGTTAATTAAGGGATTATGGGGGTCTGTATTAACCCCCATGAGTGACAGAGTTAGTTAAGGGTTTATGGGGGTCTGTATTGACCCCCATGAGTGACAGGGTTAATTAAGGGATTATAGGGGTCTGTATTGAATCCTATGAGTGGCAGGGTAATTAAGGGATTATGGGGGTCTGTATTGGCCTCCATGAGTAACAGGGTTAATGATGGGGGTCTGTTGGGCTTAACTGTGTGCCGCGGGCCCTTTAACGACCTGGGGCAGGGAATTTAGACAATTTTAAATGCAGTGGGGGAACACGATCCTGACCCCCACTGCAAGGGTTAATGTCGGGACATTGCAGGATGGCCTCAATGTGGGCACACTTTGGGGGTCCAATCGGACCTCTGCTGCAAGGGGTTAATGTGGGGTCCCGAGCTTATCTCAGATCTCTTAATGTGGGGGTTTGTCCAAGTTGTACGTGTCTGGCAGTGTTTCGCGCGGTCCGGGTTTGTGGAGCCTCATTTTAGTTTTTTTCGGTCGTCATTTTTTTCTCGCTTAGCCATTTTTCGAGTGGCAAAATTGGGTAAATTTGGGTTAAATTTGCATGCAACCTTACTTCCAGATGTACTGGCTTTCCCCAGTGCTGTGTGTGAGTGTTTTTTTTTATGAATGTGTTTTTGGGCGGTTACTGCGTTGTTTTTTGACCTCTGGTATTTTTTTTTCTAAGTCCTGCGGCTCGTAATTTTGGGTCACAGGCAATGAGGGAGAGGAGGAGAGGAAGAGAGACACATGGAAGGGAGAGGAGGAGGGGAAGAGAGACACCGGTTAAGGAGAGGAGGAGGGGAAGATAGACACAGGGTAAGGAGAGGAGGAGGGGAAGAGAGACACAGGGTAAGGAGAGGAGGAGGGGAATAGAGACACAGGGTAAGGAGAGGAGGAGGGGAAGAGAGACACAGGGGAGGGAGAATAGGAGGGGAAATATACTATACGAAATATATTATTCTGGCCTTAAACGGGTAATAAAGCAAACTATCAGATGGGGGTTGGCTCTTAAATCTATTTAATTTAATTATATTTAACACACTCCAATAATTTTAGCATGAATTCCCTTTATAAAAGGTGCGTTCCGGGCTGTTTTTGCCTGTTCCGTTTGATAATTTGTTTTTTAAAGGGTTAATAAAGTATAATATCAAATTGGTTTTGGTTCTTATATATTGTTCTCAATATTATCTAACACACCCCAGTGATATTGATTTCTTTTATAAATGGCCTTTCAATTCCATTCCGGCTTTTACACATTCCTAACAGCATCAATATCATCCAGCTCCATAGAGGCTTTAGAAATATCCTAAACAGATGTACATCATTTTACCTTTTACAATATGCGGAGCCTCACCCAGAAACCCTGTTCCTTTGTTTGATTATATAATGTGATACAGTTATATCTCATTATCAGGCATGTTGCACTGACAGCATGAACAAATATTTTTTTTCAACAAGTCAAATATATAATGGCTTAACATTGTGCCTCTCCACAAAAACACTATCAGTGCTATTTATCCCTCCAACATTGTTGACACATTTCTGTAAAAATACACATATGCAAATTGATACCTTTGAAGTAAAACTGCAGCTTACAACACAGAGAAATGGGGGTAATGATGTTCAATAAAACAGGAAAGAATAGGAGGTTCCATATTAAAAAAAATAATAATTGTATATGTATTTAGAGAAATACACACAACATATTAAACATCTATAAAAATACATGTCTAGTACTCACATCTCAGCATCAGGTAAACATCATTCCACTGGGTAGCAGATGGCCTTAAGGTAGAATATATCATCTATCCCAGGCATCAACTACTAGTGCCAAAAGTTATTTTAATCAATTGGATTTGGGGGATTTTTGAGTTTGAATGGTAGTTAGGTGAGGATTGAGACCTGTTATCTGAAAATGGAGTTGGTGAAAAGAATATGAAATATAGCAGGGGTGTAGGAGCTAGAATAATTCTGGGGGGATACAGCTTATTGTATACACAGGCCATAAAATAGCTTATACAGTATCTCACAAAAGTGAGTACACCCCTCATATTTTTGTAAATCTTTTCATGTGACAACACACTGAAGAAATGACCCTCTGCTACAATCTAAAGTAGTAAGTGTACAGCCTGTATAACAGTGTGAATTTACTGTCCCCTCAAAATAACTCAACACACAGCCACTAATGTCTAAACCATCTGCAACAAAAGTGAGTACACCCCTAAGTGGAAATGTCCAAATTGGGCCCAAAGTGTCAATATTTTGTGTGGCCACCATTATTTTCCAGCACTGCCTTAACCCTCATGGGCATGGAGTTCACCAGAGCTTCACATGTTGACACTGGAGTCCTCTTCCACTCCTCCATGATGACATCACAGAGCTGGTGGATGTTAGAGACCTTGCACTCCCCCACCTTCTCTTTGAGGATGCCCCCCAGATGCTCAATAGGGTTTAGGTCTGGAGACATCCTTGGCCAGACCATCACCTTTACCTTCAGCTTCTTTAGCAAGGCAGTGGTCATCTTGGAGGTGTGTTTGGGGTTGTCATCATGTTGGAATACTGCCCTGCGGCCAGTCTCCAAAGGGAGGGGATCATGCTCAGCTTCAGTATGTCACAGTACATGTTGGCATTCATGGTTCCCTCAATGAACTGTAGCTCCCTAGTGCCGGCAGCACTCATGCAGGCCCAGACCAAACATTTATATGCATATGACTATATGCGTATATATGTTTTCTATAATATTTTGTGTTGATTCCCCCTATATGCATTTACCTGCTGATGTCAGATGCTGCCTCCACTCTCTTTGCATCACTGTTTATGTTCAAACTAATGGTTTCATCTCATATCAGTTTTTTTGTGTTCTTTGTGCTTTATCCGTTCAGGGATTATTTCAACTACCTTTCTAAGTATATATGCATACTTTTGTTGGTGGGAGTGTCATGGTCTGGGCCTGCATAAGTGCTGTTGGCACTGGGGAGCTACAGTTCTGGGGAGCTACAACTCTACATAAGTTAGTGAAAAATCCTAAAGCCTTTTCCCTTGCAGAGATTCTGAGCCTGAAGCTGAGTAGTCTCCGCAGTAGTAAGGACCTCAATGCCACCTACTATTAATCCCTATGCCACAGAGATCCTGTAAGTACCTTTGTGGCATCTAAATTCAACCCTAAAGTTTGGAACCAATCAGAATGCACATACTGATATGGTCCATCAGTCTGGGCATTTTGATTAGATCAAACAATTTCTCCAAGCAAAAATGAACGGGGGCAAATCCGATACTCAATTGTTTTTGACTGAAATATGATTGATACATATTTCAGCCAATCACAAACCTTAACAAAAAAGTATTTAAGCTACAAATGCACAGCAAAAACCATTTGCATCTGTAAAGCTCCTCATAGCAAAACCTCTGTTAGTTCATTCTTTTTTTTTTTAGGAGGAGATTTTTAGGAGGAGGGTCAATTCTATAGCCCAGAAGATGAGGATTGCTGGCTTCTATGAAGAAAGAAGAGGACACAAACCTACAATCAAGTTGGATAGATAATTGTATCCAGGGCAGAAGGATGAGGACCAGTGCACCACTGACATCTCTGGATGGGCATAAGGGTAGGTAAGTATGGAATTTTGCTTCCATACAGAGTTAATTCTGTTTTTGTCGTCAGTAGTTTAATTTATTTATTGTTGTATTTATTAAAAGTGTGTTGTCGATTCATTTTGATCGTCATTTTTATGCCTCTACTGGTGGTCTGGATTACACATAGGATTGAGTTCGAAATCAGGTTGCGTAAGGGCTTACGCACAGTTACTAACTAGTGTGAAGACTTTGTGTCTCCGATTGGAATGGCTTGGAGGGAAATTTTCCAGTGACAGCCACACCAAACTTTTTCTAAGCACTAAAAAATATTATTATCTATCAATATATTAAACTAGAATATTGCCCGTCAAAAAATAACGGCAATGAAATTATAAGTGAGCTAAGGGTGTTTGGTGTATATAATGTGGCTGATGTAGCGTCGTTCGTTTTCTATGTCGTGCAAGTTTTTCGTAATATTCGTTTTCTATGTCATGAGAGTTTTTCGGAATATGCGTAGCTGTTTGGTGGGCTTTTTCGGAATATCCGTAGCTGTTTGGTGGTGTTTTGCGTGTTTATGGTAGTGTTTTGCGTGTTTAGGGACCTTTAGCCTCTTTTTCGTTTTGTTCTGCGGCCATTTTTTCTCTTGCTTAGGTGATTTTTGGGTCTCTAAAACTCCGAAATTTGTGGTTAAATGGAGGTGTAACTTCACTTGCAGAGGTCCTCGGTGCCCCCTCTTGCTGTGAGTAACCTTTTTATGTGTTTGTTGTTTGTATTTGTTGTGTTTGTAATGTTTTTGGTGTTGCGTGGGTTGCGTCCTTGTTTTCTAATCTCGTAGGTGTTTTTCTGCAAATACGTAGGTGTTTGGTGGTGTAGACTGCTGTAGCCTCGTTTTCGTTTTTTTCGGCGGCCATTTTTTCTCTCGCTTAGAGAATTTTTTTACTGTCTGAACTGCTTTAATTTCAGTTAAATTGAGGTGTAACTTTAGTTTTCGAGGTCCTGGATGCTCCCTCTTGCTGTAGGTAAGCTTTTTATGTATTTGTTGTGTGTATTTGTTGGATTTTTGATGTTTTGATGTGCGCGTGTTGCGGCCGATTTTTGCGAGGTCGTAATGGGTCGTAACGTGTCTCGTATTTTGTTTGCGCTACGACATAAAGTTTGCGAGGGTCACAGTTGCTGGCAAGGAGCGCCTTCGGCGAGGGCCTCAGATGCTGGCAAGGAGCGAGGGCCTCAGTTACTGGCAAGGAGCGCCTTCGGCGCTCCTTGCCAGCAACTGCGACCCTCGCTTCGCTCACAACTATATATGTGATTCATTGAATAAATGTAGACATGAAGCCCCACATCTAATAGAATATCTAGGGCAATACAAAAGGTAGAATAATTCTGGAGGTATCTGGCTTTGGGGAACTGTTCCAGGTCTAAGAGGGGTCTATATGTCTTTTTACCCTATGTGTTTTACCATTGTTTTTTAAATGTTCATTGTTATTTTATAGAAGTAGTTTCATCTAACCAGGGAGTATGATTGGTTAATACACTTATTTCTTATGTTATTTTTCATTTTCCCTTCAATAAGCATGGGTGGACTTTACTCCATAAATAAACATTTCCCTATTGCTTATCGGGAGAGAAGATGCTATGCTTGCTTGAAAAGTGGTAGGAGAACCTAAAGGGCAACAAGGCCAGGATAACATGACTATATGGAAATGTAAGTACTAAACACATAAATAACTTTTACATTCACTGGAATTTGAAACATATGTATTATGTATTATTTATTGAAAATTACTCTCAACTGATCTCTAAGTACAGTGGCATTTTAGTAAATAATTAGAAAAAAAAGACATGACAATCACATAGCTTGTAATCAAACACCAATTTAACGTGGGCCAGAGATTTTTATCAGACTGACAAAGATGGACAAAGTGAAGCAGCATATTCAAGATGGGGAAAAGGAGTGATTTTTCCCTCTCAAGATATTTATTTTAAATTACAGAGAACATGAAGGATTTTATGCTGATGTTTATTACTGGAATATTCACATTGCAGAGGCATTATGGTGTTCCTTTAAAACGCAAATATACTTTGATGAAAATATACTGTAGGAGAGTAAATAATTCTAGTAGGAACAGTTAGTAAATAATGGAAGACTAGCTACAAGTAGCTTCCAATCTACAGATTAGCTAGACCTTAGCCAGTGGAGATTTGAATGAATTCTTCATGTCTTATTTATATTCTACATGACCACTGTTCTTTATTCCTATCAGCTTTATATATACTTTTTACAATACAATTTGTGTTCTGAAACATAACAGATGCAACTGTTAAATTATTCATTGAAATTAAAAGCTTTCCCTCGTTGGGGTTTTTTTTTTCAGGTATTCAGCAGCCATATAAATTGTAGTGATTTTAAGTAGAAAGTAACATATGGTTCTTGTAGAAAAAATACATCCATTGACTTTAATGTTTACAACCTTTTAAGTGATGTGGAGGGAAACCTAGAGTCAGCATTCTTTGAAATGTTTTCCTTTCTGAAAATGCATTTTAACTTGTTTCACATCCTTTTTCTATAAAGTATCATAAGACCTTGCACCCATTCATTCCTGCTGACATCCAGTTGTGTTGATGCCTTTATTACCCAATCACATCCTCTTTTCACTGCATGTTACAGTATTCTAGATTTCCTAGAATTTCAGATGATGGCAGTGCACATAAATGACACCTACAGTAATATGAATCACACATAGACATTCCGTTGTAGCCATTAAATTGTCTTAAAATACATCCTATTAACTCACAATAGAATATCCCCTTTCCATAATACTATGTTGAAATATTTAGGATGGCATCGTTTTCCTGGTAAAGTTGGAACTTCCCCATATGTCAGTGTCAGTGACCCATAAACTGTCAGTCTCCTGTTTTTTATTTCTAAAAGTCCATAGGTATCATTTTTGTTCGATATAAAAGGACCACTTAAGTCACCTATGTCTAGATGCTCTTTTGAAGAACCTAAGGTAAGCATTTGCAAAATGCTATTACAAACACATATAATAGTTGTCAAGCTTTGCGAGGTGCGTCCGACTTAGGCAATGAGTGCCACAGGCGCTCATTGCTTGCGAGCCTCGCAAAGCGAGGCCAACCGTTAAAATACGAGATGCAGGACTTAGAAAAAAAAAGATACGAGACACACAAAAAATATGAGATTAGCGGCCAAACGACAAGAAGCAAAAAAACAGAAAAACACACTAAATACACCTAAAAAAAAATTACAAAAACATCACAGACAGCACGGGGCAGCAGCCGGGGTGTCTGTAAGTGAGGTGGAAAGCAAATTTAACTCGAGTTGGACGATTTTCGCAAATCGAAAATCGATTAAGCGAGGCATAAAAGGGGCGACAAAAGAAATGAAAATGAGGCTACACGACCCCGGACCGCGCAAAACACTGCAAAACGCATAGCACTTTACACTACGACTTACAAGATACACTATTACAAAAGACGGAAAATGCTCACAAGACGCGTACCACAGTTATAACATTACGAATATACAATGCCGCTTTACACAATAAACCAACAGCTTTACCTCGCGCACACAGCCTATTTAGAATGCACACTACAAACATTCATTACACTTTATAAGCAGGGCACCAACACTCAAAACTTGATATTCTATGCAGACGCAAAGTACAAACAGATTGTTAGCTCTTCAGGCTATTGCTCACTGCATATATCAATTATAAATAATTAAAGTATATTAATTAATTTAAGAAATCATTCATTATTACTTAACTACATATACATAGAAATATATATCTCTCTCAAAGGACCAAAAGTACATGACAGGAGAGGCTCGCAATGAGCGCCGAAGGTCCTCACAGTACAAAACAGTTTCGATTATGTGTCAAACAGCATTCCCATGGCTTCAAATTTTATTGTCCCGTCATTTTTGATGGGCAAGTCGCTAGTACATAAATATTTGTCACCTATGAGGGTTCTTTTTGATGTAGATATGGTTTTAGTGGTCTGTGCTTCTAGCTAAGCTTTTTTCCTGAGGATATGATTGGCTAGACAGATTTGTTTTGGTATTGGAAGTTGGAAGCAATACGTTTAGGAAACTGGGTACTGTTGTTGATAAATTCAGTTTTTGATTTTTATTAGGTTAAAAATTAGGGTGGAAAACATTTTCCTATGTATTGTGACAGAGTGAGATCAGGAATTTGACCCCCAAAGTGTCCCCACATTAACCACTTGCTGCAGAGGTCCATACAGAGCCCCATGAGCACTTAATTAATCCTGTCACGCATGGGGGCCAATACAGACCCCCATAAGCCTTTAATTAACCCTGTCACGCATGGGGGTCAATACAGACCCCCATACGCCCTTAATTAACACTGTCACTGATGGGGGTCAATACAGACTTCCATAAGCACTTAATTAAACCCTGTCACTCATGTGGGTCAATACAGATCCCCATAAGCCTTACATTAACCCCATCACTCATGGGGCTCTAAACAGAGCCACATGAGCACTTAATTAACCCTATAACTCATGGGTCTCTATACAGACACCCATGAGCCCTTAATTAACTCTATAACTCATGGGGCTCTATACAGAGCCACATGAGACTATAATTAACCCGCTCAGTCCAATAGGGGTCTATATAGACCCCTATAGGACACTATTAACCCCTAGGTTAACCCTACAAGTGCCATGAGGGTCCACCAGGACCCTCATGACAAAGTCTAAGCACTACACTACACTATTAACCCTAACTATATGTCATTAACCCCTTAACCCTAACTATACCCCAATAACCTATACTAAACCCTATCTAACCCTAACTGGGCCTATCTAACCCTTACTGGGCAAATATAACCCTAATTGGGTTAATTAAAACCTATCTGGACCTAATAACCCTAACTGGGCCTATTTAACCCCATCTAGCCCTATTTGATCCCATTACTTATGAGGGTCTATGCAGACCCCCATAAGCCTCTGTCTAACCCCATCCCTTATGGGGGTATATACAGACCCCCGTAAGCCTCTATTTAACCCAATCAGTCCCATAAGGTCTATGAAGACCCTCATAGGACAATTAGAAGCCTATTATTAACCCCATAAGTGCTATGAGGGTCCTCCAGGAGTACAAACACTACACTACACTATTCCCGCCCAACAAAATACAAAAAATGCCAAGGGGGTGAATACTTTTGCAAGACACTGTAGACCCCATAAGAGAATTGGGTTAGATGGAGGCTTATGGGGGTCTGTATAGACCCCATAAGGGATGTGGTTAGATGGAGGCTTATAGGGGTCAGTATAGACCCTCATAAGTGAGGATAGACCCTCATAAGCGATGGGATAAAATTGGGCTAGTTGGGGTTAAATAGGTCTAGTTAGGGTTATTAGGTCCAGATAGATTAGCACAGGCCCAAGTAGGGTTAGAATGGCCCAGTAAGGGTTAGATAAGCCCAGTTAGGGTTAGATAGGGTTTAGTATGGGTTAATGGGGTATAGTTAGGGATAATAGTGTAGTGTAGTGCTTAGACTTTGTTATGAGGGTCCTGGAGGACCCTCATGGCACATGTAGGTTAACCAAGGGTTTAATAGTGTCCTATAGGGGTCTATATAGATCCCTATTGGACTGAGGGGGTTAGTTATAGTCTCATTGGGCTCTGTATAGAGCCCCATGAGTTATAGGGTTAATGAAGGGCTTATGGGGTTCTGTATTGAACCCCATGAGTGATGTTTTTTTTTAGTCTCATGGGGCTCTGTGTAGAGCTCCATGAGTTATAGGGTTAATTAAGTGTTTATGGGGTTCTGTGTAGAGCCCCACGAGTTATAGGGTTAAAACATTTAGTGTCTCCTTCTCTGGCACCTCTTCTTCACCTGTCCCTCTGTCTGTTGGCATTCCCCAAGGTTCTGTCCTAGGCCCCCTCCTCTTCTCCATCTACACCTCCTCCCTTGGCACCCTTATAAAATCCTTTGGATTTCAGTATCATCTCTATGCAGATAATACTCAAATCTACCTCTCTGCACCCGATCTATCCCCCTCTCTTTTAGCTCAAGTTTCCAACTGCCTCTCTAGCATATCCTCCTGGATGTCCACCCGTCAACTCAAACTCAACATGTCTAAAACTGAACTTCTAATCTTTCCACCCTCTACTACAGCTTCCACACCTCAAATATCTCTAACTGTTGACAACACCATTATCCCCCCTACCTCCCAGGCCCGTTGTCTTGGGGTTCTACTGGATCCCGCCCTCTCTTTTATTCCTCACATCCAAGCAATAACAAAATCATGTCAGTTTCACCTAAAAAACATCTCCAAAATTCGTCATTATCTTACAGAAGACACAGCTAAAATTCTAATTCACTCTCTCATCATCTCTCGACTCGACTACTGCAATTCCCTCCTTGCTGGCCTCCCCATCTCTCGTCTGTCTCCCCTCCAATTCATAATGAACGCCTCCGCTAGACTCATCTTCAATACCAAACGATCAGTGTCTGCAGCCCCTCTCTGTCAATCACTCCACTGGCTTCCCATAGCTTCCCGAATCAAATTTAAAATCATGACCCTAACACATAAAGCCCTCAACAACAGTGCACCCCCTTATATCTCTGCTCTTGTTTCAAAATACTCTCCCAACCGGCCCCTTCGTTCTGCTAACGACCTTCTTCTTTCCTCCTCTCTCATCACCTCCTCTCACTCCCGTCTTCAAGACTTTTCTCGTGCTTCCCCATCCATTTGGAACTCCTTGCCCCGCTCCATTAGATTATCTTCCTGCCTCAAAACCTTTAAGAAATTATTAAAAACACACCTGTTTAAAAAATCTTATCATCTTCAGCCTTAACATGTACAACTGAACATTCCACAGCTTAATAACACTCACAACCACAATCTACAGTACAACACACAGACCCCTCCACTTTACTGAACCAATTGCTTTCAATTGTATTTGTCACCCTCTTGTATCACACCTAAACCCTTAGATTGTAAGTTTGCGAGTTTTCAATCTTGTGTCAGGCCTTGGAAACAAGCTCTATGTACATTTGATTTTATGCTCAAAAACAGGACCCTCCATTCTTTACAAGGTGTTTAATTTGTTTTCTGCTATGTACTCAACCCCTGTACAGCGCTACGGAATATGTTGGCGCGATATAAATAAAGATAATAATAATAATAATAATAATAATTAAGGGCTTATAAGGGTCTGTATTGACCCCCATGAGTGGTGGGGTTTATTTTAGTCTCATGAGGCTCTGTATAGATAACCATAAGTTATTGGGTTAAATAAGGCCTTTTGGGGGTCTGTATTGACCCCACATGAGTGACAGGGTTAATTAAGGGCTTATGGGGGTGTGTATTGACCCCATGAGTGATGGGGTTTATTTTAGTCTCATGGGGCTCAGTTTATTGCTACCTGAGAGGATTCATTTTAGGTGCCTGGGGGGTCACTTATAGTAACCCCCCCCCCCCCCCCCCCCGTGGCAGGGGTTAATATTTAAGGTCCTTTACGGTCCGCGAGACGAAAAATTTTAATTTTTTAATGCAGTGGGTCACGATCATAGAGGGGGGTTCAATTTAGGTGGCTAGGCCAGGACTGGCTAATGGTGTACTGCGGGCCCTTTAGGAAACCGCGGCGGGGAATTTGAATTTCTTTAATGCAGCGGGGTTCTGATCAATGCCTATTAAGGGCCCCCCACTGCAAGGGGTTAATGTGGGGGGGGGGGGCTGCGGGGATCCCTATGGACCCCTGCAGCAAGTGGTTAATGCGGATCACTTCGGAGGTCCTGATGGGGTCCTCCAGCAGAGAGGGGGGTTAATTTTAGGTGCTGGGAAGGTACTTGAAGTACCCCCCATGGCAGGGCTTGTATGTAGGGCTGCCACGGAGGACCCCGGCGGCAATTGATGTGGTGTGGGAGCCTGCGAGATCATCTCTCAGGCTGTCACTCCTCATGCACAGTTTCTCCGTGTTGACACAGATGGCCGTGCTGCGTAGCTCATACGTGGCCCCCAGCAGGGCTAATTTAATAGCGTAGTAACTTTTCAGAATTTGAAGCACGTAAGGTTTAAGTACCAACCTCGTATCTACGGCTGGAATTTAATAGGGCTCTTAAACTGCAATCCAGCTTCTCTGTTCATTATTCGATTTACTAAATCCGCCTTTTCCTTTGTATTACCTGGCTCATTACGACTGATTGGGAGTTGTACTGAATAAGGCATGTCATGGAACATGTAACTTGCATCTACTGTGAAAACCCAAGTTATCAGAATTTACTAAAATGTAACCCTGCTTTTAACTACCTGCAATGCTCATATTCATCATTGTATGTTACAACCCTGCATTAGCAGTATATTTTATATTTAAATAAAATAATATAACCAGTATTCATTCATTAATGTACAATCTACATTGCTATATTTTATATATAGCAGTGTACATTGTGAATTATTACGTGAATATTATTTTTATTTTTTTATTTAAATATAAAATATACTGCTAACAAGGGGTTGAAACTGATGCTGATATTCAGTATAATGTTTTAAACCCATATGGGGCCACAAAGAATTACCATAGGGGTCCTTATGAACCCCCATGTCACCTAACCTAATCCCATTACCATGACTGTCCCTGGTAATCTAATCTATAACTACTTTGAATTCTTACACTTGCTACATTTCTTTTTAGAAAATAGATCAGTACTAAACGATAGCATGTCTTTTAGTATAGTAATTGCACTGTGTTGGCTTTCAACTAAGCTGCCACTATTTCACTGCCCTATATTTCTAATATAAAACGACTTTTAGTATATATTAGCTTTTTTCATTGCAACTAAAGCCACTTCAAGTAAATGTGAGCGTTTACTGAATATCAACTAAAACCACTTCTAATAAATGCGAGATTTTCCGTGTTTTTGTTGTCTAGTCTTCTGAATTTATCCTTTCATAATAGACAAACATCTGAGCTCCATTAGTTAAATGGATTCTGCTTTTTTTCCATTATATTGTCTGGTCTTTTCTATTTGTTCCTTTCTTTCATACCCCCTGATTGTCATATCCATGACTTTTCTTTAGAGATGGGTTTGCTCTTATTTTACAGTTTTAGTCTAAATTACAGAACCGCTTCAGAGCTCTTATAAAAGGGCTCACTAAAGAATAGTTAGGAAAGACTTTATAAAAAATATAGCATGTATTAAACTTTTGCTATGCATCAAATCAATTAATTACTAATTTTCAATGATATCAGCATAAGCTCTAGATCTCTCTACCCACTGAATGAAATATTGTGTCTAGAGTGGAGCCACCCAGGCTAAATTGCCACATCATAACTGCAGTATGATAGCGGGTGGTGAGTAGAAAGTGTGTTTGTACATGGCTAGCAGCTCCATGCTACTAATGTGTGTTTCATAGAATAGTTTTAAATTTGTCACTTTGCCAAGGCAGGATCCACTCCAGCCACAATATTTCATTCTGCAGGCAGAGCGACTTGTGGTTGTTTCCCTATGATAATTCCTTACCACTAGTTGTGTACATTAGATATAATGATTTACAGAGTATTAACATGCATATGTATATATAATAATATGGGTAATATATTTATAAACCAAATTATGATGACTGTAAAACATATAATAATATAATATGGACTTGGATACAACTAGTATAAGGCTAGTATTAATAACAGTGGCGGCTGGTGACTTTTCAAGTTGGAGGGGCGACAGGGTGAAACATAGCCACGCCCCCCTTTTCAAACCACACCCATTTTTATAACTCCTCCCCTGACATCATAATGACCTTTATAAGCCCCGCCCAATGACCTTATGCTTGTAAAGCCCATTGAAATACATGATCTGCAATGCAGAAATGTCAAGAAGTAAAGTAACAATGTGTTAAATTCATTGGTATACAATATAGATTGAAAAAACTCATGTGACAAGACTACAGCAATATCATAATTGCACCTATACGTATTAACAGAAAAATTAAAGGAGTGACACCTACCATTAGTCGGCTCTTCTTCTCAGGGTATTCACGTTCATTAAGTTGACCAATGAGTAGAAACAAATCTGCAGCCACATAGGGTTTGCACCTGGGGTTGAAAGAAAACAAGCAAATCAATCATACCATTCAAGAACAAAACCATACTTAAAAAACATTAAACGACCAAGTGGAACCATATAGGCCCCAAACATACCTTAGAAGACCAAGTGTGACTATAGGCCCCAAACATACCTTAGAAGACCAAGTGTGACTATATAGGCCCCAAACATACCTTAGAAGACCAAGTGTGACTATATAAGCCCCAAACATACCTTAGAAGACCAAGTGTGACCATAGGCCCCAAACATACCTTAGAAGACCAAGTGGAACTATATAGGCCCCAAACATACCTTAGAAGACCAAGTGTGACCATATAGGCCTCAAACATACCTTAGAAGACCAAGTGTGACCATAGGCCCCAAACATACCTTAGAAGACCAAGTGTGACCATAGGCCCCAAACATACCTTAGAAGACCAAGTGTGACCATAGGCCCCAAACATACCTTAGAAGACCAAGTGGGACCATATAGGCCTCAAACATACCTTAGAAGACCAATCAGCACTGCATAGGCCCAAACCAGTGGATCTTGGGATTCAAGAAAACAACAACATTTCACTTCTGTTTAGACATCAATGTCAAACAAACACGTTGAATTAGCATATGGATAACCATATGAGCAGTAACGCCACGCCAAGGCTTCAACAATTGTTACTGACCATTCACACACCTTTCATAGCTCCTTCAATATGCACACCCACACACCATTCATACTTTACTTACCACTAGTTATTTTTGGTAGTGAGGTGGTGCCATTTCTGAGAACTTTACGTACCCTTGAAGGTGCCTCCAATTCCTTCAAACCAATGCTGATTTAACCGCTACAGGACCATGGTGCTTTTTAATTACTTTTTTGATCCTCTTCAATGTGGAGAAGCATCTTTCTGGTTCTTTAGTAGTCTTCGTTGTTGTAAGCAGGATTCCTTATAGCTTCACTCACTCTGTTAAATTATGTAGATTAAATTGATGCTAAAGTTGCTGCAGAGCAACAGCACTTGTACAGACATGGAATTCTTGCTTCCTGTACACAAGTGACAGCTACCCTTGGAAGTGCCTCCAATTCCTTCAAACCACGCCAAGGCTTCAACAATTGTTACTGACCATGCACACACCTTTCATAGCTCCTTCCATATGCACACCCACACACCGTTCATACTTTACTTACCACTAGTTATGTTTGGTAGTGTGAGGTGGTGCTGCTTAACGCAGTTTATCTTTGCACACCTTGGGGGTATGCATTCTTCTTTGCTTCAATCACTTGTATTTTAATTTTGCACGGCGATCTTTCAAAGAAGAAAACTTCTCAATGGTTTTTTCATTGAAGTCTGGGATCTCGGAAATCAGTTGCTTTTCCATTGAGAGCATCGCCAATGCATTCAACCGCTCCAGGGACATGGTGCTTCTTAAAAAGGTTTTTATCCTCTTCAATGTTGAGAAGCATCTTTCTGATTCTGCAGTAGTCATTGGTGTTGTAATCAGGATTCTTAATAATTTTACTGTCTCTGTGAAATCATTCTGCAGATTAAATTGATGGAAAAGTTTGTGCAGAGCAACAGCACTTGTACAGGTATGAAACTGTCTTCCCATACAGAAGTGACAGCTCAGTGCGTAATTGTTCCTTCTTCAGTATTGGATATGCTTGCACGGTGTCTTCCAGAGCTTGGGTTGGAAAGCAAGTGCCATGGGTTTTATACAAGTCACTTTGAACAAGTTTGGCACTGACTAGGTGATTTGAAAATGAAAAACGTTCTTTTGCATGAACCACCACTATGTCACATACCTCTCTTGAAAGTTGTCTCAAGGTTGAGATCTCCGCACTCCGTCTGTTGACTGTTAGATCGCTCGGCAAACTTGCTTCTATCTCTTCCACAGAATTACGGATTTTCTGGATGCTGGCGACAAAGTCTTCTGTGACTTTTTTGATATAAACAGTATCCGTGTCTCGCTTCTGAAGCTGACTATAGAGGATGTCAACATGTGGCATTATTAAATGAAATAATTTAAGGAAGTAAAGGAACTCCCTGTCTTCCAGCATTCCAATGAAACCTGCGGCTTCCCGTATAGATGTTGGATCAAAGTTTAGACATGCTTCAATTGTCTGGAAACACTCAAGTAGCGCATCTCTGTTCTCGTAGATTACGTTCACGGTCCTAACGTTGAAGTTCCATCGTGTCGGTGCACCTCTTGGAAGTCTTCTACCAACTACCTCATCCTGAACTCCAGTCCTTTTTGGAGAGCGTGAAAAAAAAGATGGTATGCCGCCTATGTTGGAAAAAAAAACTCGAACTCTTCCAATCCTTGAAACTGCTTTCTCCATTATTAGGTTCAGTTGGTGAGCATAGCAATGGACGTAGTGTGCGTTCGGGTACACGTCTTTTATTTTTCTTTGAACTCCTCCTTGATCTCCACGCATCACACTGGCACCATCGTAGCTTTGAGCTATGAGTTTCTTCTTGTCTTCTGGCTCTGGGAGAACAGTATTCAGTGTTTCCAGCACAACAGCAGCAATCGAGTCTGCATCTGTTGATTTCATTTCCGTGAAGCCATCAAATCTTTCCACCACTTGATGCTTCTTGTCAATGTAGCGATAGACTACAACGCACTGTGTCCTAGCGGAAATATTGGTTGTTTCATCCGCTTGGATTGCCACAAACTGGGCTTCTTTAAGCTCTTGGTGAATCACTTCCTTTATAACTTCATGCATGCAGTCCAGTAGCTCATTCTGCACGGTTTTGGAAGTGCCCTTAAACACAGTTGCAGTCTTCAAATGCTGTTCCATTGCACTATCGATACTGCCAACCAAATCCACCAGGCCTCGAAACACTCCTGGATTTAGCGATGTTTCACTCTCGTCGTGTCCTCTTAATGCCAGTTCAAAAGCGCCACAAAAGCGAACACAATCAATTATCTTCGAAAGGATGTACCGGTTCTTAGCCACTTCTTCGTTGTGTTTTTGAATGCTGACTTGGTATCCTTGGTCCAGTTGAACAGCAATGTTCGCCTGTCCAAGCATCTCAAACTTGATCCTGTTATCCAAGTGAGCTTTTGAACTTTTGTGTTTTGCCAATTTGTCAGCTAGATTTTTGGACGTCAGTCACTCCAGTTTTGGTCCAAGCAGCGTCACCACCAAATAGGATGCATGGGAAACAATATAAGGACTTCCTAGAAACGCTTCCAGAAAGCCAGTCGTTCTTCTTGTACCATTCAGTATTGAAATTACGGACATATTGCTTCCCTCTATCTCTTGCGATTTGCTGCAGATTTATCTCTGGTTGGTCAGCTCCTAACCGTTTTACTTCCACCTTCTCCTCATAGGTTAGGGTGGCGAAAGGCTTCACAAGTAGAGAGTCAATAGTATTCATTTCTGATATTGATACCAATAAAAGAAAGAGATCACGGTATATTAATTTATATTATGTCACAACATTACTTTAAAATAACAGTGTGTTGATTTCATTGGTATACATTACAGATTGCAAACCCTCATGTGACAAGACTACATCAACATCAAATTTGCACCTATACACATGGACAGAAAATTAAAGGCAATGATACTCACCAACAGTTGACTCTCCTTCTCAGGGTATTCACGTCCAGTAAGTCAACCAACGAGTCCAAACAAATCTGCTTTCACAGATAGTTTGCACCTGGGGGGTGATAGAAAACAACAAAAAAAACATAAGAAATCTCAAGACCCAAACCGTAACTTTTAAAACCTTAAAAGTCCAAGTGTGACCATATACTCACCAACAGTTGACTCTCCTTCTCGGGGTATTCACGTCCAGTAAGTCAACCAACGAGACCAAAGAAATCTGATTCCACAGATAGTTTGCACCTGGGAAGTTATAGAAAAAAAAAAAAAAACATTAGAACGTTTAAGACCCAAACCGTAACGTTTAAAACCTTAAAAGAGCAAGTGTGACCATATAGGCCCCAACCGCACCTTAAAAACTTTAAATAACAAATTGGGACCATATAGGCCCCAACCGCACCTTAAAAACCTTAAATAACCAATTTTGACCATATAGGCCCCAACCACACCTTAAAAACCTTAAATAACAAATTGGGACCATATAGGCCCCAACCGCACCTTAAAAACCTTAAATAACAAATTGGGACCATATAGGCCCCAACCGTACCTTAAAAACCTTAAATAACAAATTGGGACCATATAGGCCCCAACCGCACCTTAAAAACCTTAAATAACCAATTTTGACCATATAGGCCCCAACCGCACCTTAAAAACCTTAAATAACAAATTGGGACCATATAGGCCCCAACCGCACCTTAAAAACCTTAAATAACCAATTTTGACCATATAGGCCCCAACCGCACCTTAAAAACCTTAAATAACCAATTTTGACCATATAGGCCCCAACCGCACCTTAAAAACCTTAAATAACAAATTGGGACCATATAGGCCCCAACCGCACCTTAAAAACCTTAAATAACCAATTTTGACCATATAGGCCCCAACCGCACCTTAAAAACCTTAAATAACAAATTGGGACCATATAGGCCCCAACCGCACCTTAAAAACCTTAAATAACCAATTTTGACCATATAGGCCCCAACCGCACCTTAAAAACCTTAAATAACCAATTTTGACCATATAGGCCCCAACCGCACCTTAAAAACCTTAAATAACCAATTTTGACCATATAGGCCCCAACCGCACCTTAAAAACCTTAAATAACAAATTGGGACCATATAGGCCCCAACCGCACCTTAAAAACCTTAAATAACCAATTTTGACCATATAGGCCCAAAAAAAAAAATAATAATAATAATATATAAATATATATATATATATATATATATATATTGATAGATATATATATAAATATATATTGATAGATATATATAAAAATTGATATCAATATATCACAATAAATAAATATATATATATATATATATATATATATATATATATATATATATCAAATTGATATCAATATATCACAATAAATAAATATATATATATATATATATATATATATATATATATATATATATATATACCAAATTGATATATATATATATATATATATATATATTTATTTATTGTGATATATTGATATCAATTTTTATATATATATATATATATATATATATCAAATTGATATATATATATATATATATATATATATATTTATTTATTGTGATATATTGATATCAATTTTTATATATATATATATATATATATATATATCCAAATATATATATATATATACGCATAAAAAATACACATAAATATACATAAACATATACATACAACAATATATATTAATTGATATTTATTATTTGAATTATTGATGTTCTTTATTACTTGTTATATTATATTGTTCATGCATTTCTATTACACATTATTTGTTATACATATTACAGTGCTATTTTTTGGCTATACATGTTACAGGATATTATCCTGTAACACGTATATCACATAAAATAGCCCTGTAATATGTATAATACATACAGGGTCAAACAAGTTCACACTAACCTTTTTTACCCTTACAGGCTTCCATACCTGCTTGCTGATTTGCTAATTTTTTAAGGACTCTCATTGGTTGAAATCGATGTCAATCAAAAATTTCAGCCAATCAGAGTCCTTTAAAAATTAGTATATATAGCAGACCGTGGGAAAAAAACAATTAATCGCGGGAGGGGCTCCTTGTAGGAGGAGCTCTTTTAGTGTGTTGTTTTTTTTTTTTAGAGCGTCGTTTTTTTTTTGTGGAGGCCTCTTTCAATGGGCCAGAATGGATGGATGGACAATGGCTTCAATCAAGTTTGGATTATTTTGACCATTGGCTTCAATCAACATTGGATTATTTTTTTTTGACCATTGGCTTCAATCAACATGGATTATTTTATTTTGACCATTGGCTTCAATCAACATGGATTATTTTATTTGACCATTGGCTTCAATCAACATGGATTATTTTATTTGACCATTGGCTTCAATCAACATTGGATTATTTATTTTTCATGACTATATCCAGAGGACAGAAGGCCAACGCTGGAGGGGTCAATTTTACAGGTAAGTATGTGCTGTTGTTTATTTTATTTTTTATTAATGTTTGTTTAAAGCTGTTTATTTTTGTATAAAATGTGTTGTGTTACTAACTGTACTAACAATGTTTGCTTAGCTTACTGTTTAATTATAATAATAATGTTTTTACTGTATTTTTTTTTCCCTTCCCTTATTTTTATTTTATCTTTAGAAGTGACAGGCACATATACATGCCTGTTACTTCTAAAAATGGAATAAAAATAGGGGGGGGGGGGGTAGGTAGTTGGTTCATCCAGGGTGGGGTCGGTCACGGTCAGGCGCCCATCGGTCGCCCATAGGCCACGATCAGGGGTGGCACAGGCCTCATGGGGGTGAACATCCACCCCCATGTGGCCTGGTCAACCCCGCTCACTGCCCGAATACCCGGGGTAGCATAGGCCGCATCGGGGTGGTGGCGGTGCCGGTGGTGATCGGGCCTCGGGGGTGGCATAGGGCGGCAACATGGAGGTCATCAGGGGTGGCACAGGCCTCATCAAGGGGGTGATCCGATCACCCCCATGTGGGCCTGTGCCACCCCGCTCACCACCCGACTACCCCGATCCCGTGATCGGTGTAATCCGGCGTTGGCATGATGGCATAGCTAGGCTAGCATAGGGCAGGCCTGATCGGGGGTGGCACAGGCCACATGGGGGTGATGGCTGGGGTCGTCGGTGGTAGTTGGTGGGTGGCTGGGTAGGTGGCACTGGCAGGCCAGGCAGGCATAGTGGGGGACTGGGGGTAACTGGTCACCCCTAACTTTTATTAGGGGCTACTAGGGGTTTTGGTTTGGCCAGGGGCAGGGCAGGTGCCAGGCAGGTAGACTTACTGTGTTAGGCAGGCAGAGCAGATGTGAGTAGATTCAGCCAGGGAGGTCTCTCAGTCTCAGCGTGACCAGGGTCAGGAAACAGAAAGGGGGAAGGGACAGGCAACTGGTGGTTTTATTGACTGTATCAGTCAATCAAAATGATAACTCGAGGCCCTATTTGCTGGCGGGCGCTCAGGGCTAACGGTCTGGGTGGGTTTAGATTGATCACTTAGTAACTGGACAGCCTTCCATCATTGATTGGTCAATGATGGAAGACTGTCAGTTATTAATTGATACATTTATGACCGCCCATGCATATCGTCACTGTGATGGTGGGCGGCATGCATTAACGGTCAGGGGGCCAGGCCAGGACTCATTGAAGAGAGAGAAGAGTCTAAAGGTTAGTGTACACAGTGTATAACTATTGTAATTTGATCACACAGGGTGCAGGCAGGGGGCTATATAGATACACAGCATTAGTTAATGTAGCGCAAGGGTTATTTTAAAGTGACAGTGTCCCTTTACTAACTTTACTTCATTTTTAATACTATTTAGACTATTTAGACTTGAAATGATGATGTACACCTTATATTTATTTGTTTTTGGGTTATACTAATACATTGTTGTGTTTTTTTTATTGCAGGGTGAAGAAAATATTTGGGGGGGCGTTTGCCCTGACGCCCCAATGGACGGGCCGCCCCTGATTAATAAACTTAGTGTAATAAACGTATAATATTTTGCTGTGACAGAAATTGATCAAGTTGCATCCAACAAACTGGCTGATTTAAAAAAAAAAATCAATATACCAGCTATGTTACATAGTAACATAGGCCCTCATTCAATTGCAATTTGGCCAATTGAATAGGGCCCTAAATTGGCACATAACATATCTTTTTTAAAGAAGTTTTTAGTTAGTAAGCATCTATCCAAAAGCAATGTTTTCACTAACTAAAAACTTCTTTAAAAAAAATATGCTATGTGCTTATTTAGGGTCCTCTTCAATTGCCCAAATCGCAATTGAATGAGGGCCATAGTAAGGCCCTCATTCAATTGCAATTTGGCCAATTGAATACAGCCCTAAATAAGCACATAACATATATTTTTTAAAGAGGTTTTTAGTTAGTAAGCATCTATCCAAAAGCAAGGTTTTCACTAACTAAAAACTTCTTTAAAAAAATATGCTATGTGCTTATTTAGGGTCCTATTCAATTGGCCAAATCGCAATTGAATGAGGGCCTAAGTCTGCAAGTTTCAATCTTGCACGGTACTTTGGGAAAGCACTTTGGACACTGGATTCTAAGCTCAAAGGCAGGGCCCTCCACTTTTGCAATGTGTTAATATTGTTTTTCCTTGAAAACAATCCATGTATAGCATTACAGAACTAAACAATAACATATATAGTTGTGAGTAGACGAGCCAGCCAGAGCCGTTGCCCACGCTTCGGGCTTCCGAAGGCGCTCCTTGCCAGCAACTGCGACCCTCGCAAACTTTACGTTCGAATGCAAACAACACGAAACAGCAACTGCGACCCTCGCAAACTTTACCTCGCAACACAAACAACATACGACACACGTTACCACTCATTACGACCTCGCAAAAATCGCCCGCAACCCGCGAACATGAACAAATTCCAAAAACAATAAATACACACAGCACGTACATAAAAAACTTACCTACAGCAAGAGAAAGCATCCAGGACCTCAAAAAACAACTTACACCTTCATTTCACTAAAAATAAAAGAGTTTAGACACTCGAAAATTCTCTAAGCGAGAGAAAAAATGGCCGCCGAACAAAACGAAAACGAGGCTACACCGCTCTAAACACGCAAAACACCACAAGAAACTCGCTAAACACCACAAAAGACCTAAGGATATTCCGCTAAGACGCACACCACACATTACCCGCCATTTTACGCCAATGCGAAGTACACAACTACGCTAACGGTTTGGTCTCGCGCACGCACACTATTACACTGCACACATTCATGACGCTTACACACAGCAGCTCCACACCACTAATGCTGCAGCAACATGAAAACAGATTGTCAGCTCTTCAACACAATGCTTCAAAATAGGTAAAGTATATTCATTTATTAATGTATTATATATTTCATTATCATACACCAAACACTATTAGCTCGCTTACAATTTCATTGCCGTCATTTCTTGACGGGCAATTCGCTAGTAATAATAATAATAATTAGGGTTGAAAAAAAGACGTTTAGTACATCAAGTTCAACCTTTTTAGATCTCCTTTGCAATATGCGGAAATTGAAACATTGCCAATTGTCTCAAAAGCTAAAAAAAATAAAATTCCTTCCTGACCCCAGATACTGGCGATCAGATTCCTCCCTTGATCAATACGCCCTCTCTAATTATACACGCTAACCTTGAATCCCCTTTTTATAAAAAAATATATCCAGTCCCTTTTTAAAGTTATCTGTCGAATCTGCTGTCACCACCTCCTTTGGTAGAAAATTCCACAGATTAACCATCCTTACTGTGAAGAACCCTTTTCTTTAAGGTGAAATATTTTTACATCTAACCTCAAAGGATGTCCTCTTGTCTTGTCTTAAGCGAGAGAAAAAATGGCCAACAAAAAAAAACAAAAACGAAGCTACACGACCCCTAAAGATGCAAAATACCGCAAAGCAAATACGGTCTTTTTTAAAAAAAACTGTACGACATACAACATACACCATTAGCAAGTACGCTAAATCATACAAACCCACCTACCACATACACATTCACCGCCATTTTACAACACTAACTTACAAAATGCAGAAGTACCCAGCTACACAAACGGCTTCCCCTCGCGCACGCAGCCTATTTACACTACACACTGCACACATTGCTGACACTTAGACATCAGCTCAACAACAGTGCAAATCTACATTATATGCTGCAGAAACATCAAGCACATTCCTTGCAGCATATATTAATTACAAGCAGGTAAAGTATGTGATTTCATTAATTAATTAATTAGCATAAAAAAATATATACACAAAACAAAAACAAATTAACACCACACCGCAAACAACCACAAACACCTTCACCGCGCTACCCACAAGGAGCGCCAATGCTGCTCATAGGACACAAACTACACCAGGGGAGAGCCTTGCAATAAGCGACAAAACCAGATCACTGCGGACCCTACAATAAGCGCAAAAGCGCCTATGATAACAAAAAATACACCAACCCAGAGGCTCGCAATGAGCGCCTTCGCTGCTCATTGCGGGCCACGCAATGAGCGCCAAAGGTGCTCAGCGCCATGCTTGCAATGAGCGCACAAGGATCTCACACTACCAAAACACTTACTCTCTGTGGCAAACAGCATTACCTGCCTTAAAATTTTATTGCCGTCATTTTTTGACGGGCAAGTCGCTAGTATAGAATATTGTGCTCTTTCACACCATGAAGAGCACTTATAGTGAGGTAAATGGCCTTTTAATTCCATGTATAAATGCTTACTCTTTTTCCCATTTGATAACTATACTTTTTTATGCTTATACCCTTTTATGTCTTTCCATGAAGTTCCATAATAGCCTTTGTCCTAATAATTAATTATTTCCCAAATACTCTTGATTATATGTACACGATGATACATATTTTACTTTAGCCATACATCGCCTCGTCACCCTGTGTTTACTGTGTTTTTAATGAAATAGGTTATTTTATTACTATTAGTTGGTGTTCTGATCCCAAACATGTTTGATACTTTGTAGGGGGGAGTCTAAAATTACTGTGGTGTGAGTTTGATGAGATTGCTTTTTTGTGGTGAGTTTGCTAACACTCTTTTCTATTATTGTCTATTTTTCTCTCCCACCTCCCATGATAAAACCATAGTCTATATTAGATTTTCTTTCAGCCAGTTGTCACTATAGGCTCAGTGTGCAGTTCTGATTGGCCGTCAACTATAATAATTTACAACCTGTCTGCGTAGTGTGTTCTGCGGGGGTGACAGCTTTGTCAATACATTTGGAGTATGAGTACATGAGCAGTATCATTTAACCGCCGCTCACTCCGCCATTACTGGACACATCGGTGGGAGACTCCAGGTGAGACTGTGCAGAGAGAGACAGAAGAGAGAGAGAGAGAGACAAATACAGGGCGGAGAGAAAGAGAGACACGCACACACAGGACAGAGAGAGACATACACACCGGAGAGAGAGGCACACAGAACAGTGAAAGAGACACAGAGGACAGAGAGAGAGAAAAAGAGGGAGAGAAATTGAATAGAGAGCACAGAGATAGCGCACTGAGAGAGCGCACTGAGTGATAAAGAGTGCACAGAGTGAGAGCATGCACAGAGTGAGAGAGAGAGCGCACAGAGTGACAGAGAAAGAGAGTGCACAGAGAGAGAAAGAGAGAGCGCAAGTGCACAGAGAGAGTGCACAGAGAGAGAGTGCCCAGAGATCGAACGCACAGAGACAGCACAGAGACAGACAGCATAAAGATAGACAACATACAGAGAGACAGCACACAGAGAGACAGCATAGTTGTCACATAGCACAGAGAGAGACCACAAAGAGAGACAGCACAAAGAGAGACAGCATAGACAATTCACAATAACATTATATGACTATAAGTTACTAGTATAAAATAGTTACTGCCCATTCCTATCTATGCTTGCTATATGAGTTAAAATAATGATACCACCTTAATGGAAAATTCCACATGCAACATATGGCTTCCAGGCCACATATTCCACTATTTTCTTCCTATCAGTTTTGCAATACATTGCTAGTCTTTTTTGGTGTTTGAATAAGAAACATAAATTTGCAAGATGTTTTAGCATAAACTGGAAAACATTTAGAAAATTGCAAACTGATACAAATCTACATTTGCATTTTCTTGAGTCACAAACTATTACCGAGTAATAAACCGTTGTCATTGGGAGGGTTAACTGGATTCCACAATTATGAAATCACCATGGCAACCAAAAGATTTTGCATTTACAAAAAAATAACATCTATTTTTACTAAATAATTACCATTATGGGTTTTGATGGATGATGCTAGAGAATTGGCATATTGCTTATAAGGTCTGAATAAGTAAAATAAATGGTTACATTTCATGTTATAGATGCAATAATAGAATTTTGGGAGGCTGACATGTCTTTCAGAGAGTGGGGTTAACTGTATATATTGCAGATGCTTATTTTTAATTGTATTAATAGCAGATTACACGCCTCATTATCAATCATGTTCAGGCAAGACCAATAACCACAGTGTTATCAGCTAGGGACCACTGTAGAGTATATATATATATATTATAGACACACTGAAGACCTTGTATATTCTATAGTGTAGTTTTTCTTGAACCACGATGGTCCTTTAACATTCTTAATTTATATATATTCTGTAAATTCTAAGACATACAGAAAATACAATAAATAAGGCATTACATGAAAGAGTTCTGGTGCCAACTAAGATGCATTATGGAAAGTGGTAGAGTCAGCAGGCTTTACCCACTGGAAGTAGCTGTATGTTATGGAGTATGAACCAGCTAGTCATAGTAGTGGGGTGTGCTTGTTTTAGGGCCATGTAATTCGCTTCCTTGAAAATATGTTTTTAATGAACATTTGAAGCAATGAAAATTTGGAGACAAACTAACAGAGCAAAAAAAATCCACGAAGAAGGTGCCAAGTCAAGGTCCAAAACCCATATTGTTTTATTTATACAGACACAAATACTTTAATATAAATAAATATACATTTATATAGTGAATGGGACTTATGAAATGAGCAACATGTACCTGATACTTTTGTTAAGCATTTTGAAGCTCAGTTGAGACATACAGTATGGAAAAAAAATGGCATGATGGTCTGGAAGAAAGGGAACTAGGGTTCTGGTTTCAACCTAGGCCTATCCAACTGACCACCCCCTGTTTAGAGTGTGACATGCTTTTATTAGCTGGAATCACTATATTACCTATAATTATTTTTAGTGTTTTATAATACTGTTCAAATGCACCAAGTTTCCAATCTTGGGATTGTTCTAGATTATGATCTTACACTAAAACATCAAGTATCAGCCATGATTAAATATTTACCATTATATTTGAAGAACATAGCCTAGATCAAGCACCTAATACCCCAAAGACCTCCATCGAACAGTTCATGCTTCTTTTAATGTCATATTTTAAAAAGGAAATGGGAAGATAAACTAAAAAAGCTAAATAATTCCATAGAGTAGGTGAAGCTTGAAAACAAAATCGTGTACATAGGAGTGAGAGTAAGTAACAAGAATTTAGAAGAGATGCAGGTCTATATAAATAAAAATTGGGAAAATATTTAGGCATAGATGTAAAGAATCAAGGATGCATTGTTATTAGGAAATGTATATGTTAATGTTTAGATATTAAACTTAATTCTGGAACCAAATGAGAGTCAGTGGAGTGATTGACAGAGACATGCTGTTGATAAGGAGTGTTGAGGAGTGCTGAGTAAGATAGATTACAGAGACAAACAATTGGTGCAGACACCAATATTGAGTAAATTACAATAGTTGAGTCTAGATAAGATAGATATGTTGCGAGAGTGAGTGGATTAGAATTGTTCTTGTATATTGAAAGAGAATGTTGTACAATTATTTATTTTTTTAAAACACAACTTAATTACAAATTACTGTAATAATGTTTTATAGTTGGGTTATTAATAATATCATTAAATTAAGCTTGAACATATATATTGAGAAAAAATATTGGACCTTGTGGGTTTTCTTTTCGCCATGCGTGTGCACGTTCGGCCAGGCGGTTATGCATGCGCGCGTGACAGGGGCATCTAGTGGCAGGAAAGTATAATGCAGGGAACTGACAACCTAGGGACTGTGTCTGGAGAGTGCAGCTGTGTGTGGTTGGATTAATGAGGTAAGTCGTGGAAATGGGGGTCTGTATGACAGTGTGTTAGGTGGATTGAGGGGTCTGTATGACAGGGACAGTGACAGTTGGAATGGGGTGACTGCATGACAGGTATGGTGTGACAAGTGGAATGGGGATCAGTTGACAGAGACAATGTGACAGGCTGAATGGGGGGTCTGTATGACAGGGACAGTGTGACAGGCTGAATGGGGGGTCTGTATGACAGGGACAGTGTGACATGCTGAATGGGGGGTCTGTATGACAGGGACAGTGTGACAGGAGGAATGGGGGGTCTGTATGACAGGGACAGTGTGACAGGAGGAATGGGGGGTCTGTATGACAGGGACAGTGTGACAGGCTGAATGGCGGGTCTGTATGACAGGGACAGTGTGACAGGCAAAATAGGGGGTCTGTAGGACAGAGATGGGGTGACAGGTGGAATAGGGCGTCTCTATGACAGGGACAGTGTGACAGGAGGAATGGGGGGTCTGTATGGCAAATACTATCTCTTCCTATAATGAGCTGTAGGTACGAGGGTGGTGAGGGGGGGGTTGTGTGGCCCTGGGGGGTGGGGGTGTATGTGATCATAATGGGTGGTGGGGGGGCGATTGGGTGGCCATGGGGGGTGGGGGTGTAAGAGATCAAAATGGGTGGTGGTAGGGGGTTTGAGTAGCCCTGGGGGGTGGGGTGTAGGAGATCATAATGGGGGTGCTGGAGGGGCCTCAAAAAACCCTGCACCCCTATTATGATCTCCTACAGGAGGAGGAGGGGAGACCCACAGGGAAGGAATGGCAAGACACAGAAAAGAGGGGGGAGACACAGAGGAGGGGGGAGACACAGGGGAGTGAGGGGAGGGGGGAGAGACACAAAGGAGTGAGAGGAGGGGGGAAAGACACAGGGCAGTGAGAGGAGGGGGGAGAGAATAAGGGGAGTCAGAGGAGGGGGAAGAGACACGGGGAGGAGGGGGAACACACAAGCGAGGGAAAGGAGGGGGGAGAGACACAGGGGAGGGAGAAGAGGGGGAAGAGACATACAGTAAGCTTGCTTCTATTAGTTATAAGAAATTCACTTTGCAGATCACCTACACACTACCCCTTACAACATCACCAGATTGTTTCTAAAGGAGGTCTCTCATTGGCATCATTGCAATGTGTATCTGCTATACCACTTGCTATACATTGATTCCTGTTTTGTAGTGCAGTTACATATTGTGCAGTGTTGCAGAGTCTTTGGTGAAGAAATATACACTTAATTTGAAATATAGTTTTGAAAAAAAAATGTATTAATACATACTGTCTCTTTCATAGACTAATATCATTGTTCTATCTTTTACTTATGAAATCTAAACATTTATAATATGAAGGTATCTAAATAAATGAGAAGCATTGGACAATATGTAAAGTCAAACCTTTTGTGAGTGTACAATGTAACAATTTAAAGGATTAGTTTTCTCTGGTTATAAAATCCTTAGTCCAACAGATTAATTTGTACTGTGCATTTTAAGCCAATGTTATTACTAAATCATTCACATAAGAATAAAAGTAAGCATTTAGATCTACATAATTGAAATCTTCAATGCGTTGTCCCTTGGGTGAGTCTGAAAGAACATTATGAGGAGTAAAATAAAAATCAATTAAAATTAAATACTTCATAACAAAATGGTTATTATAAGACATGATGGGTGGTTAAAATGTATTTCTGTGAATGCAATCAATCTTGGCTCATAAGTTCAAGTTCACAAGATACAATTAATATTTCATATCTTGCAGGAACAACACAGACTTCCCCCTTGTCTATGTGCTCTTCCAAAATGATGCAATTTCTGCACTGTTGCACTAAGCAATATGATCCACATTCAAATGTAAGTTACTGTAGCCCGTAATGGGGCACCTACGTTAATTTGATATTCAATTGGCGTTTTTTTGCAACCCACAAATGGTCTACGTGTTACGGGCTTGAAAGCCTTGTGGTTGTTACAATTGGAACTTAAAACCATCTAATCCTTTGATCTTTCATGTCCGCAAGAGTTACAATCGCTAAAATCACAAATCACTATTCAATTGCTACAATTCCTCAAAGCCGCAAATGCAGTCAAGCCCGCAAATGGCAAATGGCGGCCAGAATCTTACCGGTTCCAAATTGGACCCACAAAGGGTTCACAGACTAGTTTGTAACACTGCAAAAGACAATAAACCCCCACCAGTGGACAGTGGAAATATGGGGAAAGCAATGGAAGGCATTAGAACTAATTGCACAACTCCCAATTAACAAATAGCCCTTAAAAATGTTTTATTTTTTTAAATGGTCATGCATATGCCAATATGAAAATTCATGCTGCAAGATGCTGAAAGCAATTAAAGAGACACTACCTTTCATGTGGACCCTAAAATTACAAAGATCATCTTATATACATCTCACTCATCACATCTACATTGGGAAAACAAATAGTGGCCAAATTACACTGCCACATGGCATATATCAAGTACCAGGGGAACATTTTATTTATGGTTGTTCAGTCTCTCTGTTGTGTCTGACTCTCTGTGACCCTAAGGACTGCAACACACTTACTTATGTCTCTGTCTATGCTTATCCACAAGGTTTGCATGGAAAACATATTGGAGTGGGTTGCCAGTTCCTTCCCAAGTGGACTGTGATTTACCTGGCCTCTCTGCTATGACCTGCCCACCCAGAGTGGCCCTACATGGTATAGCACACAGCTTCATTGAGGTATACAAGCTCCCTCACCATTACAAGTTAGCAATCCACAAAGGGACCATGGGAACATAAGGCACAGTAATCTACTCTAACCCATCAGGAAGGGCCGCAAACACACATGGAAGCTGTGCAGAGGAACGTGGAGCAACAGCCAACTCACCTCCATCAGGGGTAATCTCTGCTACACCCATCCTGAAAAGTCCCACGCCATTGCTTGTGTCCATGTGACAAGATGTATACCCATTATCATTTAGTGGCATCCCACTAACAGCCTTATTAAATTGTGAATCTGCAAATTTAAAAGGGCTCTATTTAAGCACATAGCATAGCACATACATCACATTTTTGTCACATTCCTATACCAGTAAGCTAATGAGCCCTAGTTACTATGCGATAGGTTAATACATATCATAATAATAACAATGATATAATAATAAGGGGTTAATACACATGCAAGTCTGATTTTTGATTCTGTGGATTATCAACATTCTCCTGAAGGCCTGATAACAATATAACAGGTGATAATGTCAATTGATTGATAGCAAAACACTTACAGCCTTATTAAATTGCGATTCAGCAAATTGAAAAGGGCTCTATTTAGGCACATAGCATATTTTTTTACAGAAGTTTTTAGTTAGTGAAGATCTTGCTTTTGGATAGAAGTTCACTAACTAAAAACTTCTGTAAAAAAATATGCTGTGTGCTTAAATAGAGCCCTTTGAAAGTTGCTGAAGATTCCACACATTCCTTCACGGACCCGAATTGTACCTAAAACAAAACAACACAAAAACATAACACCTGTAAAATAAGCAGTGGCTGGGCTGCCGGTGTGCAGGGGAGGCCCCCGGTTGGAAGAGGTGGGACTGGGGACCAGAGTGCATCGCATGGCATCTGCAGTCACTTGCTGGATTGCACTCTGGTCTGCCCCCATCCTGAGCAGCCCGTCAAGTATGATTTTGTCATTAGGTGGTGCCTCTCCTTCCTATTGTGCCTGGCCAGGGTATGCATGACCTCCAGGCTATGCTGACCTGTATCCCCTCAATAAACTACAGTTGCTGGTGCATGATGGCCAGCATCTCCGCCTACACAGCCTGGCTTGGTGTTGATGGTGGGGATGGAGGTACGTGGGCATTGCTGGGTGAGGAGGTGATGGTGTTGGTAGTGGCCCAGTGGGAAGGGTCTGGGGCCTGGTTGGAGCCTTCACCATGCGGGTGGTGGTGTTGCTGGGTCTGGTGGTGGTGGCCAGTCTGCTGCACTGGTGAGGGGAGGAGGAGATGGGGTCAAGCCACGCTGGTAGAAGGGCCCTGGCGATATGCTCAGTCTCTGTAGGAGGGGGACAGTGGGGTCAAATGTCGCTGGTGTGGCTGATGGTGCAGCTGGTGACCCAAATTACATCTTCCTCCTCCTCCGAACCAGGGCCCTCGGCTCTGCTTCTTTCCTCCTCCCCCTGTGCTGGTTCCCTCTGGGCGGGGGCTAACTCGCCAACATCCTGCTGCGATGGAGCCGACACCCCCACCTCTGGCTCACCACTGGACCCAGATTTCCTTGATGCTGAAAGAGAGAAAAAAGTTATATGTTATTAGTATGATGAATAATACATTGTTTTGTGTTCATTCCTAACTACCTGACATCTAGCCTTGAACCTGGATGATTCTCTTAATTGCAACTATGAGTAGCTATCATTTGCTAGATGTGATCTATTCTTAGGTTCTTAATCTTGATTGTTCTTGGCTCCTAACGCTATCTTGATTCCGGCTGTGGTCTGTATCTGCATACGCTGCAGTTGACACACCCAAACATGGACTTTGTATTGGTTGATTACTGTTGTTGTGCCCATGAATGACAGGGATTTATCAGCTTCATGGCTTTAATGATGCATCCATCTATCCCTTGTTAATTCCATAGAGCTGACATGTCAGTGTGTTGGTTATCATGTACATGTGTAGTGTGTGTGATGTACATGTGGTGGCATGTTGGTGTATGTAATATTTACCTTGAATGGAGGCTGGATCCTGCTAGGCCACCAGGCATGAAGCTCCAGCAGCTAACACCTAGCTCAGAAGGACCTTGGCCACCCTCTCCCACTCATTGTATGGCACAGTCACTTTTGGGCCACCACTTGGGCTGCAGCTTAACTGGCCTCCTTGGCCATCATCCTCCTCACCTTGGCCCTGATGTTGTCAAACCTGTGCTTCACGGACCTTACATCCCGTTCCGATGTTCCCACTGTTGTTACTGCGGCCGCTACCTCCATCAATGCCTGGGTCCTAGGGCCGGGCCTAACTTCCCTCCCCCCGCAAGGATAACGGGGTGTCCATAGAGGCACCAAGAAGGACCACATTCTCCTGGTGCGAGTAGTGCAAGGACCTGTGCTTGCCTTTAGCCTCTTGTCCTCCCGACTGTGGACCGGGTTCCTTAGCTCCCTCATCTGCCCCTTAGGCCTGTCCCTCCCCCGAACTACCACCCCCCTGGGATCAGCCCATCTGTCCCTGTACTAGATGTGCCTATCTCTAGGGGCATCCTGCCAGCACCCACCTCCTCTACTCCACTATCCTCCTCTCCTCCGCTCTCCACCTGCTTTACTCCACCACTCTCCTCTCAGCTACTCTCCTCCTCCTCCTCAACTCCTCCAGCACTCCTCACCTCCTCCACCTCCTTCTCCTCTCCTCAACTCCTCCACCTCCCCTCCGCCAATCCTCACCTCCTCCACCTCCTCCTCCTCTGCCACACCTCACCTCCTCCACCACCTTCTCCTCCACCACTCCCCAGGGCCACCTCTCTCTCCTCCTCACCTCTCCTCTTCTCCTTCTTCCCGCCTCTCCACTCCTTTTCCCTCCTCTCTCCTCCATCCATTTCAATCCCAAAAAGAATAAAAAGATAAATAAAAACAAGTGTTACTTCATATGTATGATGGGAAAACAAATGTGTGTTTTATATATAATAATTAACCGTTGGGGGATGGGTGGGGGTGTTTAGAGTGACCTAGCTCTATGTGTATCTATGTGTGTTATTTAATTAATCTGTATTTGTATTATGTGTAATCTGTAAATATGTGTAATCAAAGATTAAATGTAAAATCCTAATTAGATGAATATAAAAGAAAATCACCTACTCTCTCACTATAAATGCTCAAACCACCAACTCCGGGACCTGTGTGCTACTTCGTCAGAATCTACAACACAGTCAATGCCTGGGCGGGTGGAACTCAACTTTACAACCTCTCTCTGTTAATTATCTTGAGCTAGACCGCTTTCTATTGGCTGAGAGGCCTGCATCACACTCCGTAATACTGTGATTGAATTGTAACTGCGGAATGCTTTTTTTCCAGCCCATTAACAGCTTGCGGTCATGGGAGGGGTTTATGGTCTTGTTGCTCTGGGCCATAACTTGCGGCCTTGTTCAATTGAATAGCACTGTAATTGTAGCAGAGTTCAAGACCGCAGCAAGCCCGCAGACATACAGCCTGTGTAACACGAGATGCAGCCTTGCAATTGAATGTGGCTCTATATATTTTATATGACCAGTTAAAAAAGTCTTCCAACATGAGTTACGTTTTTTGAAAACCTAAAGTTTTTTTCCTTCAAGTGAGCAAAGTTACAATGTATTACTAAAGGTTAACAGCAGGGGTAGTCATTTTTGTACAAAATTCACCAAAGTCCAAAGTTTTTATTAAAACGTAGCAAAGGTCCAAATCCATATTGTATTATTTATACCAACACAAATAATTTAATATAATGGCATTCAGAAGGGCACAGGAAATACATTTAAATGGTGAATGGGAATTATGAAATGAGCAGAATGTAACTGATGTAAATTTAAAAATGCTATGAAAGTCCAAAGAAAGGGGCCTAAGGTTCTGGTTTCAACCTTGGTTTGCCTATTGACCACCCCCTCTTTATTAAAATGCATCACTGTATTATCTACAAATATTTTTAATGTCTCAGAATAATATTCAAATGTACCTCTGAGCAGGTTTCCGATCTTGGGATTGTTGTAGATTTTGATCTTGTACTAAAACATCAGGTGTCAGCCATGATTAAATATTCTACCTTCCATCAGAAGAACCTATCCAGGATAAATCCCCTGGCACCCCAAATGGCCAACATATACCAGTTCATGCTTCTTATAACATTACTATCATGCTGAGACCTTAAAAAAGTAACCTCAGTCCTATCGCACACCTGTCCTCTGTGCTCTACATTAGCTACTCATGAATAAAACACATTTGTTTCAAATTTTGCCTGCTGACAAACCTACCCACCTGACTGATGGAGATCCTCACTCTGTATGTTCCAGCTTGAGATCTGCAGTTGAAGATCTACTCACCATCCCCAGAATCTCTTTACCTACCTCTGAGTCTTCAGATTTCATATATGAAGCATAAGAATTTTGGAGGTCTCATTCACAACCAAACCTGGATTCTTCATCCATGACTTTTTAATAAAAAAAATAAATTTGTAATTGTATCCACTCATAATATTGATTACATTTTTGTGTGTCTTTTGGATTTTGTTTTTATTTGAGATTAATAAATGTTCTATTTTAGAAAAAAATCTTATTGGGGCATTCAATTGTATAAGCCCTAACAGTGCATGCTTATTGATTCTTCATCAGCCAGTTTCCTTGATAATAATAATAAAAAAAAAAAGACAAAAGCCATTTCTGTTGGCCCAGGGTTTCATTATAACTCACTCTCTATGTTTTCCTTTCAGATGATTTGGGTCCCTTAAGGGAGAGAAACACTATATCAATTATTTATGATTATTATTTTATTTTTATCTTTTCTTTTTTCAGTATTCATTATACATTGACTGCTACATTGCATGATTGTAGTCTGTTATGGCTTTATTGACATCATGTATACCTTTTTCTAAATTTCCATATTATACATTATTTATAATAATATTAAATATTATTAGATTAAACAAATTGTAATTTAATTATCCACCGCTAATGGTTGTTGAACATTTTCTAAATTCCTCTAAATTCTGCCCAATGAGCATTCATCTATTTAATGGTGTGAAAAGCAGCCATTCTTTGTTGGGGAACAATTTGACTTGCAATTTGTTCTTTCAAGCTGTGATCAATAAAGCTCTGTAAATTGCCAATATGTTATGCTGACAAATAGTTATGAATGTGCAAACAAAGTGGAAGAGACAAATGAGATAGTGTCACTGAGAAGTAATGGAATAATGAGGATTGTTTAGTAAGATGTTCAACAAACACACTACAATCATAATTTCATTACAGCTGACAATGCTGGGGCAAGCAGTGATTACGAGGTGGTAATTTCATCACAAGACTGTGAGAATGTAATTGAACTTGAATTGTAGACTAAGTTTTATGGTGTGCAGTTTCCAGTGTATAATTAACACATTAGCAACATAGTTTTTTCAGCCACTGAACTGGGTAAATTGGATAAAGAGCAAAAGGCATAATTCCGTATTTATAGAGCAGGCACTGTATCAATACAATGTGTGTTGTTTTATTAAGGGTAGTAGCACTCATGATTGATTTGTTTGGAACAGCCAGGTAAGATGCGGTTTTTGACTGCATATAATTGTGTTGTTAATGATAAATTTCCAAGTTGTGGGAGGGGCCCCCTCCTACCATTCATAAGCACTTCTGGCCACGCCTTTTCCTAGCACACCTTAGTTAACTTTTGAGTCTGTGCTTGGAGGTTGCTCGTTAGCCATTCCTTGTTATTTGGGTTTCAGCAAGCCCCCATTACTAAGCAGGCCCCTTCTTTGGATATCCCTAGCTCTTAAACACATTAACAAGGGGTCAAGCAGCACCATTCAACCATCAGCTATCGATCCATAAAGGTATCTAATTTTCTGCTTCCATTTTAACCCATTTCTAATGTCTGTGAGGTCATTCTTATCGCTGGAGAGCCAGGGTTCCACCTCTTGCTGCATCGTATTCATACCAGGTACGGCTTTTTGTTTTATTTTTACAGAGCCCTATATTGTCATTTTTGGCCAATATCTACTAAGCAATGTCCTTGCCCATGGTCGAGGTTACGCTTTCATTATCACCATATGGCTTTTCATAAGCCCTCCATGCAGATTTTGGCCCATATCTACTAAAACATGAGGCTTTCCATAAGCCGTCCATACATATTGGGCCCATAGCCACTACAACAACAGGCTCTCCATTACAGATTGTTGCCCATAGCCACTAAACAGCATTTTTGCCCATGTCCAAGGTCATGCCTTCATTATCATCATACAGCTTTCTATAAGCCCTCCATGCAGATGCCTGCCCATATCCACTAAAACATGTGGCTTTCCATAAGCCTTCCATGTATATTTGGCCCATAGCCACTACAGCGACAATCCTTCCATTACAGAATGTGGCCCATAGCCACTAAGCAGCATTTTTTGCCCATAACCAATGTCATATCGCCATGTAGCTTTCCATAAGTCCGAATGTCATCTACCACATGAGGGGGGCCTGACCACAAGAGGAATTTAGCATAGCCCAAAGTGTAGCAGCATTCATGTGCTCCCATAAGAAACCAGAATGAATGGGGGATGGGCCCCAATTATTTTCCCTTTAACCTATTGTATAGAGGTAGACTAGGTTAAAGTACATTGGAAATACACATAAAGAGAAGTATCTATCTGAAACTACAAAATAACAAAACAAACATGTAAAACCACTTCTCTGTCCATTGTGGTCATTAGTTTCTATCAAAACAGTCTTTCTTTCTTAGAAAAACAATCTATAGGTCATAAATCTAAACAGCTGAGATAGTCAATAATGTTTCATATAAACAGAGAAAAAGAACATAAAATCAAACATTTAGAGATAGCAAACTTTAGCTTTTAAAGTGGGTATGCAGCTCTCAAAACTATTTCAGCTTCACATTACTGACCGACAGGAGACATACACTACACAAGTATTACCACTATACTCAAAAATGATGCACTGTCTTATAAGATGAGGGCTCCAGTAAGAAATCATGGGAGTGAACTTTCCATGCAGGGAGCTACAGAGCTATTAAATTGTACCCACAGCAAACCCTTAAGAGTATACCCTTACGAATGATCAGTATGTATGAACTGTTTTCTGCTGCTACAGGAGATTTTACCAAAAGTTCTATTACATGGCTCCCATAAGAGTTATTGAACATTTGATGTGTTCTCGTAAGGCTCTGCAAATGCTCACAGGGATAAATCAAAATTTGTAAACTCAACATCCTCCAGCATCAACTAAATCCCTAATGAGAGCTGTTACACAATATGTAATATCTCTCACTATTACATCCTTTAATTGTAATGCGCCATTAATGCTATACAGGGGTTAAGCACAATGCAAAATAAAATATTAACACATAGCAAGATGGAGGGCCCTGTCTATGAGCTTAAAATCTTACATACATGCTTTTTTAAAAGCAATTTACAAGACTGATAACTTGCAAATTTACAATCTGTAGTAAAGCTATACACTTCCTTTGATGCAGAGAATGATTTTTAATTATTAACAAAAATGCATGATTGGGTTAATACGCCCTTGGACCAATTCTATCTTGATTGCAGACCCTTGTACCTCTCCAGCTAAAAAATCCCACTTCTCTATTAAAAAAAAATAACTAATGGAGCTCCTCCTTCAATGAGCTCCCCAGCAAAATAACATGTTTTTGACTGCACCCTCACGCTATATATTTTTTTATGGACTTCTGAGTGGGTAAAATATGTGTCAATCTTATTTCAGCCAATCAGAATTGAGTATTTGAATTACTAAGTGTCATTGGTTACTCCGTAAACTAATCAGAGAAGGCTACTACCCTTCTGATTAATTACATTTTAACCAATCACAATACAGGAATTTAAATCTGTGCATTCTGATTGGTTATGCTTGTATTCAGTCACGGGGGTCTATTTTTCTCAATTCTGATTGCTTAAACTAGAAGCCATTCAAAACAGGGCTTAATTATAGTGTTACCCTTCTCTAGCTGGCTATTAACACTGTGATAAATGGAGAGGTATCCTTCTCTGATTGGTTAATGAGTAGTTAGGCAACTCAATTCTTAGCCAATATTTTCTCTGCATGGCCTTTTAATTTGATAAAGTTTATGCTCTGTTTTGGACACATATTCATGGTGTGTTTCTTTGAGAGGGAATACTTGTATTATTTTTAAAAAAGGATTCACTTTGTACCCTGAACCTTTGCTTCTATCCTAGAAGAAGGGGATAGATGAACCAGTAGAGATCTGCATGCAGGCTTTCTCTCCCTGGCCTTTTTAAGTCCTGAAGAGCAGATTTTCCTGGTTATGCTGATCCAGTGATCCTGTCTTCCTGATGCTCCTGCTGATGATCCTGTTTGACCAGCGGGCACCAAAAAGCTCATCTCCTCATGATCCTGAGAGAAAAGTCCTGTAGCACAAAGGCAGGAGTTTTGGGGATTAAAAAAGACCCCCTCCCCTTGGTTGTGATATCTGGTCTGCTGGTGTGCTGTAGAGTTAAAAAAAAGACTGCCTTGAGGAATCTGGGAGAATTGGACATATTTGTTAAAAATTTCTAAGTGTAAAAACACCTTGTTACAAATGTAAAAATATTTTTTTATTTTCCTCTCTTTATGCACTGTATTAAAACAATGCTTTTTATAGTCTAGGCTACATTCCCTTCTCCTTTGATTTGACAAGTCTGAAAATATCCAAAGAAAGAGGAGACAGTACATCTGAATTAGAATAGAAAGAAATCTGATAATGTGTTTACAAATGTCCTATGTAAAGGGCAAAAGAAAGTATTTATTTTTTGCACTTAAACATATGTGCTTACAAAATTGATTTATTAAGAACTTAAATTTAAATTGTGCAGCAGGAATTTTTGTGGGCAACTTGTCAAGTAAGTGAGGTGACTATCCAATCTATTAGCTTTTTGGCAGGAGAAAAAACCCCTTCTTTAAGGGGAGAGTGTTCTGCGAACACTAGTGTTCTAGTATTCTCATATTCATTTAAACTCCTTGGTTCATTGCTAAGAAGAGTTTAAAGTGCTTCCTTGATCAGTGACCTCATAAGACCAATGTCTCACATAGGACTCATTTTAAAATATTAGAAGCAAAGTAAGCTGCCCGCCTACCTTCCCTGATACACATTTTAAAAGGTAATAATTAATAATTGCTTAAAAATCATATACGTGCCTACATATTCTTATAATCCAGTTGAAAAAAAAACATGCATTTAGTGTCCAATCTTCCTCTGGCAGATGGTATTGTTATAGCTTTAAGCCTTTACATTGTCTGCCACCCAGTGCACAAACAAGGTACATTTGCACTTTAGGCAAGGGTGCTCCCTATGTATGTTCTAACAGAATTATATCCAAAGGTTTTGATTGTAAGAAAATCAATAACTTCACCTTAAACAGCTGCAGTGATTATTATCTATCAAAATGTTATTCAAATTACTATTATTTGGGGATAAGATCATCCTAAAACCATATGAAATGGTTACAATTAAATTCATCAAACTTTATGGTTTAACAGTAGCTTATGTTAAAGAGCATAATGATTGAGATTGGTAAATAATTTGGTTCACAGGTTACCAAGTAATGTACAGATGTGCTAAGGTTTATCCTTCATTGTTTTACTGGGTAAGTAAACATCTTCTCATTCCTTTTCCATTCAAATCAATGGAGGTGGTTGTCAGCTTGAGCTATCATACTGCTGAAAAATGCCCAAATGATTAGAATCCCAGAGTTTGTGATAAATGTTCAGTGGCTTAACTGAGATACCATGCTAGTGGCATTAGTAAGTCCATCTAATAATATATTATGCTAATCAGAGAACCATATATTCCTTTTATTTTGCACACAAATCACAGGTGTCAAAAGTTCAAAAGTGGATAGCACAGTGGTCAGTCCTTTAATAAGTATTATTATCTATATCTCATAGCTGTAATTAGACCTATAATTATCATATCCAAGATCAGAATCCTACATTATTTTAAACTTCCATATCTTTGCCCAAAAAGTTCAAATTTCAAAAATGTCAAAAGTATTTCAACTTGCCTTCTTCAGATCTTTCCACTTGTGTCCTCCACATTGTGCTGAGTTTACTATCCCTTTAATACAGTCTACTGAAAGGGATATCTGTTTTTTTAGAGCTAATCTTCTTTCGCTTCTCCTTTGACAGAGGAGACAGCAAACCTGTCTTAGAGGAAACTGAAACACGATAATGTGCTTACACATACTCTACTTAATTGAAGGTATTCATTTTTTTTCTCTCTCACTTAAACATAAACAGCCTTATTAAATTGTGATTCAGTAAATTTAAAAGGGCTCTGTCATAACTAGATGGACAGCTGGACATGATGCACATAAAGTACGTCACGGTCCTGGGTTAACATGTATGTGTTGTTATTGATGTATTGTGATCAACCATTTTGTCTAGCTGGGGCCATGTTGACTGGTTCTTGACCCCAAATTACATAAACTCTCCAGGTATCTTGACAACAAGAATTACTAACACTCCTGTCACTTCTCCCTCCACAACCTGAGCAGAGCAGGTCACATAGTATAAACACAGGATCTAGCTACAGATCAAAGCATAATACATTTCCAAACCCCTCTATCTGGTCTAAGAGGGGTTGTAAAAGTGAAGCAACCCCTAACAAATACCCCCCCCCCCCCCAGCCTGAGACAGCTGGTGTGAGTAAAGCCATGAAAACAACAAGAAAACATGGGTCTATGAAAGGAGGGATGGGTCTGAGAGGAGTTAGCTGGTGGGTGGGGAAAGTGGGTAAAAAGATACTAGATCTGAAATAATAAACTGAGTCTGCTTGAACTACACAAGGATATGGATGTTCTTTCTGTGTCCTAAACCAAGGGATGTAAGAGGGACAGATTAAACCTACATCAGCATTGTGTATGATTAAATCTGGAAAGATAACAGAACCATGGCAATGGATCTATCTGATACTTTGCTCCTACACACTGGGAGAACTCTGCTGACTTGGATTCCTGCCAGTACTGGGTCCTGTTATGCTGTGTTGAATTCATTGCTGCTTAAAGAGATTTGCAAAAGAACCATTGGTCCTACAGTGGTAGAGTAGGATCATAACAGGCTCTATTTAAGCACACAGCATATTTTATTTACAGAAGGTTTTAGTAAGTGAAGACCTTGCTTTTGGATAGAAGTTCACTAACTAAAAACTTGCGTAAAAAATATATGCTGTGTACTTAAATAGAGCCCTTTAAAGTTTTAATCAATAGGTAGACACATGTATTTTTTAATAACTATATTAAATAAAACAAAAAATAATAAATAGAATTAAAAAATAGAATAGATGGAACCCATCTTTCATGAGGTCATAGACCAAACGTGTGTGTTTAATGGTCTCTGTAGACAAAAAAGACTCTTAATAGTAAACATCAAGATTTCTGAAAACTTCTCTTATTTAAACAATTTATACAATTGTTATTATATGTAGTTCGTTTATGCTAAAAGCATTTATTAAATTGAGGCTATGTACTCAAAAGCGATGTAATTGTCCAATTTTCTGTTAGAGTGCAGGCTAGACTTAGGATGTAGGGTTAGAGTTGAGGGATAGGGTTCAGGGTTAGGGGAGTGCCAGGTGATAAGCTTTACAAAGTATAATAGTGGCTGCGCACAGCTTTGATTTTCACAGGTTAGTCTCAGACATTCTGAGTACCTCACCTGTGTTCAGCAGGGATACACTGAAATCCAGGACTGTGACCACAATGTTGTCTACCCCTGGTCTACACTAATAGTGTGTATGTAATGCAGTCAAATTCCCTTAAGTAATAGCATTTGGGAAAGGCCTGCATATCCAAGGTAATAATATTGCAGTTTCAGTATACCATGCTTCACTGTGAGACCTCTGTAGGTCATGCAGGGTATTACATTCTCCATAATTAGACATGATGAATTAAAAAAAAAGTAAGATTCAGAGTCGGAGTGAAGGTCAGTACTGACCCTGCTCTATTTATTCCCTTCCTCCATCTCCTCTTTCTTTTCACAGTGAAAACGACCACCATATTTCATTCACATATCAGGATGTGATTTCCCTATTATACAATGACAAATTGGCTAAGCTATCAAACGAATACTGGAATTCTCTATGAAGGAAAAAGGCAGGTGGTTGAAATAGGAGTTTAAAAGTGTTTTCATTTTTTCTTTAATAAACACTTTCCTCTTTTTAGATTCCCCTTTTTAGATGTCTGATTCAACAAAAACAAGCAAGGGCCATCATAATGTTAAAAGAAGTAACGCAATTAGCCCAATTATATAAAGTTAATAAGTAATACTACTGTTTTAATTTCCCTTTCCTCTCCTCTAGGTGACAGCCAGGATACAGACAACAATATAGACAACTCGACCATCAGCTTACTATTGGTACACAAGATCATGTGTACTTTTAAATGTGTACTTTTACCTATAGTGTGCAAATATTCTTTACTGTGGGGATATGTAGTCATTGTGAATTGTTTGTGCTACTTTCTTATTGTGTGTCTCTATAAACATACTAAATTTAAAGTAATAGATAATTTATATAGATACTAAAAGCAGTTAGGAAGAGAGGGAGAAAGAGAGAGTGAGAAAGTTATGTATTATTCATATCCTGCGTGAAGAAAAATGCCTTTAGTCACTCTTTTTAAAAATGTCTAAGACCCCTATTCTATTAGAAGCTCGCAAATGACTGTAACCCATAAATTTAGCAAGCTTTTTTGGGGCGGGATTATATGATGCTCACATTGTGAAACGAATCTTGCAATTTAATTGTGTGCCAGAGCCCTAAGAGCCAATAGAAAACGGCCTACATATCAATGATTGACAGGGAGATATAATAAAGCTGTGAGCTACACCTATGCATTTACTGTGTTGTACATTTTCACAAATTAGCATGCAGGTCCCGGAGCTGGAGGTTTTGGTCTTGGAGTGTGAGAGTAGGCAATTGAGGGGCACAGAGGGAGGAAGAGGGAGTGGAGGTGAGGTAGTGCAGGGTCAGAGGGGGAGTGGCCTGATCACAGGAGGATGGGGGTAGTGGGGAGGAGGAACAGGCCTCAGGGTCAGAGGAGGTAGGACAGGATCCACGTCCACAGTCAGAATGGCAAGATGCTGGGGGCAAGCACAGGGCCCCTAACTTCAGCCATGAGGAGATGGTGGTCCTCCTCAGAGCAATCCATGACCGCCCTACTATCCTTGCAGAGAAGAAAGTTAGGCCAGGGCCCAGGCTTGAAAGGAGGTAGCAGCTGCAGTAACAGCAGTGGGATTGGCAGAAAGGCATGTGAGGTCTGTTAAGCTTCGCTTCAATGATGTCCCGGCCAAGATGAGGAGGATTATGGCAGAGGAGGAGAGAGCAGAGAGAGCTCCAAGTTGTGGCCCCAAAGTGACTGTCATGTACAACATGTGGCAGAGGGTGCTCAAGGAGATTCTGAGCCAGGTGCCCATCACTGGAGCTGCAGGCTTGGAGGCCCAACATGATCCAGCCTCCTTGTCAGGTGATTAACAAATATACCAACATGCACCACATGTACATCACACACATAGAAAACAGAAAACACACATAAATGCTGACCACCAATGACACTGAGATGTCATCTCCATGGATTTACCAATGGATCATTCATGCATCATTAAATCCATGAAACTGACAAATCACTTTCATTAGTGGGCATAACATGAGTAATCATCAAATAAAGAGTCTATGTATGGGTATGCCCACTGCAGCATATGCAGATACAGACTCTGTAGGGATGGATGTGCAATATGGTGTACTAGTCTATCAGGGAACAACTCTCAGCAGCATGTTAACAACTATTGCTGAGATATGGTCACTGATTGGTTAGTATGACACACTGCCCAGCAAGTTCTGAGCCAATAACAACCAAGCTGATAAGCCAAAACATTTATCACATCTAGCAAATGATAGCTACACATTGTAGAAATTAAGTGAACCATCCACATTCAAGACAAAAAGGTGAGATAGATAGGAATGCACAACAAACAAAGGATTATTCAATTAAATTGCCATTTTTAACTGGCAGGAGGTCTGGATTCAGTGGCGTAGCTAAGGGTGCAAGGAGGGCATTGCTCCCACCTGCCTTCCACCGCCCGTGGCTCTCATTACCCCTTCTACTGGTCCCCTGTTCTCTGCTCTTGTGTCTCCTGGCAGTGGAAGGAGCCAGCAGAGGGAAGAGCCAGCAGACCCGGCAGCACAGAGCAAGAGGTAAGAGACAGCAGAGAGGGGGAGAAATGGAGGGAGAAGGAGAGACATGGGGGATAGGCATGGGGGAGAGAGGCAATGGGGAAAGAGGTAGAGACATGGAGGGGGAGAAAGGCAAGGGAAAGACATGGAGGGAGAGGGGAAAACATGAGGGGGAGGGATGGAGAGGTAAAGGGAAACAAGGGGGAGAGAGAGAAGAAAGGGGAGAGAGGGAGAGAGAGTGAGGGGAGAGAGAGAGGGGGGGGAGAGAGAGAGGGGGGATATAGTGAGGGTAGAGGGAGGGAGGGAGCGAGAGAAAAGGAGTAGAAAGAGATGGGAAGGGAGTGGGAGGGAGAAAAGGGGAGACTGAGATAGAGGGGGAGATTGAGAGAGAGGGAGAAGGGAAGATGAAGAAAGAGAGAGAGAAGGAAAGAGGAAGAGGGGGTGAGAGAGGGGGAGATTGAGAGAGAATGAGAGGGAGAGAGAGAGATAAAGGGAGAGAGAGAGTAGTAAGAGAGAAGGGGAGAGGGAGATAGAAAGAGTTAGAAGGGACGGGTAGAGAGATAGAGGTAGAGGGAGAAAGTGAGGAGAGAAAGAGAGAGGGGGTAGAGAGAGGGGGGTGGGAGAGAGAGAAAGAAAGAAAGAAAGAAGGGGAACAGGGAGATGGAGAGAAGGGAGAGAGTGAGAAGGAAAAGTGTGTGAGAGAGAAGGGGGTGTGAAATATTATATAATATATTATTTATGTCCTTGCCCAACAGGAACCATTGCAGGAGGAGAAAGCATGGAAAGGATCAGAGGTCTCAGCATATGAGGAGGAGGATGACTCCTGCTTTATGTGGTTCGCAGGGGTACCGGCTGGACCTTCTGCCACAGCTGTGGCATTTCACCCCACTGGACCCCTCCTCCAACAAATTGAGTCACCACTCAACGCCCTTCCACTGGTTGACCAAAAGTACTTTTCCCCACCCCCACTACCTCCTACTCTCACCAGCAGCACACCCTGGCTCCCACAAACACCAGGCCCACTACCACAGCCGGGCACTAGCACCTCTACCAACTGGGGCACCACCGCCGCCTTCTCACACAGCCATGTCTAGCCCAGCAGACCTACACCTCAATGAACACAATTGGATGCCGCCATTGGGGAGATACTGGTCCTGATGCTACTGGGGGACTTCAGACGAGTGCCACCTCCAACAATGCCATTGTGGACAGCAGCCTGCGTAGGATCTATAGGGAGCTGAAGCAAGGTACAACCTCATGATGGAATTACATGGCCAGTCTGCTCTAGATGTTGGAGAACCAGAGTGTGTTGATCATTCTAAACACTGATGCCACCCAATGAGCTCTGGATCCAAGTAATGCCTATTCCACCCCAGAGGCCCTCCCCTGGACACCCACAGCCTGGCCACTCCTCACCTCCCTAAATGCCCCCATCACCTGCTGTGTTGCTGCTTCCTGAGGGGGATGCACCCCCCTGCAACCCTCCTCACATAGGGAGAAGGCATGTGGGCATGTGGGGTTGTTGCAAGGCGGAGGAGGTGTAGGGGCTGCACATAGATATGTACATTCTCAACAGCACTCCTCAGTGACTATCTATTGGCCCAAATGTTAACATAATCCAGCCTGGCTACAGAGTAGAGGATCATGGCCTATCTGATGGCGATATTTTGTAAGCAGATGACTACCCACCAACACATGTTCCATGATCCTCTTCTCTGTGGACACATAGGGTAATGTGTAACATTTCCCTTATTGATGAGATGGTACAGTCCCTATATACTTTTTCAGGCCATAGTATTTATTTTTGTAATGCTTTGATTTTAGGCACAATTCATTGGAGTACTGTAATCATATGTTTGCATGTCGCTAATCTTCAGTTAATTGCGGTGTGATGTTGTTATGAACACATGTTTAGACTTTCAATGTTAAAAGTGATGTTCATATCATAATTTTTTACATCTTTTCACAGACTGGTGTACATAATACCTAAAATCTGCATAAGTGTGCCATCCTTCTGAAATAATTATCCATATTTACATTGTTATGTGAACATCCCACCCCATTACAGTGACAAAGGTGTGGTTTCCAAGTGATCACATGTATTAATATTTCCAAAATGTGTTCAAGCACTATTTCATGTGTTATTATCAGAAGTTTTGATAACATGCTTAAACAACATTATTGGTGATGTTTGTGAGTTAATACTCAGGAAAAGTATACATTGTAACACTGCTCAGTATCACAATTCCCCAGAAGGGTTGTTAACCAAATGACACTTAGTATAAATTAATTAATACAATAACACTTTCTATAAAGTAACATAATTATTATTGGTATACATAGTGGTATACAGCAATGGAGGGGGAATTTACAGTATGGATGTAACCAAAACTGGCCTTGATTGAGGTCAGTTTGCTGTTGCTCCATGTGCCTCTCCATAACCTCACTGTGTGTTTGAACATCTTGACCACATTAGTGCAATACCACATGTCATGATTTGTCCCTGAATTCCTGTGTCCTTGTGCCTCTAAGAGCATATTCCTTATATGCTTCCTGGGACAACACAGGCCTGTCCTATGTAGCGATTTAAAAAATGTTTGAAAAATGCCTTGCAATTCATATTTAGTACTCATAATACTTTTGACAGAAAGGTGATTTTTTCCTTTTTCATTGGTGGGTAAGACTTTATCTGCTAGTTAGAGCTACAAGACTAATATAATATCTATTTAATGTAACTTTAATTAGTTAGCACTCCTAATATTCAACCTGTGCTAAAACCAATGGAGTTCTAACCCCAGATTTTGCCTTTTTGGCTGACCCATAGTGATTGTGGGCAGGTAACTTGTAATCAGATTGAATAGGGCCCTAATTCAGGGGCATCTCTAAATAAGCATGGCAGAGAGTTAAAGAATCTTGGTGCATCATTCATCATTCAAGTGAAGATATTCTGTACCAACTGTAAACACTGTAGCTCTTTATCTGGCAATCCTATATTTCCATAAGTCCTCTGGAAGCACTTGCCGCATTTAAAGGTATATATAAGTTTCCTGGGTTTCAAATGTTTGGTAAGAATGAGGCAGTGATTATCAGAAAAAGAAGTGTTATATAGATAAGTTCAGTGTACTTACAAAATGTATAGGCAGGAAAGTAAATCCAAGCTTTGCACACCCAGAGGAAACTGACATTACCAAGTATGCAGAGGAAATGTAACTAGGTATGGAGTTTGACCTTTCAAAGGAAGTAGTGGTGCTAGATTGCATCACAACGTTGTGCGGGGTCTGAGTTTACAACGGAATCAGATCAAAGGATATATAGAGAGACTACATATCCCGGGCTTCTTTGCAACACAGCAGCCCCAGAATTTGATACAAATGTATCTGCTTTCTCCTGATTGGCCAAAATTAATTATGCAAATTTTACCAGGGATTTTCAGGGGGAGTCAACTGACAAAAGCATCGCCTTGCAAATTGAAAAGATTTAGCAAACATCAGGGTGAGTTTGTAAATGTTTATTTTTGCATTTTTTTCATGCAATTTTTTTTTTTGCATACACTACTTATTCTCTTCTATCAGATGCATTCATAATCCAAGAAACTTAAATATGCCTTTAAGCTGAAATAACTAAATGCTTCTCCTCCCACCAGTAGAAACAGTTCAGCAGAAACAAAATAGTATCACTGCAGCATATATAGATAACACATTAAAGTCTGTACTATTGGTATGTACTTTCTAATCCCATTTTAAAATGTTATTGCCCCCCCACAAAAAAAAACATATAAAATTAAGTGATTATATAGTGATTATTTAATCTTGAAATTCAGAATATTTATAATTATCAAGAGATTAAATAACGTTCAGACCTATGCTTTGTGTGATTAACAACCTCGCTTTCAGCTAATTAATCTAACCTGGCATCACATTTGCCGGCCAAGATAATATTTTTTTGCAGTTTATTTTTAGCTTTCACAATATTTTTGACAACTTGCAGCTGCCATATTTAGTTTAATTAGATGATTTGTGTTTGTAACAAAACTGCCTGTAACATAGAAAAGTAGTTATGGCAAAAGAACATTACCAGTGTGCTATGCATGTAAGAGATATCTATCAGGTCTGCAATATGTTTTTCAAAAATGATTCCTGCTAATGACACAGCATAATGAAATATAATTAACCACATTAAATAGCATTATAAAGCACCACCAGTTTTCAAATGTCTCTGTTGACCAGCAAAGGAAAATTAAAAAAAAAAAGTAATATTTCTTAATTCTAATGTCCATTAAAAAAATTAATTATTAGCCTAGTGAAGTCAGAGGGGATATAACAGACACTTCCAATACATTAAAGCATTCAAGCCAAACAGAAATATCTTAGCATCTAAAATTTTCTGCAGTTGTTGAACAAAACTTGGACTAATTTAAAAAATGTGAATAGAGTGAAACAAATACTTTTTTATTGAACAATTAAAATGGGCAATGCTGTATAGAAGGCATGGATGTGCAAAAGTCCCTTAATCATTTTTGTTTACCAGCATGGTATTTCACATTGATAACCATATCTGTTAAACTTAAATGGAAAAGGGGATGAGAAATTGTTTGCTTAACCCAGCACCATGGTGAAGGATTATTGCTGTTTTTTTTAATGTTTGTATGCAATATTATGTATTTTACATATTATGCAGTGTTTCAAGGACCCCTTTTTACAGTTCCTGAATCTTAGCCCATTGAGCCACCATAAAAGCACAGACTGCTTGGCTCCAATCACTGGGTTATCTGCATAAATACCTGCATTGCATTATGATCAGTTTTGTCCCATTATTTGTCAAATAAAGTTAATCCCATCTGCCATGTACTCTACTAGACAGCAGGATGTGTATTAGAAGGTAGCCCTATTGTTCTCAGGTGCCAGCTATCAAGGTACTGCTAGATACCATGTGGGTCCATCTCCTGTAATTGTCTGCCACACCCTTTCATTGTTACATTGGGTATACCCCCTTTGTATCTAACTGCTATAAATATTGTTTGACTTTTCATAATAAATCAGTTCACTTCTGGAGACATATAGAAATCGTGTGTCCTGGTCACTACCACAAGAAGATTACTGAGACTCCTGGAAGTGCTGATTCTTGATGTAGAGACTCCGACTGATACTAAAGCCAGATATCAGGGTGCTGGTGCTGAGATTTCCAAGAACCCAAATGGTCCTTGTGGGTAGTTAACCTGTAGCCTATAGCAGGTGACCCTGAGCATGTATAGCCCCTACCCTCAGATCATCACACAGTGCTATAAAGAAGGTATGATATATAACAAATTTATAGAGGGTATAAATCAAAACAAACATTTGGACATATACATAGACTGGTTGACCCTGTCCCTGAAGATGAGGTTTAGTATATCTGTGTACTGTATTATCTCTTCCGTCCAATTGGACTCTTTTTCAACCCCACTCAAACCATCATTTCTTACTCCTATCTGCCACTACAATTTCTAACTGTGTACTGCACAGTTAATCCTTCATTTACCTCAAAGGTCCTTCCGGGAGTTTCTTGTATAGTTGACACAAAGGAAGCAGACTGTTTGTTTCAGGAAACACAACTACAGAAAAGTAAATGCCATCTCACACACAATTTCCCATCTCCACAATTTTTACCATGGATACATTAACATTTTTTTTTCCTTCAAATTAAAAACTAGATTTATTACTTTTTTCCTACTTAAATATGGTTTTAGTCAAAGTTTTCAAACATATATTTATTTTCTTTGAGCAGTGGTCTCCTAAGAAAAGAATGGTGGATGCAATAATTTCCCTAAATATGTGGTAGACAGTTTAAGAGCATGTTTGCAAGTTCTTAAAAGCATTTTTTCTTTTTAGTGCACCGAATCCTTTATTTTCCGCAAACAGGTCCCCTTTATGGCCGATCATAAACCATGCTATCGGCAGTAAGCATTTGCCATGACACCGTAACTCGTGTTTCAAGCCCTCAAACTCGGATAACTGTAAATGCAAATATAAATTGAAGAAAGCACTGTGAAGCACTGTAAATGATGGGGAACAAAATGGGGGACACGAGGATTAATAGCAAAACATTCTCAAGCTTGCACATCGCCAAAATCAAATATTTCATTTCAGGTTTCATTTCTATCCAAAGACCTACGGGCTTGAATGACCTACAAGCCAGTAAATCATTGTTCAAACCCATATGGGCTTGGAGGTTGAAGGCCGGAAACTCGAAGCATTGTAGATGCAAATATATATTCAATCCAGCACTGTAAAGCACTGTATATGATGGGGAACACAATGGTTGACATGAGGATTAATAGCAAAACATTGTCAAGCTGGCACATCACCAGAATCAAATATTTTATATTTCATGTTTGAATGACCTCCAAACCGGTAGCTCGTTAATGTAGCCCATTCGGGCTTAGAAGGTGAATGAGCTCCAAACCTGTAGGACTTTACATGATAGTTGTGACACGAAACTCAACATGAAATAAAGTATTTGTTTTGGCCGATTTGCGACCTTGAGACTGTTGTACTATTAATTTTAAGACCAAACATCACTTTCACTTTTAATAAAAGTACAGGATGGCTTTTTTATTTGCTTAATTAGTGCTATGATTTGTAAGTAAGCCCTTTGCTACACCTCCATTGCCCAAGTAACCTGTGGCACGATTTTAGCCATTTACGGACTTGACGGAGGCTAACCCTGCAGCCGTTGCGGGTCTGACATTGCACTTCAAGCTCCAAGCCCGTAGGACTTACATGATGGATAGAACACGAAAACTGAACATGAAGAATATTATTTTTAATTACCGATTTGAGAGTGTGAGAATGTTGTGCTATTAATTCTAAGACCTAAAATCACTTTCACTTCTAATGAAAGGACAGGATGGCTTTTTTATGTGCTTAATTAGTGTTACGTTTTGTAAGTAAGACTGTTGCAGGATCTCTTTGGTGTAAGTAAGCTGTGGTTCAATTTTATCAATTTACAGGCTTGACGGAAGGGTGATCGTAGCAATTGAATAGCAAATTGGGATTTCTTGTGGCCGCTACTCTTGCGGCCGTGCAAGATCAAAGGCTTTGATGGAAGTAAGCTGCAATGTAGCAAATCACAAGGCATCGCAGCTCGAGGCTCGTAACACGATCGGAGGCTGCAAACGTAAGCAAGTTGAATAGCTAAGTAGCTCCCCTTGCGGCTACTTATGCAAAAAAATTGCATTTGAATGAGGCCATAGTCTTTATAATAATATTTATGTTGTTTTAATAACAAGGTATAAGACTTTTATATATATCAACTCTAGATATGAGTATCAATTAATACGTTAACATTAACATATTAACTTAAAACAAGTAACATAAGTATATAAATGATAATAATTTTTATCACAAAAATTTCAATAATTTTATCACTTTCCGAGTGGATCCTCCTCCTCGTTTTTTTTTTTTTTTTTTTTATAATTTCCTTCTCCTTCAGAGTATTTTCCCCTTTAACTGAAAGATAAGTTCCCAGAGAATTCTATCCAAGGGCTATTATATATTTTAATTAATCCTTGGGACACATTCATTTAAGTATGTGATTTCACTTTAATAAAAGTAGTGATTTTGGCAACTTTAGTCACACATAATTTTTAGGGTCTGCTTAGTGCTACACCCAGACATCTCCTTTTCTTCATTTAGAGTGTAATATGTTATTTAAGTCAACTCCTTGTTTTATAAATTTACTAAATTCTTTACTACTACATTGTATGTGAACTTTTTTTTTAAACGTATCAGTTGTAACAGAGTAAGGCTCATAACATCAGAAACTTCTACTTCACTACAAGCTATGTGTATTCATAGCCTTAATGCAAACTAAAAGGCTATTTTACCTTGGGAGTTAACACCATGTTATTATACTTAAATCTTTATCCTGATCATAAAGAAGACCATGGATAACATAGGTTCTGAGGTTTTAATCAGGTAGTTCAAAATGCACACACTGGACCATGATTCTTTTAACAGCCATCAAAATGTATGTTTCTATTTTAAGCTCTCAAGCCTTCTTGTGACCTAACCTCCTTATTTCCATTTCTCCAGCTTCAGCTGATTTATAATTCATTTCCCCTTCATGGTTAATATATTAAAGTATTTGACACCAGGTCATGCTAAATATTAAAGAACCCAGAAACGTCTAGAATTAAATATCATATTTTACCATACAAGGAAAACAGTCATCAAATGCTGGAACCAAGCAAAATCTCTGTTAGCAAAAAGACAGTGACATGTGTATGCTATGTCTGTACATGCAGCAGCAATGCACTGGTAGTGAGGAGCCCCTCTAAATGGGGAAGTAACCATATGCATGATGGCACTCTACAAGCATGAGAACAGTAAGAGAGGGGGAGGTTGCAGAAGATGACTATAAACAACTCTGGGAATATCTTAGACATTACACTGAGGAGGATAAAACTAATTAAGTCAACGTAATTAAAACATTTATATAATGCAAAAAATAGCTTTATAGTTAATTTAAAGATTATGTTTAAGAAAAATGTAAAAAAAAATTAAATGATAGACATATACACTTTGGTGCAGTATAAGTATAACCCAGTATTTTAGCTTATGACACAAAACTGTGGCGCACTGTGGTGACTTGTATCTGTTATAGAAAGTTTATCTACCCCTAAAATATCATATATTTAGATCCTCTTCCTTACACTAATCAAGCGCCCTGTGTTACAAAGTAATCCACACAGTTACATATTGGAACAGAGTACGGTATATCTTAACAATTAATTGTCTAGTTTTAATGCGGTTTTAAAATTAATCCAATCAATTTGGGAGTTTCTTAATGATCTGTAAATCAAATATTCTATCATGCTTTTAAAAGAGAATATTTTATACATGAGACTTTCATGAAATATAGCAATCTAAAGTCCAGACGTCTTACAAATTTTGCTGTAATATAGGGTTGTATTTACAGTTTTAAGCAGGATGTGTTACAATATCTATCTAGTAGATGTCTTATAGACATTGTCAGTAATATTAACATTTGTGTTAAGTAAGAAAAGTAAGCTAGAAAAGTGCTGCAGGGAAACTATGACCCTCATTCAATTGCTCCTTTTTAGATATCCGGACTCACAAGTTATTTTGCTATACAATTGACTTTGACTTCCGTTTGCGATCTCCGATTGAGTTACGTGCTGCGAGCTGCGATCCATTGCGATTTGTCAAATCTCAAGGTAATGCCCCTCCAAGCCTTTGATCCTTCACGGCCGCAAGAGTCCTGAACACTAAAATAGCAAATCGCTATTCAATTGCTCCGATCCCCCCTCGCTAACCACTCCGTCAAGCCCGCAAATGGCAAAAATCTAACCAAAAGTTACTGGTACCAAGGAGGTCTTGCAAAGTGCTTAATAACAAAGCAGAGCACTTTGAAAGCAAATAAAAAATAAATACTGTACTTTTATGACGAGTGGAAGTGAGGTTAGGTCTTAGAATTAATAGCCCAACATTCTCCAGTACTTTGTTCAATTTTCTTATTATATTGATCACAGCAATCAATGTGAAGTCCTACTGGCTTCAACCTCCAAGCCCGTAGGACTTCGAAAAAATGGAGGTTGGATTTTCAAAGTCCTACGGGCTTGGAGGTTGAAGCCCATTGAGTAGATTTGTAAACAGACCTAAGTAAATGGCCCTTTAACTACATATTGCAGTATACACCTGACCTACCAGTTCCAAAATGGATTTTGGGGTATTCAAAAATACAATACCTACCATTTGTGTGTGCGTTAAGCTGTGTTATCAAGTGTTGAATGTAAGTACACATGTTTTTAAAGAATTTATTTTTTAAATAATTTAATGTTATGATATACATTATTATTATTATTATTGTTATTATTATTATTATTATATTGTTATATTATTACAAAATAATTAATATTTTTTACTCATGTCTATTAATGTTAATATTTATTATTTATGATATTATTATTGTTGTGATTATTATTATTATTATTATTAATGTCATTATTACTGCCATTACTATTATCATGAAAATTATTATTTTTTATTTTAAAATATTATTTTTCATATTATTTGCCAATATTTTTAACATTGCTTTATTTCATTAAAGCAAATTAAGAAAAGAAATGTAGTGTAAATGTGTATTATTGCCAATGTATCAATAAGCATTTTTAAACTGTTTGCCACCCATTATGCTATCAAATTAGATGTACACTTTTTCTATCATACTGAATGCTATATAGCCTTGTTGGCTGCTTGGCAAATACTGTTTTGCCTGTAGGGTGGTGTATTGCTTAATCTAATGGATGCCTTTTTCCAATACGCTGCTTGATAAATCTGGGCCATAATGTGTATATAATTATGTAATCATTTGTATGTCTATCCTTGGAATTCCCTGAGTGCAGTAAAAACACATTCATCTTTAAGGTACACAGATTGATTCATAGTTTTTAAATTACATTGAGCATATTCAAGAAACATGTTACATAGTTACGTGAAGTGCGGAGAACTAATTGGGCATATCAATGTCCTATTGGGCAGCTAGAGCATTTACCATAGTTTCTGCAAGCTAAATGGAAATGTACTGGCAATCACAATTTGAACCACAGTGGACAACACTGAAATGAAGCAGGAAGCATCCTTATAAATTGTCTGTTCTTGTATGAAGCACAAATATGTGTTGAATTTTAGATGGTCAGAACATAGAGTCTAAAAATTATTTATCACAGTAGTTAGTGTCTTTTTGCATTAACATGGCAAAACAACAGACAGTGACTCTATATTAAGTGTTAATGTTAACATTAATAAGCCAAGCAGAACAAACATTTAGAACAGTGCAATAAATATCATAAATATACATACTGCAGTAAAGTAGAATATGTCACAGAAGAGCCGGCTGTTTATTTCAACTTTTCAGTAACTGAGCTGCTCTGTTGTGTGCACTGGCAGATATGGGTTTATGCACTTCCCATAAAGGCTGGTTAGATTATTTACCTTCTTCATGCACCTCCTGCTCTTAGCTGCTCCATATATGTAGCTACAGTATATCACTTGCATGGAGAAATCTCAGATATTTGACCCTTGCTACCATACAAAAATACATTTTTCATGCACAAATATATGCTCTTTTAAAGAAATTAGATAAAATCTGAGATTTCTTTGAGAAAATAAACTGGGCTATTGACAACATCCACTAGAGAAATGGCAATGAAAGAGTTAGTCTTACTAATATTACAGAATAAGTATTAAGGACACTGTAAATGTATCTTCAAAAAGTCAAACACTTGTGGCGATGCTTCAGAATAAATTACTTCTTTTCAAGAGATAAGAACAGCAAGTAATTTACCAGCTAAATACATTGTTGATGTTGAGGTACCTGCTGTGCTTTAGGTAAGTATAAGAATAAGGAATCCTTTCATGTATGGATTGTCTTTAAATAATCCAGTAAAATGAGCTTATTTACTGCAGCTCAGCAATTGTTAGTGGGCTATTTCCATATTCCCCATTCCATGTGACTAATTATCCTTCAGAAATCAAAGCATACTTGGTACTAATAAAGAAGGCTTCTTAACAGCAGCAAAGTACATCCACAGCTCGGAGTTCCAGGTGGAAAAAATTCACATAAGCTAATATTTCATCATCTTTGTGCTTCAGCTGTGTCATGTGTGACTAATACTGCAATTCACCACAGGCATCTTATGAGGCCTCCATAGGAGAAATTATATTATCAGATGCCATGTATATGCTTTTTGCCTTCATATAAAATAGTTATTTTCCAAAAATTGATTTATATATACATTATAAAAACTTCTACTAAACTAGTTGTATATATTTTTAACATATCTTTTGAACAAAGCATTTAAAAGGGGGAAGTTAAGACTAAAGTAAGAGACTGTGTTTTCAACTCTTATGCGAGCAAGCAAGCAAATACCTTGATAGACATTTAAGGCCATTCGTTTTAAGCCTTCTATCCTATACAAGAGACATGACAGAAGTACTGAGCAAATTAGAGGGAATTAATGTCAAACAAACAACTCTGCTCATCACGTGTAATATAGAATCTCTCCATACATCCATCAAATATGATGTAGGTTGAAACTACTTCCTAGATTTTCTACTAATTATGAGCAAAATCACTTGACTCAAATTGTTGAGATTTGTCCTTGAACACAATTACTTTGTTTTTGATGGAAAACATTTCTTGCAAAACATAGGTACCACAAGCTATTCAAACATATATAATGTATGGTGGTACAGGGAATATGTGTTTTCAAAGGATCACAGTAAATAAATAGGTAAAAATAAAATGGAAAAACTTTATTGATGTACTTCAATTAACAAAGCCGATTAAAAATAGGGAAACCGATCCCATCAGGGTGACTAGGGAAACTGGATCACAATATGAGGTAACTATCGTCTCTTCCAAAATCACTCATAACAATTAGATATCAACAATTACTAAAATAAATAAAGAAGAAGGCCAATTATCCTCAGGGGATCCTTCTAGCTGGAAGGCTCAACTAGTTTGAAGCCCAAAGCTTGCTAGAGTCCCTGTGGTAAACAGCAAAAGCCTATCCTGAGCCTATCACAACATAGCTAATGAACCTAAGCTAAGACTAGTGTGCTTCTGAGCATTATTCACCTTTTAACCCCCAATCCTGATCTGGTCACCCTGGCTAAAAACAACTAAAATCAAATGATGATGTTAGAGTAGTGAATAACTGGTTCTCCATCAATCCTATCATTATTAACCTTATTAAATATGCCCCAAGCATACCAGATCAGTTTTTACATATATATGTCTGTGTTGTGAAGTATGTACCAAAACTAACAACATTGGCAATTATTTAAGCCATAAGCATGAGAGAAAATTCCAATATTTCTGTCTACAATGTTTCTGTCCCATTTCTTCCTATTAGCTTGAAGCCTAAGGAAGAGTGGTTATCTAGCAAACTAACAACAATAGTTTGCATTAAATTAATTTTAAAAGAAAATCATATATTTAGCTCACTCTACTTGTGTCATGAGCACTTCCATCTTGGACTGCTGTTCTGCATGTAACTTGATGAGGAGGAGCATCCTACTGGGGCTTACACTTCTACTGAGTGGCTATGTGAAGTGGTTATGTTGACAGTCTTTGAATAGACCTGAACAGTGATCTTCCTTTAATCCACAGTTCCTCGCATGTATCCCTGGTTTCTAATCCTGTTAGGAACAAACACAAAACACCAGTAAAAATGTAATAGAATAGTTAAAAATGTGTTTAGTTTAAATCTTGTAAAAAATGGATATGTTATCAAGTCAAGTTTCTAAAAAGCGAGTAATATACATATGACACTTAAGTGATATTTAAAACTTTCTCTACCAAGGTGTTTCTTCTTACCAAATATTCCAAAGGATTGAATGGTATAAGATAGGGATATCTCAGCTGGGTATGCAGCACAAAAATGATGAAAACAGCACAAGAACATATTTCACTTATCCATAATTGAAGTTGATTACTAGAGGAGTACATTTCTCATTACTGAAAAAACTACATTTGATCTGTATTGAGAAAAGAAATGGTCTAGTAATTAATTTCAACAATGGGTAAGTGACATGACCCAACTGTCATGTCTGAATATTTCAAAAATATGTATGTCAAAGTATTTCCATTTCATTTTCAGTATCAAATACAAAACAGCTGCAAGTTATATATTATTATATCAAATGTATAATTCTGGAACTGAAGACTTTAGTCTGACAATATTAACAAATTAAAAGCCAAGTCTCTCTGACAATTTTCGGAGTTTTTTAAATTAAGAGTATTGCGGTATATAGTGATACCTTTTTTATTAGAAAAACATTGATTTAGACTGACACGTTTTTTGTGATTCCGCTCTCTTTTTCAAGTTAAACTCAATGGTGACTGTTATAAAATAACCAGTGTAGAAGGTAGGCAAGTAAAAGAGAAATATATGGGACAGAATATACAGGGTAAGGTTTTTTTTCTAAGTAAACTTATAAAAGTGTTTTTAACACAATTTATGTCTTAGTTTAAAAGGCCATGCATGACATGTCATGTGATAAAGATGATACTTCCACTACATGATTATATCTCTAATGGCCATCACTTATCCTGTCTACTCTCTCTACTCTCCAGTAAGCATGGGAACTTCTACTATCTCACAACAGAGCAGCAGTTCTAAAGCATTTTGATGTTACTTCCTTAATGCTACTCCTGGGATCTAACATGATATGCAATAATCTATCTACTGCTGGCATTTCATTCAGTGGCATAATGAAGAGTTCTGTCTTATAGTTTCTCACCCCATTCTTCATTCATCTTTCTCTCAAATGCATCATTCCTCTTCCTCCCCAGATAACTCACTGCACTGGCCACCAACCATCTGTAGACAAACTCTACTATTAAAGACAATGCCTACCTTGCCATCTCATTTGTGTGTTTAAGATATGTTTAACTGAAACCACACAAGCTGATAGATATTATCCTCTGGAGAAAAAATACCAGTTGGTGCTAGGTTATGGTGAGCAGTGTAGGGGAAATGTTATTGTGTGGAATTGAGATAAAAGGTTATTTTGTAATTAGGAATTCTTTGAGTAGTTATATTTGAAGAGCAATGTATTGAAGCATTCGGTTGGAATAAGACAGTTAAGAAATACCAATATAATGAAAGAAGGGGTTGGGATAGGTTATGTTACGGAATATATTATAACACTAAAGAAGATAGCGAATGGGAGATTGGTGAAAGGTAACATTTGAGGGACGTTACTATGGGATTTTGGATGAGAATGTGTCCATTAGAAGATACAATATGGAGATTCATATCCTGCTGCCTGTTCATTTCACACAGTGAGCCTACATGGCAGAGAAAAATAAAGTAGTAATAACTTTATATAATTGGACTAAATGGCTTTCATTATGCTATGGTGTATGGTGCAACTTATTTATTTAATAGTAATGACTTGTTTTACCACTACAGAATCTATTTAATTTGGATCAAGAAGGGGTAATGACATTTGCCGCAAGAGAGAGCTTATCATATATGCCCATTACAGTAAGTAACTTAAATTATATTTTCAATAGCTTCACAAATGAACATCTGACAAGACTGATATCCATTTTCTACTCTGTTTGCTCTCCTATGGCATTTTTGTTTTGTGCTGACATATTTCACCAAAGGACACACAATTTTCTTATATCCAGGGGTAATCAAATAAAAGACTTGAGAGCTGTGAACTAAATTGGTCTCTTAGTTTCTGATTGTTGATGACATGTGAAAGGATAAAAACCAATGAACAGCCTTTATCCAGAAACTGCACACAGGGATGCCCTAAATTATCTTACCATGTGGTAGAACATAACAATAAAACTCAAATGTTCAGAAAATGCTTTGGGCTTTTTGCTAATGAGCTATAAGCTGGGTGCAAATGCCACAAACAATGACTTTGTCAAACTCTCAACAGGATCTCTTCAGTAAGCTGTGTTGGAGGAAATTGATGATGAATATATCCAAACAGAGATTTTTGGAACATTACAAGTTGGAGCAAAGCATATAACAATTTCAATAAGTATGCAAGAAATTTTGTTGGAGAAATTTGATTGGGCTACAAAAACATATTCTACATAGAGCAAATTTCCACAGGGGCCCTTTAAGGTTTATTTAATTTTACCAATTATATTGGTTATTTATTAACTAAAATGGGAAAGACGGCAACATCATACAGGGCAGTAACAGAAAAATAAGAATGATCTATATAGTCCTTTACTATGACGCAGTGCATACATATCTGACTGGAAATTTCGATCTGGTAGTAGCAAGTGGCTGGCATTAGGAATTGCTCAGACTGGTCTAATGGACGTTTTTTGTAAGAAATTAGAGTTGGATTTAATCTGGAAAAATCTATTTAAGCTTATAATGTAAATTGCATTCCCTTTTCTTCTCTGGTATGTTACTAAATATACAGCCTCAGCCCAAAAACTTCTACTTCCCCTTCTCAATGTCAATCATGGTATGCTCTCACCTCAAAATTTCCCTTTCTTCCCCTTTCCATATGCCCTAAACAGACATTTGTACCCAGAATCGTCACTATTTGATTTATGTATATAATGCTGGTTCTTTATTTTGTAGTTGGGTGCTTTGTTCTAGTCTAGTGCTTTTGTTAACTTAGCCACTGAAGCAGTCATATCGCTTAGTTCATTTGTTTGTTTGTTTAGTTACTGATTAGCAATAAAAGCAGTATTTGGTTAAAAAATTACATTGTATCTTTAAATATTGACATTTGAAATTAGCATTATTTCTTGCTGATTTGCCTCTTTCTCTCTATCGAGGAAGTAAAAGAGGTGTCTGTCCCGGAGGTGAAAGCGTATCTACCTAGATGGCTATCCTAATGTTTTTTTTTTTTTTGATCTAAATGGATCTCTTTTTTTTTTATATTCATTTATAAATTTTGTTACATGACACAAAAAATGTTTTTGGGACTTATCTAGACAATATATCTATAATAACCACTACTGGAAAGTAGACAAGTAAATTACAGCAAATACTTCTATCAGGACAGTCCCCATGGGAAGATCGCTCTCTCCCTGTGGACACACGATAGGGGCTGGAGAGCAGCATATCTGCTTATGTCTCAAGCAATAAACTTCAACTGTAAGATTTAAAAGCTGCATTGATTTTTTTTCTACAAGTATTTATTTTATTGCTAATTCAGCAATACACACCAATGAGATAAATCATAAGTGATCCCTCAAATCCCACTCCTGCCTCCTCTTCCTCTGTATTTTATTGGTTGCACCCCTCAATTATTTCTATCTGCTCAACAAACAAATACCCATACACAACCTTCCCTTGCCTGCACTTCCCTTCTTGTGTACCCTCTGGGATGCAGACTCTGTATATAATAAACTTCTGTCCATAATATCTTCATCTATAATTCCCATAGCCTACAACATCAGATAGTGGTTTACACTTCAGCTGCACTCTTAGGCTTGGAGATAGGAAGGTGGTCTCTGGATCCCATTGCTCCCCCCCCCCCCCCCACACACACACCCACACATACATACACACACTACCTCTTTCTGGTGTATATATTGTCCTCTTTCATTCTCTTATTTCAAAGTCAACTCTATGTTGTTCTCTCTACATGTAGCAGTAATCTGTCATTGCTCCTGTGCAATTTCCTAAATTTTAAACCACTTGTTCCCTCACTTTCTGTTTTCCAACATCACATCATTAACCCTGAGTCGCTTTCTCATAGTGAAATACTTCTCCGACACACTACACCAACACTACTCCTGTCACCTTAGCCTCCACAAAGATAGCTCAACATTCTGATCCTCAGCAACTTCCCAACTAATTACAGTTACGTCTCTACAACCATGGCAAGAAATCACACATACACGCAGACTTCCTCACTGCAAAATCATTATTCAATCCTACAATGCTGCCCTTCCCCTCTCCAAACAAATATACATCTCATCCCTTATATCCACTCCACCCCACACTCAACTCCAACACAGCATTTTAAACCCAAAACATTACTGAACATTTGAAGAAAAAATTATACTATTAGACAAGATATGTTCTTACAACACACTGCAAATTCTAAACTATAGTCAGTTTCCAGTCCCATCGCCTCAATTGATCTCTTCATCCCAGTCACAGAGCATGAGGTAGTTTCATGCTTCTCAACCACACCTCTTACAATCTGTCCATTTACCCCTGTATCAAAACTAATGTTCTACCTTATCAGTCTCTTCCCATTCTAGTCCATATCGTAAATGCCAATTCATACTCACCAACAAATTCTTCAACAACACTGCATCCTACTATATATCAGATCTAATTTCCAGATACTCCCCTAACCGTTGTCACTTCTCTGCCCATGTTGTACGTCACCCATCATCACTTCCTCTTTTTATTATTTGTTGTGCTATCCTTATCCTGTGGAATTCTCTACTTAGCTCTGTCATACTCTCCCCAGCTCTTAACAGGTTCAAATGTTGCTGGAAAGATATCTATTTAGATATTAACTTATTCTCAGCATGTATACTTTTTTAATGTTTGCCTTGTGCATTTGTTGAATTCCCTGTACGTAATCCTATGGGGTATGTTGCCACTTTCTTAATGGATGATAATAATAATAATAATAATTAGGAATATCTTTGAGATGCCTTTTAAAGGAAGGCATTGGACAAATCCAGTATAGATCCAGGAGTACGGCTGCAGGAGTATCCTAACATTACAGTGAAATATTAAAAATACCGTAATGTAAATTAACTGAGATGCCCAATGTTTAAATAGAATCCCGAACTAAGTGTGAGTGATAATTGCTGCCAGGAGGCCAGGAAGAAGTCAGATCTCATTCTGTGCATCAACTGATTGGGAACATGTCTTAATTGTCTATTATGTGTTGAATACATATTTTAAGGGGCTGCAGAATATCCTGTACCTGCAATATAATGAGATGAAATGTAAATCCAGCCATGATCACATACTTTTAATTTTTTCTACGTATAACCTGAAATTATGCTGTTTATGACACAGATGAATGGATTTCAAGTAATATCACTCTTAATAGTTAATATGTCTGTATTTGTTTATTTGCATAGTGTCAGTAGAATGAACTTCACAATGCAGCCATATATTCATATTTCGAGGAACCTATTTACCATGAGATGCTAAAAAAGACTGATAACATTCTCTAGCCAAGTTTTTCATTATTAGTATACATAATGCACACAAGATCTGAATGCTGATGCGTGACAAATGCATACAGTGCTACCACACATAGCCTCTACATTTGTCAGTGAGTTATGATTAAGAATTTTCCTACAAGTCTTTCACTGGCTTCATCTATCACTGTCTGCACAGGCATCAACATTTTTGAAATACAAAACTAACACCACAACAATCTGAATAATTCATCACTTGGTATAACCTATACAGCTAGCAAAGCACCGGTGCTTTATATTATACAGTATTTCTGCTGTCAGCAATAATATATGAGATATCGAAGACAAGGACATCCTGTATAGTATAGTGCAGGAAATCAATCTTCTGAGCAATATAAACAATTAATATACATTTTATTAGAATTAAATGTTTAATAGAATCATATCATGTCAGTCAATAAAACCCCATGGGGATAATTAGAGAACGCAGCAGTAACTGATTGGTGGGGCACTGGTCTAATTGACATTGATCCCCTAAGCCAACATCCACCTACCCCAGCTCCTCAGTATCCACTAAGTTAATTGAGCTGTGACCCCCCTAACTGTAATGTTACTCAGGTCTCCAAAGGACACAGAGTTATACATTTGTTTGCTTTGAACAATGAATAGTGTTTTTCTTAGTGAGGATGAAAGCCTTGTTCTTGGATTTACCAATTTTATAGCGCTTTTCAGAACTGGCTGGTGGTGGGAATACTTGTTGATCTGTGCAAAAGAGAATTATTATGTCTAACAGTCTTAATAGTGTGTTTACATTATTATTATTTCCTTTATTTGTAACGTGTCAACATATTCTATATTTGCTATATAGGGGTAGGTTCAAGTCAAAGCAATATTAACACAATAAAGAAAAAAATGTAGGGGCCCTGTCTTTGAGCTTAAATTCAAATGTACACAGTGCTTTCCCTAAAGCACATAGCAATATTGAAAACTCGCAAACTTACAATCAGACTTAAACATCTGTTACTTGTGATTTTTAGCAGCCACTGCACTAGATAATAGTAGGAGCTTTTCACAACAAATGAAGCAGCTGACGTACCTGTTTAACATCCAATCATGACATTTTGTAGAATGGAGTGTGGGCAGTTTCATAATGAGAAGTGTTACAACCACAAAGAAACCTTAAGAACCATGGGTCAAAAAACTCCAGTGGTCCTGACTCATGTCATCCTCTGAGATTTAGTACACCAACAGCCCTATTAAATTAGCTCAACGTGTAAAACCGTAGCTCGTAAAGTAGCCTATAAGATTTACGGCTATAAATTGGCCCCATAAAGCAGGCCACTGCCGATCTACGGGTTATGTGAGTAAAAAAAGCCTACAGGACTTGGAACGTGGAACTTCGCGGCCACAAATCCTTTGTTCTGTCAAGACCCTAACTGTTACGTTTCCAATTTAGCTATTAAATTGCAAAAAATTCACTATGTTCAACCCCGTTGCACGCAAATGGAGCCAAGAAGCCAACGAGTACCAGAGAGGACCCACAAGAGGGGTAAAGTCCAATCCGTAGCACTGTAAATGCAAATATACACACACTACTGTACATATAATAAAAGGGAAAGTGATGTTAGGTATTAGAATTAAGAGCACAACATTCCCTAAGCTTGCAAATTGGCAAAAAAACAACAACTTTATTTCATGTTTAATTTCCGTGTTATATCAATCCTGGCGATCAATGTGTTAATACAATATTGCATTATATCTGGAATGTGGGTCCGATCATAACTCTTAATTGAACCCCATGAGACTTTGAAATCCAACCTTCATTTTTCTGTGATGCAATGATGCCGATCTCTGTTTCCATTGGCTCCACCTAAACCCGTAACTATGGGTTTGATTAATTGGTCACGTTCACAGCCGCACATCCAACGGTCGACAAATGGTTTACGGGCAAAGCAACTGTTAATCAGCCTATAAGCCCAGCAGGATCAGAAACCAGGATTAAAGGAATAGGTAATTAAAATGAATCAATAATAGTGCCCATAATTCTGTAGCCTGAACAACAAAGACACAACCGGGGATTCAAACTTATTGTCACAATTATAATTTGATATATATAAATTATAAATTAAATTAAATTGAATATATTATGCGCTACAAACCCGTACAGCTTAACAAAGACAGAGAAAATAGTAAGAAACAAATTGTTAAGTAAAGAGTCATCCCACTGCCTAATCAACAAATTAAAACAATAGGCCTTGCAGCCTCTGACATTTGTATACAGCGAACAATTTATTGTGATACCTTTGACACCAGGGGAACACAAACTGATAAACTATTACAAACATTTTCCTTAAGCCTCAAACCAAAACAAAAGTAATAAACTTAATATAGTCTAAACACATACACACATATACAGTTGATAAAAAACGACTCTCCATTTATCAAACTAGAGACCTTTTTTGTCCAAACAACATCTTATTCAAGCTGACAAGAATAGATGGAGGACCTCAAGCTCATCTCAAATCTTACCCTTGGGAAAAAGACAGACCTACATGAGACCCCTAATGTACATTAGCATGTTTGATCCAGTGAGTTTACTTGTAAGTCCCTTGACCTAGAGACTAGTTTACCCTTAGGTTCTTTGAGTCCAAGTAGAGCAGGAGCATGCTGTTTCATGTATTGCTTCATTATTCCAAATGCCTTTGCATCAGTTGGGCCCTAGATTTTAGAATATGCTAGATGCACCCTTGGTGTACCTCACCCAGATATCAAGGCAATCAAGACATCCCTATTTGCTTCACCTGCCTTACATCACTTCTGCTGCTGAGGTGAATCAGTGCTGACCTCACTACCACCCAAAGTGGAAAACTCCATTTGAGGTTGTCTGGTACTAACTGTGTTGCCTCCCTTGACTGGAAGCTGTAACAGTAGCTAAGATGTTTTAAAATTATCCACAGAAACATTCATTACTGGTTGGGGGTGAACTATATCTGTAATATTTGTGAACTGTTGCTGCTGTTTTTGGCTATTGCTCATTTTGCTGCTCCTTGCACTCTAAACTCTCTTCAGCTGGGAAACCCCAACACTGGCCATCTTGGCTCTGCTATGGGGTTAGACCAGCTCATCTGCCTCCTATGTCTTGCTTCTGCAGCAGGTGTAGACCAGACCAGTTCTATTGCCTCCCATACTTTTGCTCTGCCTCTGTGGCAGGCCATTGCCTTAGCCAATATTTTTAGACATTATAGCATATTTGACATTGATTAGTTTAAGCAGTTGTGACACTGAATGGTGGGTAGGGTCTTTATTTTTCCATGAGACAGGGGTTTATGAGCACTAACAAGATTGATGATTGTTGTAGCTGACAGGTGTGTTCATTTTCCATGGGGCTATTTACTACAAGCAGAATATACAGAACTTAACATGAGCAAAAATAGTACCTATCCTATGCCATATTTAATGGAATGTGATTAAGTCCTACATAAAAAAACAAGTAATTATTCAGTGATAATAACTTGTTAAAATATAACCTAAATTTACATTTTATTTGCAGATTTCTTTCCCAGTACCCTGTGTATGAAATCCTGCTAAATTTGATTTCACTGAGTAATTATAAATGAAAGGTGGCTGAAGAAATGTTAAGTGATAATAATAATTTACAAAAGAATATAATTATGTCTGCTTCTAAAGATTATTTTATCTTTAGCAAATGCAAACATGATATAGTGTTTCATTGTACCAAGCTCAATTAATTGCAAATTAAGCAGAGATATGGAAACCTACTTTATTAATATGAAAAGAAAACGTCTCTCTAATTAAAGATTAACAATGAACAAATGTTTCCAGGGGTTGAAAGGTTGAAGAATTCTTATCTGAAATTATTAACTATACTAGTTATGCACAAATATAATTGGGAGTTATACAATAACATTTGGAATCTATGTGATCAAAAGAGGCAATTTCCAAAACTGAAAACAAAAGCTAATGATTAATAAAAATACACACATCTCTTGGGCTTTTTGTAGTATTATTAAAGGGACTCTGTCATGTTATATTTCTCTCTTCGGGACATCAGTAAAGATATAAAAATAGAACACGTGTATTAAAGAAATAGCAACAGATTTTAAGATGTTGTAAATTTGCCTTAAATCTGACTTCTATATCAGATCTCCTTTACATCGGGAGGAAACATCCTGAAATAAGAGGGGTGTTTGAGATGGGATGGGGATCTCAATGGGTTTTAAATAAAAAAGGATGAAGTTGGTAGTGCCTTGAAATATATTTGAACATGGCTTCCTTATGGAGCAAACAGTGTATTTATAACATCTTAAAAATGTTTTTTTGATAAATTGCTTCCTATATTTTATTGTATACTTTAGCTGATTTTATGGGGAGAAAAAAACTGCATGCTGACAAACAACTATTTACCAAAACTCTCTGGCCCCATACAATTGCAATTTGGCCAATTGAATAGGGCTCTAAATAAGCACATAACATATTGTTTTAAATAAGTTTTTAGTTAGTAAACATCTTTCCAAAAGCAAGGTTTTCACTAACTAAACACTTCTTTAATAAATATATGCTATGTGCTTATTTAGAGCCCTATTCAATTGGCCAAATCACAATTGAATGAGGCCCTCTGTCTTTGGCCAGTTGCAGGTGTATCTGCATTTGAGTCAAATACTACATATGTCAGGCACCAAGCTCTAAAATCAGCGGGATATTTTGTGTAATAATGTATCAAGAGGAACGGAGATGGAGTTGATCTTTCTTTCGAAAACAGGGAAGAAAAATAGAGTGGTAGAGTTGTGGAAATTGTTTTGCACTGGTCACCTCTATCCAGCAGCTAGATTGTGAGCTCATAAAAGCAGGACCCGCCAGCCTTCCATTCTAGTTGACAAACCTCTACATTTAATTGTAACTACAATTGAACAGAGCTGCATAAAACATCACAGCTTTATAAATAATTGTTAATAATAATAATCAGCCACAGGTAATTGAAAATGACACAGTGGTTTAAATTTGGAAACAACTGACTTTTTAAAATAGAGGAAAATATTTAAAATGTCATGTTTTCCCTAAACATTTCATACAAGCTGCCCATGTTAGACCTTGAGACGTATATATTCGAGTTCATTGGTCACAATACTGTATGACATTTTCCTGCCTAATTGACATCCAAGTGTACTGCCTAATATGTTTAAATGTAGGTTTCTGCCACTTAATTATAAATGAGTCATTTTTCATAATGTACTTACTTAAAAAGGTCCACAGTGTCTCTAATGAATTCCGAGCACCATGGAAGGTACGACACTTGGCAATTAAATGCTTGATTAGAGCATTAAACCACTTCATGCCCTGGCATTACTTAACCAAAGTTAATCACCCAAACATAACAGATGGTACCAAAGATGTTTAACACAAGTGATTTAGTGAGTGTGATGAAGTTTCTCTTCTCTTATAATAATTGCAGCTTAGACTTTGATTATACACATAAAACAACAGTGTGATTTTTTTATCTCAATATTAATCTGTTAACATCACAAAGGTCCAGAAATTCAAACTCTAACTATGTCATTAAAAATATATGTTTATTTTACTAGATGAATAATCAGAGTATTGGAGAATAGTGATAGCAAAAATAAATACAGAATAATATAAATATTATTTACTTTTTTTTTACTCTCTGATTACAGGGTTTTTTCTCACATCCTGTCCAGTACACAGGTCTGGAACTGGATGGAACTATGTTGGACACTGGCATTTAAGAGCCTCTGTAAAGGTCCATCTGTTCTTTAATTTTAAGTAGTAAAGATCAGCATGAAAACTTTTCTATTTATTATGATTAAATGTATCTTTTATGAAAAAGTACACTGACGGTAGTTGGTTTCCCGCCATCTTTAAGTGGGAGCTCCTCCCATCTTTATCAAGTTGTGGCAAAGCTGTATTTCCCTGTAGATGCCTCATTGTGGTACAACTTTATGAGCAGAGTGTGTTTTGCTTTGATTCATTTGCACTGTTCGGTGCAGTTTGTATAGTTTGGAATCTGAGAACATGTGCTTATCTACTGAACAAAGGAGGGAAGAGGGAAAGAGGAGGGGATTTGTATATTGCTAGACCTTATGCTGACAATAACCATTCCCCTGCCCCTGATTAGAAACAGGCAACTGGAACAATACCTGCAAGTCTAGCTCATGCAGTAATGGAGGCCCGAAGTGCGCAGGGCTCCCGTTTCATGAAGGGTTGCGTGACCCGGCGGAGCCCTGCACATGCCTATTGGTTGGTGGGCTGGCCGGGCGCGGGGAGGAGCCGAGGTGTTGGCGCGAGGCCGGCGCCATTTTGGCTCACTCTGCGGCCGGCCAGCGTGCGGATAACATCGGAGCCAACTCTTGTGCAGTGGTGATATTTGGGCTTGCATTTAGTGGGCATTTATTGGGGTTTGCTTTTAGTGGGGCTGGTTTATTTTGGGCTGGTGTGTTGGGTGGGCTTGGGGGCAGTGTTTGTTGCGTGCTTGGTGGGGTTTGGGGTTTCCTTTTCTTTTCTTGGTCCTGTGTGTGCCTGGGTTCCTGCGTGTGTCTGGGTTCCTGTGTGTATCTGGGTTCCTGCGTGTGTCTGGGTTCCTGCGTGTGTGGCCTCCTTGGCTTGTATGTTGGGGGCCTGTGTTCCATTTTATATATTGTTTTTCTGCTGGGTTATATTATTGCTGCATTTATTCCTGTTAGACAGGGGGATTCTCAGAGTTTTTTGGGGGGCAGACTCCTTCTCTGGGGTATGTCCAGACCACTTTGGCTGCTGCAGCATTAACCGCCGAGCTCTCTTGGGGTTACGGATAGGAGTGTCAGTTGGGCCTGTAGTGGAGCCTGCCCTAGGGGTCATTTGTTTGTATCCTGCCCCCCCCCCCCTTTTTTTATTTATTAGGTAGGGGGGTTCCTGGGTTTGGAGTACTTATAGATTTTGTATTCCATTATTCCCTGCTAGTCTGTATTGCCCGCTGCAGGTCCAGTCCTTTAGATAGCTGTCCCTGGCCACATTTTAACATCCCTAGATGGATGCACAGGCTGTGGCAGAGCTGGATCACCTACTAGGGGTGATTCGCTCACAGGTCCTTTGCCACGGAGTGAGGTGGCTTGAGGACCGCATAGGCACTCCCGCGGGTGCCTCAGCCCCTTCTCCTGCAGTTTCCCAGAAGCAGCCTGCAGTGGCTGGCGGCTTGGGTGACTTTGGAGACCAGCGCCCTTCTGGCAGGCAGGCTGAACAGTTGATTCCGGTTGGGGGCAGCTTGCTAGGGGGGGGGCGGCACCTTAGTTGGTGAGGCAGGCCAGGGCTTAGGTGTTCACCGGCCCTGGCCTTATAGCAACGTGAGAGTGACAAGGGTGTTGCAGGTGTAGACCCTGTATCTCAGGCTGCACCTTCGGAGTCATCACTGAGTCAACTCATTATCTCCAACACCCCCACTCCCCCAGCACCGCACCTTCGTAAAAAGAGTGGTAAGGGTCCCGCCAGGGCAAAAGAGGCCGCAAAAAAGCCAGCAGTCTCTGGGAGGGATTTAGCGTTAAGGCCTGTCCCTGTTGCCACTGTCTCGTCTGATTCTGCCTTTCAAAGTTTGCCACAGGCTGACGGCGGCCCTCGGGCCGCAGCATCCACTCTGAGGAAGACTCACACAGACATCATAAAAGAAATGATGCGTGAAAACAGCGAAGCAGGCCAACTGGAGGTGGTCAAAGGAACCAGAGCGGCTCGCCCGGTGAGAGCCAGAAAAGCGACTACAAGGTACAGTCCTCTTTCCTTTGCATTGACCACTCCTAGAAAGGCAGCAAGGGTGGTACAGGCTTCCTGGCCGCCCTTCACAAACACCAAGTCTGTAGTTGACAGCGACAGACAGGGTACTATTACGGGACGGACTCCTCTGCCTCCTGCTGACGGTTCTGGACACAATGACCGTGTACAACGGAGACAAGGTCTGGGGAACCTAGGCAACCCAGTAAGGGCAGTGGGGGAGGAGAGTGAGTCGTCCTTCGATGACGCAGAGCCTGTCAGGAGGTCAATTTACAGGCACAGACAGGATAGTCAAAGCTCGTTTTGCCTTTTCAGTGACTCTAGAGAGAGATTGCAGTCTGGCAACCGCAGATCTTGCAGCTGTATTGGTTCCAGCTCTGATCGTGAGCCACAAAAGGGGAGGTCTCATGGGGCGGCTCCTGAGCAGGCGCAGGGACGAGGCCCCCAAGAACCATCGACACGATCACAAGGTGAGTGCGCACAACCAGCACCTACACCTCACGGTGGGCGGGAGCAGGGACAATTATTAACAGGACTGAAAGCTTTGTTGGGGGGTCATGGGGTAGCTTTGTCAGATAGGGAGGTAAGGGACTGGGTAGCGGGGTTAGCAGCTAGGGCTTGGCCCCCCATAGTTAGTGAGATGAGGTCTGTAACAGGAGAGCGGAACGCCACGGTGGCAGTTCCCGAGGCGGTTAAGCAGTCGGCTGCACCAATGGAGGCTCTTAGGGTCTCGGATGAGTCCCTGAGAGCTACGGTGGTGTGCGCGTTTGATAACCTGGGGGCGCATTTGACCCTGGAGGTCAAGGAGCGTATATGGAGAAGGGAATTTATTGATATCTTCTCTCTCTTATCAGTTTCGCGGGCAATGGACTTTGGGGAGGGTAGCAGAAGAGGTGAAGGGGGAGATAGAAGGCTGTCTTCTAGGCTCGTCCCGCGTACGTTCGATAACTGGCTACAAGCCTTTTCTATTTTGGCCTGCATCACAGGAGAGAAGTTCCCTGCTCAGTGCTCTGCTCTCTTCGTGTATCTAGAGGAGATCAGAAGCGCTTATAGGACGTACAGAGGAATGGCATGGCTGAAATACGATGAGGACTTTCGCCAATGCATGGCGACAAGGCCGCACATGACATGGAGCGAGAAGGCGATCGCATATTGGCTTAACGTTATGACACCTATGCATGCTATGTCGTCCTTTCAGACTGGGGGGGGGGGCAGACCACATGCCCCCGCAACTGGTGCAGGGCTCATTGTTTGCTACGCCTTCAATGAAGGCATTTGCAAATGGTCCCCCAACTGTCGGTTTAGGCACGCCTGCTCCAGTTGCGGTGGGGAACATGCAGCGACAAGATGCGCGAGTAAGAAGGGGGCAGCCCGCATTAGCGAGCCACCAAAAAAGGGGCAGGACACCGGTGTTGCTGGACGCAATGCTACCGTGGCTCGTACGCTAGCGGGGATGGGCGGCGGCAGCACAATTGCTGACCGAGGGATTCCAAGATGGCTTTGTCATTCCATGTGAAATGGAACTGACCGGCAGCTTTCCGGCTAACCTAAAATCGGCAGACGAATACCCCGGAGTAGTGCGGGAAAAAATTGAGAAGGAAGTGAGTTTGGGTAGAATGGCAGGGCCATTCAGGGTACCGCCAATAGAGAATTTGCATCTGTCACCATTGGGGGTGGTTCCAAAGAAAGAAATGGGCAAGTTTAGGCTCATTCACCACTTGTCGTACCCGTGAATGACGGGATTGATAAGGATTTGTCATCCGTCTCGTATGCGTCTTTTGACGCTGAGGCGCAGTAAGTGCGGGACGGGGGACCAGGGGCGCTGATGGCAAAGGTCAATGTGGAATCGGCTTTTCGCCTTCTGCCAGTGCACCCATCCAGCCAATATCTGCTGGGAGGTCGGTTTGGGGGGGAGTACTACTTGGACTTCTGCCTACCCATGGGATGCTCCATTTCATTTCGCCTACTTCGCAGACTTTCAGTACGTTTCTACAGTGGGCCACACGGGTGGTGGCGGGTTATTCCAGTATGGTTCACTATCTGGATGACTTCATGATCATGGGCGCGGCGGACGGCTGCGCGTGTCAGGAATTATTAGATGCGTTCCAAATTGTGGCTAGAGTTTTTGGGGTTCCCCTGGCGGGGGAAAAGACAGAAAGTCCAGTTACACGTTTAACATTTTTGGGCATACAGTTAGACTCCGTTAGGATGGAATGTAGCCTGCCGTTGGACAAGGTGATAGATTTGCGGTTGGAGTTAGAGGCGTTGCAAGGTGCCAGGAGGGTCTCCCTCAGGCGGCTACGGTCTATATTGGGGAAATTAGCCTTTGCTTGTTGGATCCTACCCATGGGGAGGATATTTTGTAGAAGGCTGTCCCGAGCCACGGTGGGTGTAAAACGTCCGCATCACTTCATCGGTGTGTCGGCAGCGATGAGGGAGGACGTGAGAGTCTGGGTAATTTTCCTGGGCACATTCAACGGGGTACGGCTTATACACCCATGGGCGGTATCTAACAGGGATATCCAGCTGTTCACCGATGCGTCGGGAATCGTAGGTTTTGGGGATTTCTTCAAAGGAAAGTGGGGCGCGGCCCAATGGCCCGCGGACTGGACGGAGGCGGAGGACGCACTTTTTTGGGAACTCTTTGCCATAGTTGTAGCTGTTCGGATATGGGGTTCAGGGCTGAGGGATCAGCAGGTGGTGTACCAGTCAGACAGCATAGCGGTGGTGCGGGCTATTAATAGCGCCAAGGCAACAGCAGTGCCAGTTATACGTGTGGTTCGACAGTTGGTGTTGTGTTGTTTGCAGTGGAACGTACGGTTCCGGGCCAGGCACCTGCAGGGCGACAGCTTCCCGGAGGAGGTTTGGGAGTATGGAGCGCTGAGGTAGCGCAACTAGTGAGGTACTCATTGGCGCCAAATACATGGTTGGCTTACAGGAAAGTCTGGCCGATATGGCAGGAACTGGTGGAGTTGGCCGCGGGTGCTGACTCAGAAGAGAGATGGACTGGGGTCCTGTTATGGTTTTTGTTGTGTTGTAAGAGCAAAGGGCTCTCAAAGGCCATGGTGGTATGGCAAACAGCAGCTTTAGCATTTATGTTCAAGCTAGCCGGACAGGCAACCTATAACGTTTTAGCTATTGCTTTGCATGTCGGATGCTCTGACAGAGGTGTGTTGCTCCCCTTACGAGACTTCACTTTTCCGTACAGCCTTTGCCCTGGCCTTTTTTGGAGCATTTAGAGTTGGGGAGCTGGTTGCGGCTAGCAGGCGAGCTCCCGGGGGCCTGCAGCGGGTAGACGTTTGCCTACAGGAGGGCAGTGTGT